>OY748286.1:35353358-35742104 GCA_963556515.1 Nudaria mundana | reverse complement strand
CATCAGTAGGTCGTCAAGTTGAGGGCCACTCTCTATAGTATTGTGTGAGAGTGGCCCACAATCGCTTGACGTCGTCACGACTTACCACCAGGCGGGCGGCGTCAATTTGGCGAACCCAATATAAAAAAATTAAAAAAGTTTTAGCGCATTATTTCGATGTGCATTTCGAGACAACGCTTCAATCAAAATATTGCTAGGCACCTATATTAAAGTTAAAGGGCTAACCAACACAATTTATTTTTAACTTTTTGGAGGTTTTTAAATTATTTTATCCTTTTTCAATTGCTTTTTAATCGTCGTGGGTTTTTTCTTTAAACTTCTTAAAGAGCATAGATATGTAGCGCCTTCTAGTAAGTTGCTGTCGTTACACCTATTTAAGAACCCTCACTAATCAACTACAAATCCATTCCTAAAAAAAGCCGCATCAAAATTGATTTTCATCACAAATAATGTTAGCTGTGGCGCCCCCTGATGAGTTGTCACCGTAACATCTATCTAGAAACCTGTACCAATCTAACTCAAACCCATAACTGAAAACTGCATCAAAATCGGACTACTAGTTTTTGAGAAAATTGGCAACATTGCTTTTCACAAATAATGTTCGCTGCAGCGCCCCCTGGTGAGTTGTCATCGTAACATTTATCTAAGAACATGCACCAATCAAACCTGAACCCATAACTAAAAACTGCATCAAAATCCGAACAGTAGTTTTGGAGAAAAATGGCAACATGTATTTGCACAAACATCCTCTCACCCCAAACCCTAGCTTTATACCATCTCCGTTCCGTCGTAGGTAAAAAGCTATGCGTGTCCACTTAGTGTATAATCCTTACAAGTGACATGTTCTTGGAATACGTTGAAGGAAACGCGTAAGCGCCATGATATACACGGCGCTTTTGACCTTTTGGTCGTGAAAAAACTATAACTAATAAGCGATCTTGGCCTTGAATATTTATATTACGATTAGACGACTTTATGGCTTAATCGCTGCAGCGAACTTCGTTCGTTTTTTGTTCAGATGGCTTCGTCAAACACATTTTGATTTGTTTCGCAACGTGTGACATCACCCAAGGCGCTATGACAGATTGGAGCGTTTTCGTTGCCAATTTAAATACATTTTTTAGATCGCAAAATAAACTATGTAAATATAATCTATGCTTTCGATTGTCGGCACTTGGTGGAACATATAGTAATACATTATGAAATGACTCACTTGTACAGATATTCCACAATTGTGGAATATCTGTACAAGTGAGTCATTTCATAATGTAAAACTATGTAAATGATTGTTTTAAATCAAATTAATAAATTTTTGTGACTATATAGATTCAAAACTACAGATTTAATAATTTTTTTTATATTTGGGACACAAGCCTATTCCCACGGGGACACCTTGACACATTACTGGGATTTGAATAGACTATATCAGTATTACAAAAAAAGTATTTAAACGCTGCGTGAACATCTGTTTAGCTAAACAGTGTTTTACGATTAGACGCTGTTTAAAACAGTGTTTTACGATTAGACGCTGTTTAAAACAGTGTTTATCTTTGCCTATTACAAAACACTGTTTAGCTCGTGTTTATCTAAAACCGCGTTGAACGTAACGAGCAAATCAACATTAATTCCTATCCGTCCCGTTTTATGCAAATGGTTAACATTAATGAATTATATTATATGATAAAAAAAACTTTAAAAATAGCATGCGCATGTGATTTTCACAAGAAAAGCATGACGCATTTTTCCAAAATTTTTTGTTAGGAAGGTCGTCGCAATGTTCAAACGGGTTGATTCGCGTTAGGTTTATCTGAGTATCTCGAAAAGCTTCCATGTAATCCAAATCTTCCATATCAATATAATCAAATGAATCAACAAAGCTGAAATCCATTCCTCGGATCTATTCATTTTACAACACTCAACGGAAATTCAACTTAACAACACAAAACTGTCACAAAGAGATCTTTTTTTAGGTTAAACACGCTTTAGACAAGCCCTTGCACGTGTTTAATTTCAAACAATGTCTAAGGAGTGTTTAGCTCTAAACATTGCCTAAAATATGTTTTGTAATTGGACGTTTTTAAAACACGTGTTAAACGTCTGTTTAACTTATTTGTAATAACACTTAATGTCACTCGGGGATATTTTTTTTAATTTTATTTATTATTTCAAAAATACATAATGTATGTAATACATAAAGCTACCTATTCAAAATCGGATCAGTAAAATCGGAAAAGAACATTTTGAAAGTTGTTCTGGCTTGTTCTAGGTTTGTTCTACTTTGTTCCAAAACGTTATAGAGCTGAGAATGAAAGTTTCAGAGAAAATCCAAAAAAGCTGATTTTCGAGCTGGCACCGCACTTTAAAGAAATCGCTATTCTGGCGGTTGTTCTGGGTTGTTCTAGGTTTTTATATATATTGTTCCAAAATATCACGCCCGGAAACAAATTATTTTTCGCAAATTATAATTTTTGAGCTAGCACCACATTTTTGAGCTCTCGCGATTGCAACGGTTGTTCTGAGTTGTTCTAAGCTTGTTCTTCTTCGTTTCAAAATATAAATTTCGAAAGAAAATTATTTTTGTTTGATTTTTTTTTTTATATATTTATTTGGTTAGCCAAGTTGACGCCGCCCGCCTGGTGGTAAGTCGTGACGACGTCTAGCGATTGTGGGCCACTCTCACAGTACGTAATACTTTAGAGAGTGGCCCTCAACTTGACGACCTACTGATGTGCCTCTTCACGCTCCGCTTAAAGAACCCAGGATTATATGCGGGAGGAAACACGTGCATAGGCAGGGCGTTCCATGCCACTATCGTTTTATCGTTGTGGGAGTGGCATCTCTGCCCGGCACGAGTCGTTCGGGATCGGAAGGAAGAGGGTGGGATCAGATTGAAGAGCTCTTCAGAACACTCGCCGTGGTAAATACGGTAGAATGCGGCCAAGGAGGCTATTGTTCGGCGCTCTAGCGGCTCAAGGCTTCCCGTTACCTCCGGACAATCTATAATACGGATAGCCCGTCGCTGCATAGCGTCGAGAGCGTCCAGCAGATAATTCGCGGAACCGTCCCAGAGGAGAGAGCAGTATTCGACGCAGGGTCTAATCTGCGTCTTGTACAGCAGACACCTCTGGTCCGGTGTAAAGAATCTCTTTACCTTATTCAGTATTCCTAGTTTCCGCGAAGCTAGCCCTATACATCTTTCGATGTAGTTTTTATTATTGAGCTCTCGACGAACGTCTATGCCAAGGATATCAAGGTTGTCCTTCATTGGTAATAATGCATTCAGAAGAGAGGGTAGGGGAAGGAAAGGGGATTTCTTCGCAGTAAATGCACACGCCTGTGTTTTGCGGGCATTGAACTCGACCAGGTTCTCGGTATCCCATTGAGAGATACTGTCGAGGTTACGGTCGAGATCAGCCACGAGTCGTCGTCTCTCCTCCTCAATCTCAGATCGCCCCGCCGACGGAGGAACCGAGTAACTCCCGTGCAGTGTGCTGTCATCTGCATAGCAATGAATGTTCCCGAGGGATAGCATATCATTGATATGCAGAAGAAAGAGAGTTGGTGATAGTACGGACCCCTGCGGTACCCCGGCATTCACTTGCAAGAAGCGAGAAGCCTGGCCATCGCAGAGGACCCGCACTCGGCGCTCGTTTAAAAAGCTGGCATTCCAGCTGCACAGTTGAGGAGGTAGACCATATGCCGGAAGCTTGGAAAGGAGCGAAGCATGGTCTGGCATGCTTCGCTCGAAGGCTTTGGCGATGTCCAGGCTAATAGCCAGGGACTCGCCGTGCCTTCCCATAGCCCCCCCCCCACCCCAGACATGCGTTACGAATGCCAGAAGATCACCCGTTGATCGTTTTGGCCTGAAGCCGTATTGTCGATAATTGATTAGCGAGTGATCCTCTAGGTATTGCATGAGCTGCTTTTGTATAAGGAGCTCAAGCACCTTGCAAATGACTGAGGTGACAGCTATGGGTCGATAGTTGCCTGGATCGGATCGATCCCCTTTCTTGGGGATCGGTTGAACGTTCGCCTCCATCCAGACCTCCGGCACGAGCCCTGAAGAGTATGACAAGCGGTACAGACGCGTTAATATAGGAGACAACTCAGCTGCACATTTTCGTAGCACCACCGCCGGAATGCCGTCAGGGCCACTGGCTTTCCGCGTGTCGAGTGACCGCAGCACTGCCCGTACATCACATTGCCTGATAACAATATCAGGCATAGTGTGGCCACAGTTGGCGATGGCGGGGGGCTGCAGGCCACGGACGTCGACCCGGGAATTAGCCGCAAAGAGGACTGCGAGCATATCCGCTGTCTCTTGGGCTTTGTGAGCCAGTGTTCCATCTGGGTAACGCAGCGGTGGCAGCGAGGGCTGACAAAAGTTAGATTGCACGGCTTTGGCCAGTTGCCAGTATCCACGGCTGCCCGTGGGATGGGAAGTGAGCTCCTGACCAATCCGCGCGACGCGCTGGGCATCCGCTCTCTTAAAGGCCCTCTTACTCGATTTTGTGGCCCGGGTGTACGCTGCTTTGATGTGGCCCACGTTTGGGTCGCGCACAGTCCGAGCCCTGATCCAAGCGCGATATGCCGACTGTTTTTGTCGAATAGCTTTGGCACAATCTCGCCCGAACCAGGGACGGGCTCTGCGGATACTGGCGACATCAGTGAAAGGGATGTAATAATCCATCCCTAAACTGATCTCGCCAGCAATCGCAGAAGCACTATCCGAAGGAGCCTTTCCTACAAAGCAGCGCTGGTCCAGGGGACGGACGCATAATAATCGCGTAGACCGTCCCAATCCGCTGACGAGTAGTGCCATAGTCGTCGTGACGTTTGTACAGGACGTGCAGGAGGTGACACTTTCATACCAGCGTGAACAACACAGTGGTCGGAAATACCCAGTGGGGCTCCTACCGAAACACTGTACTGGGCTGGGCGACTCGTCAGCAGTAGATCCAGCAGAGCGGGCGCGTGATCTGACCTGTCTTGTATCCGGGTGATCCCGCATACCATCTAAGTCAGACCGTGGGAGAGAGCGAACGCATGGGCGGCCCTACCCGCATAATCATTCTTGAGGGACCCCAGCCATTCAATGTGATGGCCATTGAAGTCCCCCAGAAATACTAGGTCAGCGTTCGGGAACCGCACCTGCGCTTCATCAGCCGTCTCGCTGAGGTACTGGAAGAGCTTTGTTGTCTCAGAATCCCCTGTGTGGGAGCGGTAGACGCACACGTAGATCTGGCTCATAGAGCCATGGTCTACGTGCAGCCAAAGGACGGAGTTGGAGGAGTTCTCTAGGCAGCGCAACCGGCGGCAGCAAACATCCGCCCTAACGAACACGCACACCCCGGCTTTAATTTGAAATTGTTCCTCGATGACATAGCCGGGGTAACACAGTTAAGACGTGTCGTCAGGGCGGCGTATTTGTGTCTCCGTGAGGAACATCACAGAGGGCCGTGCCGACTCAAGGTGATGGTGGACGGCATCGAGGTTCGCATGGAGTCCACGGATATTACTGAACTCCCCCTCGAAAAGTGAAGCTGTGGGGTTTCCTGGGGCCGCTGTGAAACGTTTAATTTTTTTTTGTTGCACTGCCATTGTAGATTTGAAGAAGAAGCGTGAAGACCGGGCGACATTTGGTTCAGCAGTAAGTGACAAAGCGCAGGGGCTAGCTTTGTCTAGAACCGTGTAGTTAGGTCGGAGCCGACTCGCCGGACGGAAGGGCTCCCAAACCCCCCTGATGCAAGGCCGCCGCTACCCCACACCGGTTACCACCCGGAGCGGCGATCCCACATCAGGATTATGCGCAACATGTGGGGCAGCCTCCTTGGGTGGTTGGTCCCAGGCGGGCCCCATGACTGTTGCGGGCGGCCGCGGCAACGCCGTTGCTAAGGGTCTCCCTGGCCGGCGAATCGACCCTCACCTCCCACACTAGACTCCGCTTCGCCCCCACTGGTCCCATGCCTGCTGCACCATACATGGCCCCGGGCCCGGCGGTGCAGCTGAACCCCTAACGCAACCCAGCCTGGGCTGGGTTACTTGGGGGGCTTTAGCACAGCTGCACGGTGGTACCCCCCCGGACCAACACTGTTGTACCACCTGGTACCCACGTAGGGGCCGAAGCTACTCCATAGGTACCGTAAATTAACGAGCCTCGTCCGTTGATCAGCAGGTGCGCCACTAGCAGGTGAGGTCGCTGGATAAGTGTGGTGCCAACTTCTTGGACGTAGCGCAGTGGGGTTTGCGCGGTATACAGTTTTCTCAGCCACACGCTCAATGTTCCGTGTACACACCGACCTGCGCAGGTAAGACTGTGGTGAAGCGGATATTAACTCAAACAAATTCAAGGAATAATGGTCACCTAAAATTTGCGCATGAACACCGAAATTGGAATAAAGACCAAATGGACCTCTGTATTGTTCAGAACATGTTTATTATGGTACAGATGGTCGCTAAAGAGTCTATCATCAACGGATAAATATGCGCCAAGTATTCAAAGGCGAAAATTTTACCCTAATGCAAGATAATGCCCGACCGCACGACGCTGCAGTTCTGACTGCAGTTCGACGCTGAAGTTCGACGATATTGAAAATTACAAAACAAAACATTTCTTAACACTTAATACTTAACATTTCAAAGTTCAGTATTCTATAATAAAGCGAATTCAATTCGTATATTTCTTGATAGGAGAATTTGCCGTTGGTCACATATTATATTTTCTTAACGCCGTTGATGAGTAGGTACTAAAATCCGAGTTTCTTTTGCGCCACCGCTAGGGACATTTAGCGCATGCGCCTTGAGATTCTGAAAAATTTGCACATGTTTAAGTTCAGTATTCTCTAACTAAGCGACGTCGATGTATATTTCTTTATAAGAGAATTTGCCGTTGGTCACATATATTTTCTTATCGCCGTTGATGAGTAGGTGTTAAAATCTGAGTTTCTTTTACGCCGCGAGTAGGGCCATTTTGCGCATGCGCGTTTAGATTTTAAAAAAATTGCACATGTTCAAGTTCAGTTTTCTCTAACAAAGCGAAGTCAATGTACCTATATTTCTTTAAAAGAGAATAATTTGTTGGTCACATATATTTTCTTATTCCCTTGATGAGTGGTGCTAAAATCTGAGAGTTTCTTTTGCGCCGCCGCTAGGGACATTTAGCGCATGCGCCTTTAAATGGTGAAAAAATTGCACATGTTCAAGTTCAGTATTCTCTAACAAAGCGAATTCGATGTATATTTCTTTATAAGAGAATATGCCGTTGCTCACATATATTTTCTTAACGCCGTTGATGAGTAGGTGCTAAATTCTGAGAGCTTCTTTTGCGCCACCGCTAGGGCCATATAGCGCATGCGCCTTTAGATGGTGAAAAAATTGCACATGTTCAAGTTCAGTATTCTCTAACAAAGCGAATTCGATGTATACTTCTTTATAAGAGATTATGCCGTTGGTCACATATATTTTCTTAACGCCGTTGATGAGTAGGTGCTAAAATCGGAGTTTCTTTTACGCCGCAGCTAGGGCCATTTTGCGCATGCGCGTTTAGATTGTAAAGAAAATTCACATGTTGAAGTTCAGTTTTCTCTAACAAAGTGAAGTCAATGTATATTTCTTTATAAGAGAATATGTTGTTGGTCACATATATTTTCTTATTCCCTTGATGAGTAGGTGCTAAAATCGGAGTTTCTTTTACGCCGCAGCTAGGACCATTTTGCGCATGCGCGTTTAGATTGTAAAAAAATTTCACATGTTCAAGTTCAGTTTTCTCTAACAAAGTGAAGTCAATGTATATTTCTTTATAAGAGAATATGTTGTTGGTCACATATATTTTCTTATTCCCTTGATGAGTAGGTGCTAAAATCTGAGTTTCTTTTACGACGCAGCTAGGGCAATTTTGCGCATGCGCGTTTAGATTGTAAAAAAATTGCACATGTTCAAGTTCAGTATTCTCTAACAAAGCAAAGTCGATGTATATTTCTTTAAAAGAGAATTTGCCGTTGGTCACATATTATTTTCTTATTCCCTTGACGAGTAGGTACTAAAATCTGAGAGTTGTTTTTGTGGCCATTTTGGGCATGCGCCTTAAGTTTGTTTAACAATGCTAAATCATTTTCTCGCTATAGAGCTGGGAAGAGTTTGTCTATAACCAATATTTTAAAAAAATTGTTTCTTAGATTGTATGAATAACTAGTTTTGTTATTATTAAAGGTTATGTCTTCGCAATTATACTTGCTGTTATAGAAAAATGAGGTTCACTTGCAAGGCATCACTGAATTTGCAGAAGCTATGTGTAGGTACAACCATACTTAAAGAGTCAAAATAAATCTTCATACTAATCTTAATAAAATTAAGTTACGTAGTAATTTATCTCACAATGTTGATAAGAGGCTGGACTTATTGTTTATATCAAAAGTAGGGATGGGACGCAGCAGCTATTACAACAATATAATACAATTAGGCTTGCCCCTATTACGTGGAACTAAAGGTACTGGCAAATTGTGGGTGTGTAGTGCGCCTCTGCCTACCCCTGCGGGAATATAGGCATGGTATGTGTGTGTAATACAATTATTTTATTAGCACAAAAGGCCATAAAACATAACAATATTTGTCTATGGCCACATACAGTTGTTTCGTCTTCCTCTATACTAGGTACACATATATTGTAGGGCGTAGTCCCTCGTCTATAAATAGAATAAACCTGGAGGGGAGGGGAGTGGACGCGCATCCACTTCCCTCCCATACAACCCCCTCACCCCCCTCCATCTCCCTAAAATCGATAGACGTTAAAGGGAAGTTGTACCAAAATTTCTTAACAGGCTGGCGCCATTTTGGATTGAAGTTTTTGTTGTTCACAGCTCCTAGTGCCATTTGACTTGACCTTAGAAGGACCCTAGAAGAGGAACTGATTACCTTTTACATGCATGACTATGGTTACACAATGAGAATCACATAAGTAGAATTTGTAGCACTTATGAGTCACAAAGGGCTAACATTTTTAACCACTAGTTTAGAAAGATTAATATTACCTTGAATAGAAACCTCTTCAGAGCATTAAACAAAGCTGAGAAACAATATTTTTTTAATAAAAATATAAGTAGTAATATGAGTGACGCCATTTTCGTGTTGAGATCGATATTAATCATCTCTACAAAATTCTCATCAGTTAAAACATGTGCATACTTACACCCTCATATGTGGATTTTCCAGTCTGCCGGTTTCCCAACGGATCGTATTCACCGTCAGAATCGGACTCCGGTGGTGGCAAAGAATTCCCAACTAATTTTCTCAAGTTTCTTGACGACATATTGTAGTTTTTATTCAAACTTCATAATAATCTTCACCTCACGACACAATACAGTACAGTACGTACACAAATGTGTGTGGTTATTGGTCATTTAATTTACCATAAAACCAGTACCTAAAGTAACTCACTCGCGAAGCACCTTATCAGCGCAATTATTGGAGACAAAGTGGGCGATGGGCATCAAATATTTCAGGATGACGCCGTTAGCTTTGCCCAGGTCGCTACCTCAGCAGGCATGCGCAAAATGCGAAATGCAAATCAATAATTTCAGACATGACAATGAAACGAAACCAGATGAAGAATCATCAACTTCAACAACAACATACAACATACAAATTGCTTGCTATATCTCTATTATATATAGGGTTGTCAGTTGCCTGGCCAGGTCACCGTACAGACCAGCTAGTTTGGTCGGAGATTTAGGTAAAAACGCCGGACACCCTAAATTATCAAGGATTTGTATATGTAGTATTTTTTTTTTTTTTTTTATGGCCTCTGCTTATAGCAATTTGCCAATGTCCAGTCTTCGTAAATCAAGTATATAAATCAACAAATAAAAACGTAAAAAAATGAAAAATGTGAATGTGATGAGAAAATGGCGGATGATCAAAAAAAAAAAAAAAGGTATCTGTTGTAGTTCATGGTTCTTATTTAAAAGAAAATCCTTGTCATTGTCACAGTTCTATATTCGATTCTATTAGCCAAATAAAGCCTATACTTTCGGATTAAAATCTTTACTTTCATTTATCGATATCTTCGATAAAAAATGTAGGAATCTAAAATCAAGCTTTTTTTAACCGAGCAGTGAAGCGAGCTAAGTGTCTACATTTCGAGAACATATATTTTTATAGAGCGAAGCGAGCGGAGCTTTTTATCAGGTGACTCAAATGCAACTCGATGTAAAAAAAATTCTCGACAACTACCCAACCGATTTTCAAGACTTTTTCACTCAAAAATCAAGCATTCTCAGGAGCAGGTTTTGTTCGAGACCGAATTTGGATTTAGGATCCTCAAAAAAAGTTATTGATCAATAATATGTCAACAACCGATTTTCATAATTTTTTCACTCAAAACTCAAGCATTCTCAGGAACAGGTTTTGTTCGAGACCGAATTTTGACTTAGAACCCTCAAAAAAAGTTATTGACCAAAATTATGACAATAGTCGCTTCGCTCAATTGCATGCTGCAGCGCAGTACCACGGCAGCGACCGCAGCTCCTAGTTTATTCCACTGCCCCATTGTCCATTGTTGGGAAATGTGAAAAGCCTAACAAAAGACGGATTGGCCGGACAGTGTGTAGTTTGGCCGGATACGCAATCAAATAGCCTAACCCTATCCGGCTTTATCCGGACTCCTGGCAACCCTATCTAAATAGCATTTATTTTATTACCCCGTTCAAGTCCGTATATTCCGTAAAGTCAAATAATGTCAGAAGTGGAAATAAGCTCAGAATGCAAGATGTCTTAAGCTGGGCAACGACGAAACCAAATGGTTTTCGCAGCCATCATTTGTCATAACTGATGGGTGTACGGGGTGTACCGTGCACCCCCGATGCTTCCAAACATGGTGGTACCAATCACAGATCTAATAGAGATACTACGTACCAATGATTTACGTAGCTACGGCCAATCATAGATATTGTGCATAGCTTCACCATAGAGTTAAAAGGATAGTTCCCCGAAATTCTACAGTAATTCGAACTACTTCCATGCCTCCATGGCGTAGTGCATGTTTTTCACATTAACCGTCGACGAATAGACGCATGGATCTCAACTACAATGTTATCAGTGGATCACATAAATAGTTGATTCGACCCGGGAATCGAACCCGGGACTATAGAGATAGAGAGAGATAGAATCTTAAGACTATTGTTATTAAACGTTCACTATCTCACATAAGTCTATATATTTTCCGGTGGTAACATTCGGAACACCAACCACGAGGTTCAGGCTAGTGTTGGGCACTCGCACCACGATCGACAGGAAACTGACGTTGCGGCTCAACTCCTACAGCTGCACTCTCGGCGTTAAGTTGGCCTTCTTTCGTACGGTACTCAGGGATGTACCCCGCCTTAGTGGTGTAGTGAGGGCGGGAGATGTACACACTTGGTACTGCAGCACGCACCACTGGGTTGGACTGCGCTGCACAACGGTTCACTTTGGTTCGAGATTGGCACTTCCTTTGCATCGTCATGAAACCATTAGTAACCACATCCAATACCTTCTGTGGTAGTGGCTTCGGTGGAGCGGTCGGGGCACTGATGGAAGCGAAACTTTGTCGATTCACGGAGGCGCAGGGTTCGAGGAACCTCACAGGTAAGGGTCGTAGCGGGGGTGGGTGCAATGCGGGGCTTGGCGCGCTCAGCACTCACACATTGAGGTCAGCGGTCGTGACGCGTGTTTTGCTGGCGTTAATTGGTGCCCTAGATACCGTTATATATAGTCTCACGTAAAGTAACGAGTACTTTACGCAACTCCATAACGATGTCCTCGGTTGTTGCCAACATCTTCTGAACGTTGGCCTGCCGCCAAGCTTGCCTTTAAGGACACTACATGTATGTACTACTTTAAAAGGCAGGTAAAGTCGACGTGGACGTGGAAAAGCTATTTAGAATTACAAACAGATACCTCAATTATATTGATGTGGATGAACTCTATTTAATACTTTAGTACGGCTACTACCTATAGCATACCTATAGCATAATCCTATCAAATTTGAGCGGCTCAAAACTCTAAGTCTCTTGCCCTATCAACACTCAATCATGGCTTGGACGGGAGCGTTCGATACGAACTGTGCTTCTCGCGCTCGTGTTGCCGCTCCTTTGATTCGCGGAAATCTGGCCTTGGCCACACGATGTCCCTCACCAATACGCTTGTGTGGCGGTAGGGATAGGCTTAGGTGTATGGGGGCCTATGGATTTGAATGGTAAGATCGTTAAGCTAAAGCAAGGCGGTATGGTCAAATGACTTAAGCCTGGTTATAATTGGGTGAACAGAAAAAAAATATTTATGGTTGATGGTTGTCACTGGTTGGCAAAAAGTTCACCTGTCAATGTTATGTATGTCAATTTTAACTACATACCTACATTCCAATCAGATAATAATAGGTTAGGTATGTCAAAATACTTGTACATACATAGGTACTAAAAAGTGCCTGCCTATTAGATTTAAATAATATTGTAGTTAGCTAGGTTCTTGATTAATTTGACGATTTATTATTCCGACCTAAAGTATGAACAGTGTGATAATATTGTGTTCATACGTGAATGACGCCAGTTCTACAACTGCAGGCATAGCTGTAGGAATGAATGACGTATTCGTCCGTCCGTTCACGTACCTATCTAGTTGACCTGTCACCAACTCGGTTCAGTTAAGTTTTAATTTAGTTCGTGTACCGCAGCTGCCGGCAAAAGCTGTGTTTGATATTCTTAATTGAGGTGAAGTCCAATAAACTGAAGCCCTTCAATATGAACTTTGGGCGTTCAATATTTTTTATTCCAATATTAATTGCATTAGTGAACAGTGCTGTTGTTGTGAACGACGGTGATGTAGATCAACAGGGATTGTATAGTAAGTCGAACCGCGTTGACATATTAACAAACCGTAATTTTGAAAGAAAAGTATATGGACAAAACCATGCAGTGCTTGTTCAATTTTATAACAGCTATTGCGGCCACTGCCGAGCGTTTGCTCCTAGATTTAAAACCATGGCTGCCGAAATCGTGCCGTGGAAAACCATGTTAACATTAGCAGTTCTAGACTGTTCAGTGGAAGAGAACAACGAAATTTGTCGACAGTTTGAGGTCATGGCGTACCCCTCACTTCGTTATATGCACGAATTTTACGTCAAAGGGAATGGTAATGTTGGTGAAAAAATACAAATAGCAGACACACCTGAAAACCTTAAGAGTAACATCATCACAAAGTTGCAAACTGAGCAAATAGCAGGACGTTTGACAAATGCTCCCTCTTTAAACATTGATTCTTACAATTCCTATTCTGCAGTGTTTGAAAGTCTTCCGCCTGATACTCAGTATGCATTCCTTGTCCTAGAAAATGGAAACTCTACAGTAGGTTCTGAGTTAGCTCTGGATATGAATGATTATAAACACACGAGGGTTAGAAGAGTGTATGACACTAGTGAACTCAGTAAAATTGCAAATATAAGACAGTTCCCAGCAGTAATTGCTCTTACTTCTGCATTACAACCTACACCCATTTTTGCCAAGGAATCTAGTAAGCAAGGCATTCTAAAAGCTATAAACTCTTACTTGAAATTGAAAAATTATGCTTTCCCAATTCGTGACCAAAGTAATCAAGAAATAGTAAATGACATTTCAGATGAAAAGCTAGTAACATTAAATACTGACATAGTTTACTATAGTGACCTAGAAATAACTTTGAAGACAAGTTTGCATACAGAAATTACTAGATTTAAAAATCTTAGTGGTGAACCTCTTCAAGCATTACTAGACTATCTTGAAGTCCTCATTACCTCATTTCCCTCAAGAGGAAATCTTAAAGAGTATCTTATGGATTTACATGCCTCTCTGAGAACCAGAAAAAGTTGGAGTGGGAGTGAAATTTATACCTTAGTGAAAGATTTGGAGGTGTCACACGCTCCAGTATTTACAACAAATAATCTTGAATATATTAGATGTAAGGGCAGTCAACCCAAATTCCGAGGGTACACCTGCGGCCTATGGACCCTGTTCCACACTCTAACTGTAAACGCTGCTGTAAAGCCTGATGCCACACTGGGACCAAAAATTTTAAAAGCAATGCATGGTTACGTAAAAAATTTCTTTGGCTGCACCGAATGTGCAACACACTTCCAAGCTATGGCTTCCAGAAATAGAATATTTGATGTAAAGGAAAATGATAAAGCCGTGCTTTGGTTGTGGATAGCTCACAATGAAGTGAACCTACGTTTAGCAGGTGATGTAACTGAAGATCCTGAGCATCCAAAAATTCAATTCCCTAGTACCAACAGATGCCCAGAGTGTCGTCTTGCTAGAGGCGCTTGGAACCTGCCAGCAGTGTTCCAGCATCTACAAACTGTCTACGGAGCTGACAACATTCAACTGATGCGACGGATGAAACCTTTAGCAGCTGCCAGCCCATTCTCCAACTTGGACATCGGAATGTTAAGTCTCCTGTACATATTATCTTTCGTTATTTTAGTATTAGTTATAAAATATTTTTTATCTACACGATACAAAAAAAAAGTTTACAAACACGGGAGAGGTAAAGTATAACATATAATTAATACCACAAGCACAATATGTATATATAATATAATATCTATTTTGACGGTCTCTTTACACTAATATTTATTAATAGGACTAGTTATTGGTCAGCATTAAGGAGAATCCAAATCATTCCTATTGTTACCCGTTTGTTAAGGGGTGGACTAACATGCATGCTTTGAAACATTACATAACAATTTATGTCTTATATAATTGCTTGTGTTCAACATGGGCATTACAATTTATATTAAATGCTTTTCTTGTTTCATAATATTAGTTACGAGACAAAAAAAAATCTGGAGATTTAAAAAAATTATCCAACATCAAACTCACTTTGATAGACTGAATATAATAAGAAACGTGTTCTTCAATTGTTTAATATTGAGATTACTTAGAACATTAAAAGAAGCTTAGCTTTGCATATTATTTCAAATGTTGAATTATTGAAGTAGTTTAAGTATTTTGCTTAACTTTTTTAAAATGAAATTGTTACTAATTTGCTCATGGTACTGATGATTAGACATATAATGTGAGGTTTATTTACCATTTTAGTCTACAGTTATATGTTGGGTCTTCTGTATTCACACCTTTTCGAGTACCGTGCACAGACTATGTACTTACGAGAGACATACAACATATTTATTTGCAGATTCCGTAATCAGACAAGAAACCATTCACTTTCATCGGACAGAACTCTCATTATAGGATTCCCAAATCAGCTAATAAAAGTCCTCTCAGTCTCAAAAATCTCATCGGTAGATACTGTTAAAATTCCTGAGAATTTTAACACACAGTTCTGACCGATGAATCTGAACAGTGCTTAAGTGCTGAGTTTCCCGAATCCACCAATGAGATTCCGTATTTTTGTGTCCATAAGAATCTTTTGACTATGCACGGTTGTCCGATAGACTTAAACACGGCTTTATGATCTTTATCAGTCCATAATATAAAAAAGTATAATCAGTACCTACTTACATAAATTCTGTTATAAATATATAATATTTATGGTTGTTATAGTCTTAGTAGAATTAAGAAAAAGATAGGTTCATACTTTCTTAATTCTTCTAAGAAATATTTTTATGTTATTTAATAATAGGATTAGTGCTTCCATAATGCTTGATATTAACACAACTTCCATAAAATAATAAGATAAAATCATGCAGAATATTAACAAACATACCTGCTAAAACTATCTAATCATTTAAGGTTTATAATAGGATAGAGTTTCATATTATAAATTAATATTTCAAGTGTTTTATGTACAAAAGATGGTGCTCTTAAATTTTATCTAATTCAGAAGACTTTATATATACTGCAGTAAATAATAATAGCAAAAAAAACTACGTTCCAGAATGGGAATTTACCAGTAGTAGGAAATAAACCAGTAGGTACTAGTTAGTAAATTTACGTAAAACACCATAAAGCAATATTTTAATTAGATAACAATAGTAATAGAAACCATATTAGATGGTACAAAAATGTTAGTGCCTTTGACGATTACAGAAAAAAAGAAGGAAATCTGTCATACCTCTAGATCTAGGTCTTCCATAGACAAAATATAGTTATTAGCTATACATTTACTTTAATAATACAATAACAGATTATTATTATAAAATAAATATACATTCAAAAGTTAAAACTCCACTGTTTTGAGTCTATCATAGAGTACCTATAGCCGGGCGCCACTGGAAATACCTTCTGCGTGCTAACCAGAGACGCCCGGCAACGGACGGGAGAGCTGAATTGGCCTGCGGAATTTAAAAAAAAAGATTACCTATAATATAGCACACAAAAGTTAATATCACGACATAAATTAATAACAGTATGTAAGCTGTTATTTTACTCCAAAACATCACAATTTGACGATAAAATAAATAAACGAACTGTATATAATATAGCCCTACGCTTCGGTGAAAAAATATCACCGAGCTCCAATGATTATATTATAATCATTCGATCGGATTTAGGTGACGCCTCCTGTATCACGTCAAATTAAGAGCCAAATATTAGCCTTTATGAACTACCTATGTTTGTAGAAGCCAGGAATTCCAAGTAGCTATTGTCCACATTAGAAGCTTCTACGACTGGTCCTGGTACCTATAGGTAAATATTGTTTGGGTCACTTCTTAAAGTGTGAACTCTAACAAAATACGCTTTTAAATAGCTCTAGCAATACCTAACTCAAATTATTATTGATGCTAACTCCTCTACCTAACTTGTTTAGTGTTGTGTCAGCAAGGTTTAAAAAAAACAGCGTAGACATTAGTCGATCAAAATAATTCAACACTTATGATATTACCGAAATGACTAGATGGTGCAAAGTTCTATTCACACCTGTAGGACTTCCGCACATAGACAATAGACTTACGGACTCGCCATTGGCGGATTCCTGATTCTATCAATAAGATTCACGCAGCAAACGGTCTTTTGCCGATTCGTATTCGCGTCTGATGGGTGTGAACAGCGCTTTAGTTTGGTCACATGAAGTATAATTTGTAGAATTATGTTGTTTGACTAAAGCCTATCTGTATACTGGCATACTCTAAGTAGGAGAAATAAATTGTCCGTTGCTTAGACCAACGCAGATGCGAAATTCGTTGCTCTGTGGTCCGTTACCGTTGTTGGTGACAACCAAAGAGAATAATAGGCATTGCTATCCAATAAGAGTTCAGTAAATGATATCCTACTCTATTTGCAGATTAGAGTGTTGTACTAAAGTAACTCTTTACACGTCTTCCTGATCATGTAATAGTGACCCTTCATTGCAGATATTTTTGTTTTTGTGTTTTGGTCTTATCAGCTTGTCCAGACATTTCTTAGTGTGATTCAAATCAGAAATTAAACAGAATCGTTTTCTCAATTTAAATAATGATTTAGTTAAATGCACTCAGCCGTGACTTTCAATCTTGCTTTATTAGCAGTCAAGTGTGACAATATCAAACACTCTCATTTAAGTTATTGTAATATACAGATTTAGATTAGGAATTCACATTGAATCACTATTGAACGAAATCTACTATGTTAGTACCTACTCGTAGCTGATATCCGGGGCTTCAAGTGATACCTATAGATACTTAGTTTACACGTTCCACATTGCCATGGGAACACATAACCGAGATTAAAAGTGTAAAACTATCAAATCGTTCCTCTTTATTAAGACGGAGCTTACTTCTTCTCACAACGATGGGCTCAATTAAGAATGTATGCGACACGATAAGTAGCAGGCGCATCTCTTAACCTATCAACTTGAAATTTGGCATAAAGATATAACATAAGCCTGTGGTTTGCTGTATAGTTTTTGGTGTGTGTGGCTCTTATAGTTTTTGAGTTATTAAGCATTAAAGAAACATGCCTTTGACAGTGGTAAAATAGGTACATATGAGTATAGATATAATAATATGAAAGGTACCTCCATCCGTAATTAACTTATCATGTTTTGTTCCGCTAATTTACGTGTTACGTTTCGTCTGACTGCGCTGTTGTATCTGTGTGAACATATTTTTTTTTTTGTAAGTTGACATTGATGAATTGAATAAATATGACATTTTTTAATTATTTACGTGTACCTACCTACATAATGTTTCTTATACGATTTAAAAAGTTTATTTTTATAGTCTATGCTCACCTCAACAGTAGATATATTATTTAATTGTTCCTTCGGTGTTAATGTTCTACTTTCTAGACCTACCATACCTTTAGCCATTTTCGTACGTTTGTTCATAGTTTTGTGTGGATTGTTAGTAAAGGTACAGTAAATTTTATACGACCTTAGCATTCTTACGATTAAAAATAAAACTATCCATAAACAAAATCCAGTGTGGCAGTTAGCGATCGCGGGAAAATTGAAGTAAGATAGTGTGTGTAAGAAATAATCTTAGGTCAACACGTATCTATAAACAAATATTATGAAATATCCACATTGGTGACAGCAGCGCGTGTGACAATAGAGCGTAATATTTCTCACATTCAATTACGTAGCAAGCAATATACGTAAGGTAAAACAGCAAATAAATTAACAAAGTATTGTTTAAGTTTAATGTTTTGTTAAATAAATAAACCCCTGTTAAGTTTCGTTCCTCGCTATAATAATAACATCTGTTGCATATTAGTAAGTTAATATTAATCGAGATCATACAAAATTCTTTATGTAACAACAAAATTCCGTATGAAAATTATATTTACAGACCCCCAAGTATAAGTTAGCGCCTCGTACACTTTGTGTGTTACCATACCTCATTATTTTTTTCCTTACATCTTCCAAAAATTTTCTGACAAGTTTCTTTATAATAGAGTCACAAAAATCACCTTCCTCAAGGGCCATTGGTGAAAACAGCGTGAAAATCGGTGCAGTAGTTTTTAACTTTAACGCGAACAAACAGATGCTGCGGAGGACTTTGTTTTATAATATGTAGTGATAATAGGGAAGACGACTGTCAAGTCAAATGACTTTATTTTTATTAAACGTCAAAACGGTACTAAGGCTCGTTAGAAATTGTATGAAATAAAAGCTTATGACGTCACTTTTATTTACTGTCAATTCAGTAACTATTAGTATTTCAAAATAAATACAAGAAGTTAATTTGAGTGAATTAATATAATATTCGAATCTCTTTTGAAATTCTTTATTTAAGAAAATCATTTAAATTATTTATTGACTGAGGGAGCGAAGCGACCGAAGTCTCCGTTACAACTTGCAGACTGGGGAGAATTTCTTTCGTCTGTACACATCTCTACATCTACGGGTTCTGTCAGATCATGTTTGCGGCCGAATTTATCAACAGATTTTTATGAAACTTTACACACACACTCCTTGCTTACAATGAATAACATGTGAATGATATTTTTTGGATTGGATGAAAAATGAAAGAGTAATAAAGCAAATTGAAAAATAAATTTTCTAAACAAAGCTCCCGAAGTCTACGGTTCACAGAACCACTAGTTTTAGTCTTAGACATCTTCCCTATTGGGTCAGTTTCCTAAAGCTGCATTACCAAAACCTACATCATTGCAACACACCAACTTACATTGGGCGGTCTGTGTACCTACTGAGGTGATGTGGCACACTCACTTTAGTTACCTGCGTCTGAATCGTAGTTACATCACAGATTATAATTATATAGTAGTAAACTCAAAATCTTATCAAATTTTCCCTTCAGTGGAGCATTTTTCTTGTAATTTCACACCAATTCGACACAAATAATGCTTTAATCGATTAGGTATTTGCTTTTCTAACTGCCTTTCTCTAGCTTCAAACTAATTTTATGGAACATTTACTAGCATTTCAAACAGAGCAACGTAGTATACCTATATGTATAGATAAGTAGGTTACCTCTAATTAGGTAGGTATATTGAGTGCCTTGGACCAAATAAGATGAAATTGGAGCGATTGAGCGAGATAAAGTTATAGTCCAATTACGGGCAGACGTCAATTGATAAGGAGTGCCGATTATTTTGAATTAGACCACTTTTCAGAGATTATCGTCTGCTTGCTTTTAGAAAAAAAAATTGAGCATAGACAAACGAACCTACTCGTATTTTATAGCAATAAATTTTCAGCTAAATTGATATTAAAACTTACTCTAGATATTGATACAAATTAGATCATATTATAATACTGATTTAGCCGACTTAGGTCGGATTCGACCAAACTCAAAGTTACAAACTATCGCGGTAATAATTGTACTTACTAAGGCTAAAATCTGTGGGATATTATTTCTACTTTTCTTCTTGAAATGTCATAATAATTTGATTTTGTTGGATAATACAGTGATGCTTCATTTACCTACATGCTCGTCTCGTGTGTTGTTCGTGTCTCGCGTAATCGATGGAACGCGAGTGTGTGTTCACACTCTTGGTGCGTTCAAGTTATCTCTTTGGGCTTGCAATAATCAATACATGTAGGTAAATAAAATTGAAAAGTGTCTGTTAGTAATTTTAAATTACATTTGACAAATGAGACTGTATTATCCAACAAAACTAAATTATAATGACATTTCAAGTAGAGCTGGTAAAAATATTATCCCACATATTCTAGTCGGTTGAAAATTATCACCGTGATTTTTTAACACCAGTGTCACTTCGAGTTTGGTTGAATCCAGCCTTATTCATATTAAGATGGGGTTTATAAAATTAAAAAGAAAAAAAACCAATTTAGATTTATTTGATCAAACCAGCCACTGGACGTAAATTGTTCCTTCTATAGATCTACGGTTTGAATGGCGGCTTCTTGAGCATAATTTATTAGTTGTACAGGGTATAATGAAGTCGAATGACGGTAGTAAGCACGTAATATCAAGGTCACTATTAGGTTACTCGTGTACCTTCGATGTCAGGTATATCGGTAGGTAGGTTCGGAAATAATTAGGAGTTACTCCCGTACGCTGGCGCTGTTACGAATAGGGTAGGTGACTGTCAAATCAAATCACCTTCTTTTTATTAAATGTCAAAACGATACGTCTCGTAGAAATTTGTATGAAAAACCCAGCAATGACGGATTATGTAGCGTCAAATCCGTAACTATTAGTGATTTAATTGATGACTAAAAATAAACAAAATAAAAATAATAACATTGAATACAATATACGTACATACTTTGGGATTCTTTATGTAGTAAGTACATTAAAATTATTTATTTTAGTTGTAGGCATCTACCCCATTGCGAGTTTCTTCATTGTTAGAATGTTGATACCAAGTACCTACTTACTTGTCTTGTCAAGTTACCATGCATATGTGATTATAATCTATTTGTAAATAAATATAAATAGCTAATTTATTTGAAAAGTAAAAAGATATACACATTATTTTAAGAATAAGTAGGATAATACACGCAACCAAGTGCCGATGAGAAATGTATCCATTTGAACCAATTTTTTACAGTAATACCTAAGTACCTACTTGCCAGTTTAGTGACTAATTAAACGTTAATTTATTTGTTACATATCATCTGTTATTTTGTAAGAAAAATGTCAATATTCTAATGTTACGTTCCGTAAGTTTATTAAAAATATTTTAATTAAAAACTTGTCTTTTCAATAACAAAGAGCCCTAAGTCGTTAATAATAATTTTGTAGATTCTAATATTATGTGACGTAATGCTGCGGCCAAACGATGTCCTCTTGTGTTGCTCCTCGCGTTGCCGTGAATATTTCCACTCCCCTAATCGCAATACTAGAATAACTCGTGTGTGATAAGTTGAGATCTGAGCGCTGTGATTTCAACGGTGGGTATTTGTACAGATTCAAATAAATATCCTAATATCCTTCCGTTCGAGACTTTACATGCCCTATTTTTAGTTGTAGCTTTTTATTATTCTCGGACACAGCTCAACTTATCACGTACGAGTACCTAGTACTTCACACGGCGGGCGCAACGAGTGACGAGGCGAGCGGCTAGACGAGTAAATGGCACGATGTTCCTCGCTATTATTTACTTCACCATTTGTCGAGTCATGTGGCCGGGCAGTAAGTGTTGCTATGATTTTAATGCTACTGTTATCAATATGCAACAATATGTATGGATATAGTCAGCTGAGAAATCAAGGTAACAACCGCACGTAGATGAAATAATATTGTACGCGTGACTGATCAATGTTTACACACATGATGCCTGGATGCAAACGGCTCGTGTATACACTAAACTTGATAAAATATAGCTTGAACTCTGTGACAGCTGTCAGTGAAATTCCGCCTATGAAGTACTGAATTTTTCAATTGTTCAGACAGTAGGTACCTGTCAAGTGTAAATATCATACTTTTTGGGAATCATCGTAACCACAGTCTATCGATATTTTACCAAATGCAGAAAACTATTGGAAGAAGATTGTGAGCGGGACGTCTGATTCTGACGGGAAGCGAACAAGCGTTCATAATAAATTTACTAGATTGTTCTAGCGATTCAGAAACTAAAATGTTTAATAATGTGTTAATATTTTAAATTAAACTATTTGTTTCATTTATGTAGTAACGTTTGTAATAAAATTAAACTCAATTATACATAATATTACATTAGCATCGATAAAAGGAAGAAACGTCAATATTATATCTGGACAAGCCTAGGAATGCCAGTTTGACATAATATGTCGCAGAGATCAAGCTATGTTTTACGCAGTGACGTGTTATATACTATAGGCGGAACCTCAGTGTCAGAAATGTATTTAAAAAAATACAGGAGAACGGTTCTACCGTAAACTGTTTCCCGCTCTTTATTGACAATTTTGTTGTCAAGGGTTACGGTTATTTATACGATAACTTTTTTTGGCCTAAATATGGCTAAATGTGCAATAAAAGTTTGCAGAAACTACAAAGGGCGACTAAAAACAACCAGCAAAGTCACCTACCATCTGTAAGTAACTCATAATTCATCATAATTTTATTAAATCAATATTTAAATACTTAATGTGTAATTTATAATTGTCATTTTTGTTGGTATTGCCAGTTTCGAATTCAAAATTCACCGATTTATATTAGAAGAAATAGGTGTTTGACAAATCATTAGAAAATACAGATACATAAAATAAATTATTTGAAAATGGTCAAGAGTGAGTCGCGAATATGTAGTAGCGAGTGTATAGTGAAGTGTATAGAATCCAATAAAAACCGGCCAACTGTCGGGCAAGGTTTTTGGTATGTTAAGTAAGAATTTCGTGTCCATTTCGTAATCCAATATGGCTGCCAAAAATAAAAAGTTAAAAATAAAACTTAAACACAAAAAGTTATAAATGAAAAATATAAAGTAAAAAGTTAAAAATTAAATTAAAAACTGAAATTAAAAAGTCGAAATATAAAAATAATAAGTAAGTCAAAGGTAAATATTAAAAATAAAAAGGTAAAAAGTTGGACGCAACTTGTTAACTTTTTATATTTCCAAGTTTTTAATTTGTTTTCTTCCCCTAAAAATTTTCTAAATAAAATGGGAAAATAGGAAAAGTTTCTTTAGCTGGCACCACTATACACCCACACAACGTCAAACAAGGCGAGTGTATGACAATACGCTCACGCACACTAGCATGCGTAACTGAAGTGTTTACTATTGTAGTGATTGCTTGGAGACGCGCCATCTAGTATATAGTTCATCTAAGGTTTTACGTAGTTGTTTAGTAATATCTACTGATATACAATATGGAAAATAATGTTAGGTCTATTAAACACCGCCCTACGGAGTCTCAATCTATGAGTATGTACTTACAAGATACGTATAGGTACTTATACTTTATATAGGTACCTATATAGAAAAATATTGACACTTCAAAAAAAATGCAGTTTGTACAAATATTTGACCCGACCCTCTCTTAGAGGGCGTCGCGACAGAACGTTTGTACCGAAGTCTGGATGTAGATGCCAATGTCAGAAGGTCCAGGGTGTCAATAACAAGGACGAATTCTTAAATGTTAAAATGTCCAATTGTTAGGCTGATGTAGCTCTGCGCCATAGGAAATACCTCCGAGTAGGGGCGGCCACAATTTCTTCCACTTATCACTATCACTACATATTATAAAACAAAGTTGCCCGTTTCGTATGTACGCTTAGATTTTCAAAACTATGCGACGGATTTGGTGCGGCTTTCACCAATGGATAGAATGGTTATCGAAAAAGGTTTTTGTGTATTAAAATTTGCCAAGCGGACAAAGCCCAAAGAAAGTAAAAACAGGTCTTCTAAGGTGTAACAAAACTATTTTACAAAAGGCTTCAATAACATCGTTACATGACAACGACTTAACTTATTATCTCACTGCATAAACTAGAGTTATGTATTTTAATGAGATTGCAGCTAAAGTGACGATAATGCGTTCCTATTCCGTAACACCTATTGATTACAATAGCTCAATAACAGTATAATGTTTACAATGGACACCAAGTTACCTACCTACCGCCATACAATAACTTCAGTCAGTAATAACTATTCGAAATTATTGCTTTCATTGACAAACAATAGTCTAGGGCCTATCATTACTATAAATACTAGGTATGCAATGCATGCTGCAAATTGCAAATGTTGAGCGGAGCAAATGTTTTTATTACATATCAAAATCCAGGACATTTTCGGTGATTATTCCTCAGTGGTCAGCTCTATTTTCATGATTTCAGAGATATGCACTCCCGTATGATGTCGACCAGCATGGAAAATTTGGTCAAAATCGGTCGAGCCGTTTCGGAGGAGTTGCTTCGCTCCGCTCAATAACTCGTCATGTCATCATTGCAATATACAGTGAAAATCAAAATCCCGCCCGTTTATTAAAAAAATAACCCCGTGGCTATGCGTCGGGAATGATGCGAAACTTTATTTTAAATCGACAACTTCCGCCGGGCGCTACTGGTAATACCTTCTGGTACATACAGACTATACAGGGGCTCGTAGTCTAGTGGCAACCGACAATATTAACACATTGCAAAGGTTAAGCAACATCGACTCAGGCCGGTCTTAGGATGGATGACCATTTCTTAAGACATTGATACCCTTTGTGCCTCGGAGAGCACGTTAAGCCGTCGGTCCCGGTTGTCATACAAACATCTATGACAGCCGTTAGGGGTAGTTGGAGCCCTAAATCAAAAATCCGACCGGTCTAACTACAGAACTTCGACATCGCCCGTGGGTTGTGGAGGTCAGATGGCAGTCGCTTTACCGAAAATATCGAAGTTCAGCCGAATCGCAGTTAGACTGGAAAGCCGACCCCAACTGCGTTGGGAAAAGGCTCGGTGGATGATGACATACAGACTACACAGAGACGCCCGGTAATTGACGTACGATCGGCCGCGGCCTTGGGACGCGGAATTAAAAAAAAATCGACTACTTAATTAAAAAGGAACTTAAATTTTGGATGCATCATTATCATTTTACAATTTTGTTCTTAATCAGACCGTAGATATTGTACCTAGGTAATGCTGTAAAAATAAGTATCTAACAATGCAGATATTGTAATCAGCAATTTCCTCAATTGATTCCAAGAATGCACTGCAGATTCTGATTCTGCATTGAAGAGACTGTCTGCGGTGCGAGCATGGCGTGTCGACATTTCTCGGTCCACCTGTTTGCACCAATGATATCGCAGAAAATGCCAAAAAAATAGTTAAGTAGCGACTTTTTCTGCGATATATGTCGACACGCCGTGCTGCACTACTGCAATTTTATCTTGACACTTGAAAGTAGCGTCAAAAAGCCAGTATACTTTTGTAAAAGCGGCCTACATACACCATTCGCAAGGGCTCTAGGGTGTGAAAGTGAGATAACTCTAAATTGCCATCTTAACTGTGACGTGTATAGCCTATACACGTCACAGTTAAGATGGGTTATTTCCTAAATTGGCCCTGACGCAAGGCCTGATTGATGGAGCGCGAGATTTATAATCTCTAGAAGATTGCCCCTGCAGTATGTGTGTAGAGACACTCCCGATATCGATACGACTGGCATGCACCCTAGTGTCCCTGTCGCAGGTATGTGTGTAGACCTCTTTATGGTTTAGGTACTTAGGTATAGGTTAAAATATAATTTTTATGGTGGGTGTTTATCAAAGAAAGTACTTAATTTGAAACATCTAAATGGATAAATTGTGAAGTCATGTTTATTTGAGATTATTTTTTCATTGAGAACTTTTTGTATTCATACAGAGCGGTTCGACGGGAGTGAGACGAACATGGGGTCTAAGGTCAGTAGGTTTCTACGAGTTTCATTTTATGGTGGTGGTAACTACTTAGTTGCTGTACATTATTTATTAATAAATATTATGTAGGTACTTGTTGCTTTCTTATGGTGAGATGGTACCGAGAAATAAAACATCTTGTTTGTCGTTAGCTATTTTGATTATTTTCGTGCCGAAAATCGCCTTTTGTTTCGTTTCCAGCTGTTCATGTTTTTAATTAGGTTTTGTGGTATGAGGTAATCTTTATCTGCTTTCCTTGTAAATAACTCGGTAATACCGACATAGGAAAAATATCTAACACGAGTTAGGTGGTGTTTTTTTGTGGATGCCGAGGGAGCAGAGTAAAACCAACGCACTGACAATTTTCGACAAAAATTTGGTACATAATCAAGAAAGGTAGACGACACAGACATACCTACCTATCTTTGCATAACTAAATTGTCACGACTATATTCCCGAAGTGGGCAGAGGTGCATTATAATACCTAAGCTATGCTCCACTGGTCCCACGTTATAGGGGAAAAGCCTATTGCCGTTACCTTAACAAAAATCCGACTGGTCTAACTACAGAACTTCGGTATCGCCCATGGGTTGTCAGTGGTTGGTCAATGGTTGCCAGTCGCTTCACGTAGCAGATTGGAAAGCCTTTCCCCAACTAGGTTGGGGAAAGGCTCGGTTTATGAAAATTACAAACATACACAATTACACACAAATACACACAAATTTTTGGACACATTTTTTTCTTCTAAGTCCATGGATTAAAAAAAGTTCCGCCAGGACAACGTTCGCCCAGCGGAATCAGTTTTTGGCGAATTTCTCTACAATGGCTGCATGCACAATTTTTTTTTACCATACACAATTACACGACGTCATACACTAAATATCTGCATAATTAAAATCTTTAAATTCAACAACATTCCGCTGCGCGAACGCACACGAAAATTTTCTCCTGTTAAACGATATTGATGAAAGAAAGACTATTATGATGCCTTTTTTTTAATGGTCTCCTTAACGCATTCAGAAGGATAACTTCAGGGGGTCGGCAGAGTCTATATGTTTCCTCAAGCACATAGATAAACCATGCGTATGATAAACTATATTTTTATAGCAACAAATTGATTCGATCTCACGCGGGGGACGCATCGTGCAAAATAAATGGAATAATGACGAGCCAACATTAACCAATCATACAAAAGGTCCTGTCAGATTGTTTGTCTGTATTGAAAGCGAATGTTTAGAGTAGGCTTGACACATATATAACCGTACCAACCCGTCTGGACAGCGTGGTATATGAAGCTAAATCCATCCTATTCGGGGGAGGACTATACCCAGCAGTGGGAGACAAATAGGCTGAGATAATTATGATGATGATTCAAAGCGAATAATTACAACAACCTGTATCGCATGACGAGAATCTCGTGAAGGCAGAGAAGGACAAACTTACTAAGTACCTTGATCTGGATCATGAGATACCTCGACGATCATTGTCCCGATGGTCGTTTCGATCAACATCTCAAGCTATTCGCTGGATTGTTGGATCAAGGGTCAGATACAAAGGGCTGTTATCCTCGACACTGCACGTCAAACAAGGCTTCCCAGTCTACGACCGCCTGTAGTTGAGCCCTGCTCCGCTATTGGTGGTGGTCTGATCTGTAATTGTTAATAATATTTATGTATAATTGTACAAATTTATTATTATGTTAAATATTATGCGTCTTGATTTTTATACAATTTGTCGGATCCGTCAACATTGAACTAGTTGTTTTGAAAACAATTAAAAATAATCCCGTGCCGTATCTTATTCATCATCTAGGTAGGTAATGATTTGTTTAGTATGACATGAAAATAAAAATAATGTGTTCCTGTCAAACAGGGTGCGTTCTGAAATTAATTTTTCGATGAATCAATTTCTCCGTAGGTACCTATGAACTTTCTGTAAAACAATATTAGGTATTGTCAATAATTATTACTTACCAACCTTTTTTTTAAATTAGTGTGGTATTTCTGGTAGTAGAGAATGCCGAATAATTCTCCTGTCTATGAAACTTCGCACGTAATCAAAATAGGTAAATTCAGATTATAGATGAGTAGTTACCAAAATAGTCCAACAACTTTTATTATCAGAAGTTAGTTATTATTGTCATGTTTAGGTGTGTACCTATGTGTTACAATTTATACCTTACATTAGTAGGTAGTATTATGAACTTATTATTAACGTATTTTGCGCGCGAACTGCATCTCTCCCGGTCATTACGGTACTTGCAACTTCAGAATTTACCACTTACGGTAGGTACCCAAAATTGTACCTACATGTCAAACCGAAATATCTTGCAAAATAAACAATATCTCGATATTAACTTCCCCTTCCCCCTGAAAAGAAAAAACCATCATGAAATTCGTTCCGAAAACAAACTATTCTCTCCTTTGCGTAAACTTCGTCCATCACTTTAAAAAAAGGCAACATTTTTTTAAAAGTGATCATCATCATCATCTACCTGCCCTTATCCCAATTATTTGGGGTCGGCGCAACAAGTCTTTCTCCTCCACACACCTCTGTCAGACGTTATCTCTTCATTCACTTCTCTCCTTGTCATATCCTCTTTCACACATTCCATCCATATTTTCTTTGGCCTACCTCTACTTCTTAATCCCTCTACAGTCATACTTTGCACCTTTCTAACGACATTGCTTTCCTCTCTTCTCACAACATGTCCATACCATGACAGCCGCTCGCTTCTTAATTTTTCATTCACTGGTGCAACTTTCAAACTTCCTCTAATATTCTCGTTCCTTACCCTATCCATTCTTGTCACACCACACATCCATCTTAACATTCGCATTTCCGCTACATGCAATTGTCTTTCATCCGTCGCTTTTACGGCCAAACATGAAAGTCCATACAGGACGGCAGGTCTGACGACAGTCTTGTAAATTTTCCCCTTAAGTTTCGGAGGAAATTGGGGGTCGCATATAGTGCCTTTGACCTGCCGCCATTTCATCCAACCTGCGTCAATTCTGTGCTTCACTGTACGATCGATTCGATTCGATCATCCTGGATAAGAGAGCCGAGGTACCGGAAACTGGAGCAAACTGGTATTGGTGCGCCGTCTAACACCATGGGTGTAGGACTGGAGAGACCGCCGAAATCAGAGAACATGTACTCAGTTTTGGTTCTACTGATTTTCAAGCCTACACTCTCCAGTTTACATTGCCATTTTTCCAATCTACTCTCTACCTCAGGCTCGTCTAAGTGATAGATTTTAATTCAAAAGGCCTCGGTCTCCTATAAAATGCTTTCAACGTCATCGATAGCGAGAAAGTAGTTCACGACGCGACGTGTAGCTAATAGTCTCGGACGTTCACTAGCATTTGAATTTTCAAGTTATTTATTTATTATTATCCTATCTATTTATTTATTATTAAATTGTTAGTTTAAAAATGGTTTTAAATTATTTGTGGAGTAAGACTAGAACTTCTCTTTTTGGCCATCATGCTAAAGTAAGTGGTGCCTTTGTACCTAGGCAGCTACTCTACCGTTATTGTTTCTCTTCTTGCCCTTTTACTTACATAAATAAATAAATGCTGATTTTTTTTTTAACTAATCGGCATGTACAAATGCAATGATTTTACGTTAATTTTCTCAGCAAGATGGTAGACTCTATGGCAGTCAAGGGACACCACGAAATTTACTAAAATATTTAAAGAATACATAATGCGATGTAACCTAAGTTGAGTTAACAGTCAAGTAAATGAGTATGATGAGAAATACTTAATAAGTACATTCCAGTTCAAATGAAAGAAAATTGTAGGTACATACTTACCTATTTCATTTAGTTTCTGTTTAGCGTTTGATCAAAGAATCTATGGTCCAGAAGCAACCTACTATATTGCATTGGGGGTTACTCATTGCTCTGAAAAAAAAATACAACATTTTTATTCAAAATATTCGTGTTCCTGTCAAACAGGGTGCGTTCGGAAATTAATTTTTCGATGAATCAATTTCTTTATGTATTCATTTTTTTACTTACTTAATATTACCTATGTGAATATTATTATATGAACTAACCTAACACTGCCACGCCATTTCTTTACACTGTCTAACAAATACGCTTTACTGCATTTGATTTTGTTTTCACTCAAGTATTTTTAACAGCGACTACTGGCTCCGACTGAAAATTTCGTACTTATCCTACGGTCGGCTACGATTGGGTACGGTAATTCGTGTAAAATTAGTTATTTTTTAAATATTGTATCATAAAATTATAGTGAAATTGATTTTGACACGCCTAGAAATTAATTTAGTTAAGTGAAATCAAGCGAAAGTCTTCTCTTTTACTGTTATTTTAACATAACATCCAAACTACATGCCAAGTTAACTTATTGGCGTTCATATACCCGCTGTTCTTTGTTTTTATTTTTACTACTTAGGTTACAACTTAATGACGCTTGTAATACCGGTCGACTTTTTGCTGGTCGACGAACTCAAATAATGTCATGGCGCAAAAATTTTCAAAATGGATTCCTTGGTCATTAATCGAATTTTGTGCGATAACATTGGTTAAATTATGCCATCCTCATATTATTAAAGCAGTATCGACTGTAAATACAGACAGACAACTAATAAGTATTCATAGGTACCTAATGTTTTTGGAAATTTCCTTGTTCGCTTGCTCTTCCCTGACAGTAAAATAATACGAAAGAAGAATAAAAATATGATTTTTGTTTTGCGCACTGTTCGTGCTTCATTAGGTATCTACTTATTAAAATAAGGTGCGTTCAGACATTTCTGTCTAATCAGAGAAAGCATTTTATATATTGATACCTACATACCTATTATGAGAGAAAGTCTTGTTTTCGTTGAGTTTGTTTTTACCTATATGTATAACTAGTGGTCGCCCGCGACTTCGTCCGCGTGGTAATTTGGATTTTTTGCCGTTCCCGTCGCGCCGCGTCATATTTTGAACAATTCACACAATATCTTTATAAATTGTAGCCTATGTGTTATTCTGATGTATAAGTTATATTATTGTAAAGTTTCATTAAAATCCATTCAGTAGTTTTTACGTGAAAGAGTAACAAACATCCATCCATCCATACATACATACATACTCACAAACTTTCGCGTTTATAATAGGATTAGTAGGATATTATTTTTAGCTATTACCATATTAGGTATATTTTATTACCTTCGCTAACAAAAAAAAAATGGAAAAAGGAAAAATATAAAAGGTACAAAGCAAATTTCTTTCGGAATTTTCGGTCCGTTGCGTAATCCACCATCTTGTACTCGTATTAAAGGGTGAATTTTGTTTGTGTTAATGTCATTTCAAGAACCATCTTGAAATGACATTATCCACCAGGATAACGCGTAACGCGACGAGCTAAATACCACGCATAACTAAATTTAAGCTACCAGTCACTTATCCTAACGAATTTCGACAGAAAATTGTTGTATTTAATTATTTGAGCTAAATCTTCCTAGGTATATTATAAGCCCCGCCGGTCGCCACTGGGAATTCTTTTTGTGTCTACCGGAGGCGCTCGGCAATGGACGTAGGTGCGGCCGCGGATTTAAAAAAAAAGTTATATTATAAAACCGTAGGGAAATTTAGCGGCCCCATTATATCTCTAAGTATAGGGAAGGCTGTAATCTGCTGTACTAAATAACTGCTTTCGTTATTTTATCTATGACTTATTGAACTAGACAAACATCCTACTACCTAACTAGACAGACTAACTAGATACACAGTAGACGATTTTTCGATCTATATGGCGGGAATAGCGGGTAAGAGTACCGATGCGCAAGCACACCTCTCCACTCCCGTCCAGCGTTATTTATACATGAACACCAGTATAACTTTGCTTACTTACATTGCTAGTGTATTTGCTAGAGCCGTTCCTTTTGTTAACAGGTGCACCGCTTGCAGTTGAGGATGACGAAATGTGGGTGCTCTTATCACTCAAATTAAATGAACTAACATAGGTATAATTTGCAGGCAGTATGGTGTATATTTTGTAATAAATACCTTTCGAAATGCATGTTGCCCACAGAACTGACTGCCGCCGCTCTCACTGGCACACCACCGAGATTAATAATATTTTCTGTTATTACAGCTTTATACTTTTTGTTTCAGGTACATGTAAACATGATTATGAAGTGTGTTTACGTTACGGGACCAGCTGATTAAATTTCACACTCGAGTCCTATCTTAAAGTACCTAAACAATAGTTATACTTTAAAATGTAGTTCTAAGCGTGAATGTTCTGATCGAATTACAATTTCATACGATTTGCTCTGGAGATGTAAATAATTGATCTCATTAGAATTCAATGTAATGTGCTGTCATGTCGAGTAGGTAGTCATTTTTTCATGTAAGACGCAATACAGAAAGTTTCTAGTAAAATTTGTTGTTTGTTTTAACCTTTGTCTATAACCGGACTGCAGTAGTCTATAAACATCAGCCCTACCTAGCTGTTGGATATCAAATTCAGATTACATAGATACAAACATTACAATCTAATGTATATGTTACGGCTAATACCCGAAGTGCGGCTGCACCTAGTTTTAGCCGGTTAGAACTAGGTGTAGCCACTTACTCTTGGTTAAACCTAGTACGAGCCGATTGTTTTCAGGTAAAACTAGGTCTAGCCTTCATCATGCCGGCTACAACTAGGTCCAGTTGTCACTTTCACCTGGGAGAAATCTCTTTTTTTATTAATGCAAGTTTCTGGCACTCGCCGGCCGCTGCCGCGGCACCGCTCGCTTCGTTCGCTCGGCTCGTGCGTAGGTGGTCACAGTTTTAACCTAACCTAACCTATCCATACCAGGTTTAACCAAGAGTAAGTGGCTACACCTAGTTCTAACCGGCTAAAACTAGGTGCAGCCGCACTTCGGGTATTAGCCGTAACATATATATTATATTGGTAGGATACCGACAACAAAAGTACCTATCAGCGTGTCACTAAATGTATATGAAAGAAAGACTATAGGTAGGTACAGGTATAAAGGCGTAAGCGGAGCTAAGCATTTGTGTGAGTGCATGAACGTATATTTGACCTTTTTTACACACAGCTACAGAAAGAGTTTTTACTTTACTTTTCGTGGTCACTCACACAAATGCAAAGCTCCGCTTATCCCTCGCGAATTCTACTTACTTGCATTAAAACAATTTTTATAGGTAATGTAATGGTAAGTAAGATGTTCAAACTTTTCAAAATAATTGCATCATTCTCGCAAAAAATATAAGACATTAAAACGTCGACAAATGTTTCACCTCTAGGCATTCTCAAGACTGTCTCAGAGAGAACGGCGATTATCTTACTTACCATTACTCTGTCATGGATTTTCGCCAGGTAACGCCTGATTCTATCCAATATTTATAGGTAATGTTTCTCTGTCGGTTTTTTTTCTGATTTATCTCTGAAACCGGACTGATTTTAACGGGATTTCTGTCAGATATCGGTCTGATGTTATAGGGAGTGGCTATACTTTTTATTCTATGACTAGTGGTGCTGTGAACCGTAGACTTCGGGAGCGGCGTGGTTTAGAAAATTTCTTCTTCAATTTTCTTTATTACTTACTCTTTCATTTGTTATCCAATCCAAAAAATATCATTCAAATGTTATTCATTGTAAGCAAGGAGTGTGTGTGTAAAGTTTCATGCAAATCGGTTGATAAATACGGCCTCAAACATGATCTGACAGAACCCGTAGATGGATACAGACGAAAGAAATTCTCCCCAGTCTGCAAGTTGAAACGGAGCCTTCGGTCGCTTCGCTCCCTCAGTCAAATATGTATTTGTGGGAATTGGTAACTAAAAACTATTCCACGTGGACGGAGCTGAGAGCATTCGTTTGGTCAATAATATGTAAGCTGAGATACCTACATCACGTCTATATTCCCAAACGGGTAAGCAGAGGTTCATTACACACCTACTATTTGACAGTACCTACCTAATCTTGTTGGTCCCACGTAAAAGGAGGCAAGCCTATTGCTGTTACCGGACAGTGTAGAAATTTCATAACCAGTCTGTAATTCAAGCCAAGCCAACAGCCAGTGCACATCTTACATTATTATTCTACATCTAATATGTAGAGGTAGGAAATATAAGTGCATAGTGGTCTCACCAAGGTCTTAGAGTTAAAGATCAACCTCAACTCCAAGTGGTTCCTACGTACCTACAACTGCCGATCAAAGAACGAATTTAGTAAACAGGTAATGCACCTAGGTAGGTTTACGTTTCAACTGGTGGCAAAGTAACATCTGCCTATCATATCACTTCAGGGAAACACCAGTCTATTGGTTCTGAGACGCATCATAACACAGTACAAACCTAAGTCGCTTCCGTACCTATGTATGCTTAGATGTTTAAAACCTACGCAATGGATTTTTATGCGGTTTTCACCAATGGAGAGTGGTTCTTGAGAAATGATTTTGTGTATATAATTTGTGAAGCGAGCGAAGCTGCGGGCGTCCGTTAGTTAATAATATCGTTGAGGACATCTAGGCAGTGGCGGATTAAAGGTCCAGCGCGCCCTAGGCAATCACTTTATCGACGCCCCTGTATCGGCCATAAATGCCCATCATAATACTATAAATTTTAACCAGTTGTTTTTGCAATTACGATGACATTGCATCATCAAACCCTAGACTTTAGTAGACCAGGATCCTTGTACTTACGCTAATGCGCGAATGAAATATGACGTTATAACTGTGAAGATATCAAGAGGGACGACAGAACGAACATCGAAATTCATGATTCCTCTCTGCTCTATATGTGTGTTGACAGATGATGGTGTGTTATGAATATATCACTAGAGAACGTCACGCGATTTCACCCGCGTAGATCCTGTTACCGTGGGAATAGCGTAGCTTTCTACAGGTGAAAGAATTTTTGAAATCAGTCTAGTAGTTTTTGAGTTTATTCGTTATAAACAAACAATCGAATGTAAAAGCTTAAATAATTGACCGAGCGAGCGAAGCGTCTCAGTTTCAACTCGAGGACTGGCCGATTTGGCGTTGTTTGCCTGTATGTATGTGTGTCAGTTCCGGTGTACAGGCCGCATTTTTCAACCGATTTTCATGAAATTTGGCACAAGTGTTCTTCGTTGCAAGGCGCAACTTTTGTCGAAGGGATTTTACGATTGGGGGGGAAAATGGGGGGAAAATGCGAAAATAACGCGAGGTCTACTGTTTGCAGAACTACTAGTTACATTTAGATGTCTTTCTTCTCGCACCAATAGATTTTTTTTTCAATTCACTCATTCTTTGAGAAATACTCTAAAAGGTAATGGATACACACAGATACCACAGCGAGAACGTAAACAAAAGAAGCGCGCGTAACTGACTGACGACAACAAAGCTTAACGCGCAATATTGTATAATAGGAGTATGCTTGTGCAATATAATCTATTATAGATTTAGATTATAGATCAGCATTTAGTTTTTAATCGTCGATATGTTATTTTCTTTATTTATTTAAAAACTCTGAGCTCGCGCGCCCCTTGTAACTACACGCCCCTAGGCACGTGCCTATTTTGCCTTACGGATAATCCGCCTCTGCATCTAGGTATGTATTCCACAACAGTATTACCTTTCAATGCGTCTCAGGACCAAAAGGCTGTTTATTTCCTGGCTGAGAATTAGTATTGATCATAGAAATAGAATATGTACCTACCAGGATCCTGAAGGTACCATTGTTTTGCTATTCAAATCGGCAACGCAGCCAGCATCCCATTCAGCAATGACGCGGAGGATTGGAGACTAATACCTAAGTGCAGTCAATCTAAAACAGTAAATCTCTCGGGCAGTCTCGGGAATCATCGCTTTTCCGAATATTAATATGCATGTCTGTAAATTATTAGATTTATCAAGTCAAAATTAAAATTTAACTTGAATTTAGAACCACGTACTGTACTTTATAGTTGTTTTGTTTTGATTTTGTTGTGTAACTCTATAGAGCTGTGAAATTATTTCCCTGTTTTAATTACACGTACTTAACAAGTATAAATTATTTAGTAAAAATGGTGGTACCTAGTAGGTAACGACTTAGTATGCACCCAAACCGATGGATATCCGAGGAAAGCCGAAGCACAATATCGACGGTGGAAAGGAGAAACGAATGAAACGCCATTTGGCCAATTGTTCAGCAGAGCTGTTTAAAGTTTAAATTTTAACAAAAATGATCATAACTTCTTTGTTTTTTTAATGGATTTTTTTCAAATTTTGTCAGTAGATTCAGTTTCTTGTGCTGTAGGTACATTTTGTATTTAATATAAATTAATTAAAGTCAATCAATTAAGAAAAACGTGGCGTTTCATGTAGGTATATGACATTTTGAGTAAGCAGGGAAAAACACTTCATAGGCCTTCAAGAAAAGAAACTTGAAAGGACAATAAATTAGTAATTCATTCACCATATCTCCGTAAAAATGGGAGGGAAAAATTATTAACCAAATTAAAAACATAGAAGGATAAATGCTTCAATTCACTTCGATGAAAAATAAACAATATGAAAGATACTTTTATGTACGATGTCCGTTATATTTTTAGATCGCTAAAATAATTTACTTTTAAATGTTGTGCAATTTAAGGGAAAGGGATTTAGGTAAGTAATTGATCTTGTTTATTTCGATAGATATCTCCTTCATGAAATTGTTGAAGATTGTATCAGTGTACATAATTAATTTTTTGATGATAAAGGACTATGGCCTTATTTATTACACAGTAAATGATTACTCAATTAATTAATCAGTAGTAACTGATACGACATTCTTATTAAAAAGTAGGAAGGGAATAACAACTTTACTTTCGAGGAACAATACTTACGTGTTAAGACATAACTTATCGGGGAAAAAGCATTGAAAGACCAAATTAAAAATTAATTTGGAAGGGTAAATTGCATGATGTGGGATCTTTGTAGAAAAATAGGTTCGGTCATTAACTTAAAAGTCCCTTACAATAATTTAAAATTAATTTATTGACATTGTAAAAAAATATATCATAAAACGGTCGTTTAAAGGGAGGGTATTTTTAAAATACCTACCCCCTTTTGTATTTTAAATGAAACGCCAAAAAGTGCTTCCGATTGACTTCTAACCTAGACAGATCGATAGAGAATTCAAAACTCTATCCAACTGCTACGATAAGAATGTTCGGGATATTTACCATGTAACATTATTTTATCGAGTCTCAGTTCAGTCAGTTCTTCCGCGATCATGGCGCTTGCAACAGCGTCGAAATATCGGAGACTCGATAAAATAATGTTACATGGTAAATATCCCGAACATTCTAATCGTAGTGTTAATGACCATGATAGTTTAAATATCTATCGAACTGTATATAAAACTCATTTTCGACCTAAGTGGCGTTTTATATGTTTTGCCTTTCAACCGTCGATATTATAATTCCCGAAGGACATTAAGAAAATAGAAGCACCGTACAGCTCGCGAGGAATAAGCGGAGCTTTGCATTTGTGTGAGTGCAGTGTACGTGAACGTACCTATATGTGACCTCTCTTACACACACGTGTTGTACACACAACAAAGAGTTTTTACTCAACTTTTCGGGGTCACTCCACAAGTGCAAAGCTCCGCTTATCCCTCGTGAACTTACCTGAGCCTTTTCCTAACCAAGTTGGGGTCGGCTTTCCAGTCTAACTGCATATTTATTGTTTGTTATACATATAGCATCACGCCTTTTTCCCCGAAGGGGTAGGCAGAGGTGTCCAAACACACCCACATCTCGCCAGCTATGTTAGGTCCCATGTAATAGGGGGCGAGCCTATTGCCATTTACCGGGCACAATTTCCAGACTCTGGGATAATTATCTGGGTAAAATTCTAAAGAGAATTATACATTATCCACCAGACCCGGGAATCGAACCCGAGACCTCGAGCGTGGCAGTCCGTACATAGTACCATTGTGCCACCTAGGTAGTCATATCGTTATACATACCTATATAAATAAACAATTGTGCCAAAAAAGTAGGTACTTTTACGAGGACACATACAATCACGCCTATATACCCGAGGGAGTAGCCAGAGGTGAATTACGTTCACGCAAGTGTTGCTAGTTGATCTTTTGAAGCGAGGTAAGGTTGAAAACTCCAAAAGTGTATTTTTGATTTGTCTCAGTTAAAGTGTCAAAAACTTAGACACATCCAAAGTATACAGAATGTTACACAATCCCGACTTCTAAATATTTTACCGCTAGACACAAATTGGAAGGTCACTGCGATAATACCTAATATAGGTACATATAAATCAGTCGATCGATCGAAGAAGATAGTTAAAGACATGTACCTAATTAATTTATTACAAAAAAAATTCCTTGACCTGACTTTGCAACTTATGGTAAGTTGAAATAAGAGGTAAGGTAAAATAAAATTAAAAATTTACTGCAAATTTTATATTGAATATAAATTAATAAAAAACCACAGCAATACACATACATGCATTATTAAGAATTGTGTGCACAAAATAAATAAGCCACTCTTAGTGCAACAATTATTGTGATATGCAAGAGCTAGAGCGCTCCAAAAAGTGTTCATGAGGTGCGCCTACACGGTCAATAAAATTGCTCAATTATGAGCAAGATTGTTGATGACGTAAAGCAATTTACGGCAACACAGAGCGATAACAATCAATTTAATGTATTGCATATTGAAAAAGTTGCTCCACCAATTGCCTCATATAAATCGTCGTGTTCAAAAATTACCCGTGTAAGCGCATCTTTACAATAATAATTACCTACAAACAATAAATGTAAATTCAGCTAAGCATACATTTTATGAAAATCATAATATGTATATAACAATTAATAAGACTGCAATACATAATTAGGGTACAATTAATGTCTTAATTCTAGCGTTGTAAATATCATAACGATAAAAATATGTGAGGATATCATAAGTTATATTTATTGCTTATAAATTAAGACTATATTGATTTATAATATACCTAAATAAAATAAATCATATACCTAAAATTATTTGTGCTGGCAATAATTTTTATAAAATACATGAGATACGCATTAAGGTATTATTTATAACAAAATATTAAATAAAAAAGTTTTTTAATTTATTATGGCACAAGAGCCAACACGGATATGGTAATACAATAAAACAATATCAATTATAAACATACCCCGAATTATATTAAGGTACTGGAGGCTTATGTTACGATTTGCTATATTTTATATTAAGTTAAATGGTCCTTATATGAACCTTCACACTTTACAATCGGGGTAAGGAAGTAAGCGATAATTTTGTGTTTCGTCCCAAATGGGACGAATAAGGTAATTTTGCAAAATATAAAGGTATTATCTACTCGATAAATATGGCAACACAGATAACTAACTATTTGACGTAAGTATATAAATACCCACTCGTGCAAGTGATTTTATTACGAATATAAAAATATACAGCACATCAATCACATTAATATTTTTTAAACACCGGCCATCAAAACTTCGGATGAATTTAACTCCAAAACTATAATTTTATCATAGCCGAAAAACATATAATAAACAAATTTATAATATATTTAATTTGTTTTCAAAGCACTAAGAATGCTTAACTTCGTTTAAATATTTCACAATATGAATAGGCGGCACTCGACAAAGCGACTGTCTAAGAAAAGACACCGTGAAGTTGCGGCGACGAATAGTGGCGGAAGGCACGGGCGCGTCGAGTTACTTTTAATTTCAACACATTTATATAGAACGGGCCACGAAGGTAGCGGGGCAGACAGCGGCGAGCACCGTACGAGCGGTGAGCGCCAGTCTAGCAACGTACTTAAGTCGCGCTTTCCATAATGTTTTGCACTTTCTCGCAACACAACATGTTGCCAATACATTTTTATTTATTCACGTACAAAACAATAAGAAATCAAACACCAGAAATACCTGACTAGTTACAAATTACAGTTTTTCGTCAATACTTTAATAATGAAGGGACATCAATAATTTCTATGAAAGTTACAAAAATTGCAGAATTTTCTAAACCGCACTTTATGAACACCAAACATTTTCAATATTACCCTAAACGACAGTTTAGCTAAATAAAAAAATATAAGTCTCATTTTGTGTACAATTGTCGTTTTTATGTACTACTCTTGTGGTAAACTGTACTTTTGGTCAAATATTGTACTATTAATTTTAATGTTACTATACAGCACTCGTCAACATTTTTGATATCTGTGTAGCCAACAGCGTGGTTTCCAAAACGAAATATAGGATGTATTAAAAAAACCTTTTAAACCTTCTCTGCACTTTCTACGAATATTTTATGACCAAAATGAGCCGAAACTATGTAATACGTCATTTTATTAAAACACCAGAAAATTAAACCACGACTTGGGAAACTAACAAATAACGTTCCATTTGACGTCAATTGGTTATCGCGACTTCCAGGCGTTTTACTACGCGAGAGAAAGGGAAACGAGGAACAATTATAATATGAGGATAGAGGAGGCGAGAGAGATGCCCTCAAAAGCGTTATACACAAAATACACAGTTAGGTATAGTAATTTAATGACTGTCTCATGTGAAAGGGGTGGTGAATACCCGGTTAATACAAAATCTTGATGAAGGTCATAGCTCATTTATTTTATAAACTTTCCTTTGTAGGAATGCAATAGAATCACTAGTCGAAAATCTAGTCGAAAATCTCATTCATTTTCATATGACGATGACCACAACTTTTTTTAAGGGCTGAATTATTATTGGTTAACCTGATATATTAGTGAAAGGCAAGGTTACACGTAAAAATAAATCGAACTACGCGCCGATCATCACAGAGATCCAAAAGTTTGGCGAGAAATTGTAAAGATATTGTGTAGCTTGGTTCTAGTAGGTATTTCATTAAATTCGAACAAGTGATGTATACATTAATTTCATCACTTTAAAGTAAATCTACTATGCTGATTAACTGGTACTGTTTTATAATTATATTTTATTACTATCTATGAAAAACATAAAACATTTTCGTTCTGAAGCCCCATTCTCGTTTTATACTCACGTAGTATAGTAATATAAAGTATAGTATATATAGCATACTAAGAAACGAGGAATTATCTTTTTTTTTTGATACGTAATAAATTCAGAAATTGCTCATTGGGTTTCTAAAATTCTTCGACCTTTAGTATGCTGCATTATAGAATAAGATTAACTTTATAATTAGAAAAACAATTGCTTGCGCGATGCCAAGACTAACTGCTCGTGTTGTATATATAATTGTACGGAATGTAATAGTTTATACATAAGAGACAAATTAAAATAACACAGATCTAATGTTAGTTGCCATGTTTCTTTGGTTACTTTTAAATTAATATTATATTCACGAGAATTGGGCTTCAAATTATACACTAGGTAGGTACTTATTGGATTTTGTACGATGATACTTAATATATCAAACTAAATAACAAAAATATATAAATGTATAGATCTCGCTTTGCTATGTTTTATGCTACGAGTATATTCCAAAAGTGGCACGTAGGTAGAATTAATCAATCGCTACCTAACTTAGTAAATAAAATGCAGGTAGGTAAGTTTTCGTTGGTAGGTAGTAGGTATGCAGTATTTAAAGTGCGCGAACACCCTGAAAAGTAAAAGCACGTTAAATACAAGTACTAATATTGTTAATTAGGGATGAGGACAAACAGGCGTAATTTTTTAAAGTGCGCGAACACCCTGAAAAGTAAAAGCACGTTAAATACAAGTACTAATATTGTTAATTAGGGATGAGGACAAACAGGCGTAATTTTTTAAAGTGCGCGAACACCCTGAAAAGTAAAAGCACGTTAAATACAAGTACTAATATTGTTAATTAGGGATGAGGACAAACAGGCGTAATTTTTTAAAGTGCGCGAACACCCTGAACAGTAAAAGCACGTTAAATACAAGTACTAATATTGTTAATTAGGGATGAGGACAAACAGGCGTAATTTAAGTAAGTATATTGAAATTTCGGTTTCAACCTAAAACAGTTATTGCTGATTTGCACATCTTTGTGTCGCCGCCACCGTGCGGTACAAACTGGGATTTAGGATGAAACCGAATGGAGTGAATTCCGAGTTTCATTTTATAACTCACAGCTCATAAAAACGCTCGCATCGCCTCACCTTAATTGCACTTTTGGGACGAAAACAAAATACTTAATAAATAAAATGAGCTACGGTTCTGTGAAGTCGTATCGACTAAAAATGTTTTTTCTTTAAATTTAAGCCTTATAAAAAAAAAATTAAAATGAAAATGGAAGAAAACCAAGGCAAGTACTACGATAATTTATTTTTGGCGACTGGCGATATTTGTAAACAACGTCATTTGGTTTCGAAATAAACGGAGTTTGTACTAAATCATTATTATTTCCGTCTAAAACTCATTGCCGGATTCCGTTATCGGCCAATGAGATTCTCGCATGTGTACGCCCGCGACCGATAATATGAACACTGCTTTATTGCGAAATATTAGCGGGTCGTACACGAGACATCTCGTCGTATTTGCAATGACAGGCGTGACTCTCACGAGTTCCTTTATATGTTTATAAGGTTTAATAATAAGCACCGTGTCTGATTAAGATTTATTCGGTTGAGAACAACGATATTACATAGAACGTATTGTTTCTTGATAATAATATTGCATCAGATATATACTTATTTTATACAAATTATCTTCTTTATTCTTTATTGTACAGATTTACAAAACACAAAACAAACAATAACAATATGTACAAAGGCGTGCTTAAGCCAGTAATGGCTTTTCTTCCAGCAGACCTTAGAGGTATAGAGGAGATAAATAATACTAAAGAGAGAAGAGGAAAGTGTAAACACGTACACATACAAAATTACATATAATACAAGAAGAAAATTAAACTAATAAATGTACTACATATAACAGAAATCAAATACATACACATAAGAACTTAATAATATAAGACTAAAGCTAAATACCTACATGCTACAAACATATGTAAATATACTTACTAAATAAAAAGGAGATAATATGATACAAATGAAAGTCAAAAGAATAATTATGGAAAATCATAGTTGGGAGAGGAAATGCTCCTTTACCCTTTTCTTAAAAATGTCCAATGAACGACTAGCACGGATATCATGTGGTAGTGAGTTCCATAATCTGACAGCCTGAATTGTAAACGAATTGTCATAACAACTAGAGGCATGAGCAGGAGTTCGAAGAAGTAGGGATGAGGAAACACGACATGCTTTGTCTCTAGGCACCAAATACTCAAAACGCTCACGCAGATAGGCAGGAGAATTAGGATTGTGAAGGATAGTATAGAGAAGAGAAAGGATATGAGCTTTACGACTTTGCCGAATAGGAAGCCACCCCAATCTATGCCGGAATTCAGATACGTGATCGTATTTACGAAGGCCATAGACGAAGCGGATTCCCAGATTCTGCAAGCGCTCAAGCTTATTGACAATCCTCCGATGCATCTAGGAAACAGACATCAGCATAGTCTAACAATGATAGAAGAAGAGATTGCGCAAGAGTCACTTTAGTTTGAAAAGGTAAGAGTTTCTGAAGAGATTTTAGAGATTGAAATGAGTAGTACACCCTCCTACTTATCTCAGCAATTTGTACTTCCCATGAAAGATACGAATCTATATGAAGACCCAAATTCCTGGCACTGTTAGAGTACTCGATAGGCTCAGAATTAAATATAACTGAAGGCAAAGACTCATAATCCACGAGACCAAGCATATACCGGCCACCAACAATTAGTGCCTGTGATTTACTGGGATTAACTAACAAGCCAAAGGATTTGGCCCAACTGTAGACATTTTCAAGGTCACCATTGATGGCAGCAACAGCTTGGCCTATTTCATCAACCCTAAAATGTCGATATAACTGCAAGTCGTCTGCGTAAAGACGATAATTTGAGTTCAAGACTCTTGTGATGGCGTTAATAAAAACAGAGAAGAGAAGAGGAGAAAGCACACCACCCTGAGGAACGCCCGCCGCAAGATCACACCAGCTGGACGAGGTCTCGGCTGCACGAACCGACTGCGAACGTCCCTGAAGATAGGATTTAAACCAAGCGGCAACAGACGCGGATACATTCAAGGATTTCAAGATTCCTAAGAGTATCTTCGTATCGTATCACAAATAAGATTTTTATTTAAGTTGGAGGCTTTAATCTCTTTCAATACATAGACACATACGTTTATTACGTGATTAAATGTCTATTATATTTCGTAATTTCGCACTTTTTTATTGCGATGACGTCACTTGGCGCGCCTTCGAGGGCGACACGACACTATTTTTATTGGATACTGCCAGTCTATAGGTTTCTTTTAAATTCCGCGGCCATAGACCGTGGTTTCACCTACGTCCATTGCTGAGCGCCTCCGGTAAGCACTGAAATAATTCCGAGTGGCGCACTGCGGTAGTCTATAGGTTGGAAGTCTATGGCTCGAAAGTCTATATTCGAACGCCCCGAGTAAGTTCCCGGGAAAGAGAACCCCAGGGCGCTTTTAGCCACTTTATTGTCGACAGTGTAATCCATAATTACTAGTACCTAAATAAAATACGTCAAATAACAAACAACGCTATCTACGATCAAACTAAGCAAATCTTGTGCTACGAGAACTTCTACTTATTCTCTTAAAAACCATACAACTCAGATTAGGTATTCGACTTTCGGATTCAACCCGCAGCCGGATCCGAAATCGACTAGAAAGTCTTATGAGTCACACATCGCAGGCACATACCAGTCTACACGAACCGAAACCGGTTGTCTATGTGACTAAGGGGCAAACTGGATTACATAGCAATAAAATTAAACTACTGAGCATTAAATGTTGGTGATAAGCTGTTATATGAGGGAAATGTCCATAAACTTACCTATTTTTTAGGTTTAGATACGTCTTATCTAGTTTTAATTACCATTTAAAAATAATAAAACTTGGGACATATAGGTAAACAAGTTTGACAATAGACCGGTAGTGAATTTGTGACAAAGGTAGATAGGACCTTATTGTACCCTTCTTATTGGTATCAATTAGATATCCATTGCTGCGGGCGTTTCTGGTACACACCAGAAAGTATGTCCAGTGGGGCCCGGTTACAATATCTATCTATACTTATAATAAATCTGTAGAAGTGAAAACTCTGTACATTGAAATATCAAAAAAATAAATGGGGTGTTACTAGATCGACACCCAACCCAAATATGTGATTAAAACATTTTTTGTCTGTCTGTCTGTTTGCTCAGGCATCACGCAAAAACTACCGGTTCGATTAGGATGAAACTTGGTATAATTATTCTTTAATATCCTGGGCACACTCTGGGTACTTTTTATCCCGGAAAAGTATATACAATAAAAAAACAAACTTAATTTTGCGGTTCGATCCCTAGACCCCGACTACTGTACCAACCGCAAATAATAAGTTTGTCGTAGGTTACGTCACTCGCAGTGGAGTACAGCCCGAGTGGGCGCTCTGCACACGGCTAAGATACGATAATATTTTATCTTAAGAGTGAATATCGCTCAACAGCTATACATAATAAATCAGTAACTGGTGATCAAGAAAGCTATAACACGCAGGCGGAGCTGCGGGCAACAGCTAGTGTGCCAATAAAATTTAATCTATTCCATTCTAGCGTCGTGGGTCTAGCAGCTAAAATATTCAGAACACTAGAAATGTCAGGGATAGTAACATGCACTTAATACCTTCATCTATATCTATACTACTATTACTAGTGGTTCTGTGAACAGTAGACCTCGCGTTATTTTCGCATTATCCCCCCATTTCTACCCCATTTTCCCCCCAATCGAAAAATCCCTTCTACAAAAGTTGCGCCTTGCAACAAAGAACACTTGTGCCAAATTTCATGAAAATCCGCTAAAAAATGCGGCCTGTAGACCGGAACTGACACACATACCAACAACGCCAAATCGGCCAGTCCTCGAGTTAAAACTGAGACGCTTCGCTCGCTCGGTCAATAAAGAGGAAAGATTTGTTTGTTTGTAATGAATAAACTTAAAAACTACTGTGCCGATTTCAAAAATTCTTTCACCATTGGAAAGCTACATTCACTCTGAGTAAGTAACATAGGCTACTTTTTATCCCGGTAATATGTTCCCACAGGAACCGGGAACGAGTAAACTAAATCACGCGGGCGGAGCTTCGGCGTATTTTTATAAAGGAATTCGAACAGGCAAAATGTATAAATAATTCAGTTTTATGGTTCTTGTAACTTCTGTTTGACGAGCCATAATATTAGGTATGCAATAGGAGGGGCGGGGCCCCAAGTGATCTTTGTATACGTCCACGCCGTCCGCCCTGGACCCCAACCTGACCACCATAACGGAGTGGCAGGTTGGGTGACCGAACTTCAAAGATCCAGACTGCCAAAACGAAGTTATATTATTTGTAATGTCGGAGAAACCCGATACGGAGTTTGCTACCCCCGGCTCCGGCACTGCCCTCGCCAGGTCAGTGTCGGACCGAAACGACGACGCATCACACTCACGGACGCCGAACTTGCCCAGCGCTACGGAGGCTCGCGTCACGCTGCCAAGTCGCAGCGTGACGTCGACGCCTTCATGGTTTGATATGTCCATGGCTGCCGGGACTGACAGTGAGTCAGAGCCCGGCACCGTGGAAACAGAGACGGAGCCAGAGCCGGCGCGCTCTGTTTACCTGAAGAGGGGCCGTCAGAAGAGCGCGCTGGTGATGAAAACGCAGCCGGTGCCGAAGGACGGTCCTTCGACATCGGTGGTTTCCAGCGAATGCGAGGAGCCACCGGTCAAGGCGGTCCGAGTCCGGAAGTCCGGAAACGACACCAAGGGGCGGGCACCAAACCCCAGCATAACGGTGCCGTTCCTGCCCAGCGGTAGGGACAAAGAGGTGCCGGCCGCGCGAGGGCTGATGGGGGCTCTTGCCCGGATCGTTGACACCATGAAAGGCGGCAAAAACCTTCCGGGCAAGAAGAAGGTGGTGTCGGATGCCATTGCCGACGCTCACCTCGATGAGCTCCTCGCGCGGAGCATTTCCGAAGAGGAGACGAAGCTCAGAGACCAGGTAGCGAGCCTGGCTGCTGAGCTCGCCTCCTCCCGGAAGCAGACGGAGGCCCTGCGACAGGAGGTCGCCAACCTTACCATTTTAGTCAAGGGGCCTCCGGAAACCCAGAAGACCGGACCCTCACTGCCTCCACCGACGGCTAGACCGGCAGCCATGGCGACGCCCAGGAGTGCGCTCGGAGCGCCTCCTGCATCGCCGCCGCAGACTGCGCCGACACCGATGCAGATTCTGGCGGCGATTGAGAGGCGCCTGGCGGTCCTTGAAGACCGGTCATACCGCCCCCCGCTGGCACGACCCGCGTTGTCGTACGCGGCTGCCGCCAGCGGGGCTCTCGCTCCTGGGTCCAATTCAAATAGGTCTGCTGCCCGCCCAGCCCCGCCCATGTCCGATTCACCAGCAACTCGGACACCGGCTAAGCCGGCCGCGACGGCAAAGCCGAGGAGAAAAGGGAGGCCTGGCGCCACCCCTGCTGCTCTCGCGTCCCATTCTGCTCCCGCTGCACATCCTTCCAGAGAGGAGGGATGGGAAGTAGCGGGAGCGAAAAAGAAAAAAAGGCGGAAGAAGGCCGCCAAAAAAGTGGCTGAAGCCGCCGCGACGAAGGCGCCGAAGAGACCCCGCCCTCCTCGCTCCACCGCCGTCGTCCTGACGGTGACGACGATGGGTGCAGAGAAGGGAGTGGGGTACGCCGATGTTTTGAAGAAGGTCAAGGCATCGGTGGACCTTAAGGCCCTCGAGATACCGGGGGGGCTCCGGTGCAAGACTACTCGCACCGGGGCTCGCCTACTCGAGCTCTCCGGCGCCTCCAGCGGCCCCAAAGCTGACGCCCTAGCGGCTAAGCTGGGGGACACGCTGGACCCAGAAGCCGTCCGCGTCTCCAGACCCACCAAATGCGCTGCATTGCGCATCTCGGGCCTGGATGACGCGGCCACGACGGAGGAGGTTATTTCCGCCGTCGTGGAGGCGGGCGGCTGTCCCCATGACCAGGTGAAGGCTGGAGAGATCTCCTTCAGCCCCACCGGTCATGGAACGACAGTCGTCCAGTGCCCCGTCGCGGCGGCACTTAAAATTGCGGACGGACGGAGCCTCCTTATAGGGGGCTTCCTCAGGGCGCAGGTGCACCTCCTGCGTGCCCGGGAAACCAGGTGTTTCCGGTGCATGATGGTGGGGCACGTAGGAGTGCAGTGCGCAGTGGAAGACACCGTGGGTGATCGATGCTTCCGCTGCAGCCGGCCCGGTCACAAGTCCAACGCCTGTGACGCACCGCCTCGCTGCTACAGATGCGAGGCGGAGGGCAAAACGGCGGACCATCGGGTCGGCAGCTGTTCCTGCGCCGCTATGAGGCCAAAGCCTCGTCCGTCCGCTGGGAGCAGCGGGGGTGCCGCTACTGCGCGGCCAGATTCGCGGAGGGATGCTGATAAGGACGTCCATTAATGGACACCCATATCCGCATCCTACAGGCGAACTTGAACCACTGCCGCGCTGCTCAGGATCTTCTGTACCAGAGCATCGCGCAGTGGTCCATAGACCTGGTCGTGGTCGCCGAGCCGTACTATGCCCACCCGGGAAGCCTGGTGGCGCAAGACGGCTTGGCCTGCATCTTTGGGGGGTCCGCCGCAAACACCTCGCGGCTTGCAATTATTGCAAACGGCCGAGGCTGCGTTGCGGCGGAATATGAAGGGGTGGCAGTCGTGGCCGCATACATCTCGCCGAACAACATTAACGACGCTCAGTATGAGCTATGGCTCACTGAGCTCGACGTCGTCTTCACTGCGTGTCGTCCTCGCCCTGTCCTTCTCCTGGGAGACTTTAACGCCTGGTCTATGGCGTGGGGCTCTCGGGTAACCAATGGCAGGGGGAGATTACTTGAGGACTGGGCCACTACACGTGGACTAGAGCTCCTCAACCGGGGGAATGTTGCCACCTTTTGGCGGTCGGGGGTCAGCTCGGTCGTGGACTTAACGTTCGCGACCCCTGCCCTCGCCCGCCGTATTATGGGCTGGTGCGTGGAGGAGGGTGTGGAGACGCACTCGGACCACCGATACATCCGGTTCGAGGTCCCCCCCCCCACCTAACCTTCCACAGCCGGTACCGAATCCCCCGGAACCGCGTTGGACGCTTAAGAGTTTAGACCGGGATGCTCTCCTGGAGGCATCCATCGTGCAGGCCTGGATTCCAGCGCCGGACAGGCCTGTTGACGTGGATGCCGAGGCAGAGTGGTTCAGGAGAGCCATGTCGCAAATCTGCGATGCGGCGATGCCTAGGGTTACACCCGGGCCGGCCAGGAAGCAGGTGTACTGGTGGTCGTCGGAGATTGCACAGCTGCGTGCAGCATGCGTCACCGCCCGCCGCCAGTACACCAGGTTTCGCCGGAGGCATCGTCGACCAGACGACGCGGCAGCCCGGGAGGCGGAGCTATATGCGTCCTACAGAGAGGCTAAGGGCACCCTCCAGAAAGCGATCACGCGGGCTAAGACGACAGCACGCGAGGAGCTCCTGGAGACCCTGGAGCGGAACCCATGGGGGCGCCCGTACCTGCAGGTCAGAGGTAAACTCCGACCGAGGGCGCTCCCACTGACCCAGAGTCTCCAGCCGGGTCGGCTGGAGGGGGTCTTGGGCTCTCTGTTTCCGACGAGCGCGGAGGAGCACATCCCTCCGAGCATGGCTCCGTCTCAGACGCCCAATGCGGATAGCAGCGAAAACGACGTACCCGAAGTCAGAGAGGGTGAGTTAGGAGCGGTGGTGCTTCGGCTCAGTCGCCGGAAAACCACCGCCCCTGGACCCGACGGCGTTCCGGGCCGTGTATGGGTCCTGGCCCTCGAGGAACTCGGGCCTCGACTGAGGGGGCTCTTCAGCGCATGCCTCGAAAGGGGCCAGTTTCCCAAGGTGTGGAGGACGGGGAAACTGGTCCTGATCCGGAAAGCGGGGCGGCCGGTGGACTCACCGTCCGGTTACCGGCCGATCGTGCTGCTCGACGAGGTGTGTAAGCTCTTTGAGCGAATTATCGCGGAACGCTTCGTCGAGCATCTCACGCGTGTGGGCCCAGACCTGGCGGATAACCAGTATGGTTTCCGTCGGGGACCGTCCACCGTGAGCGCGATCATGCGCGTGAAGACCCTGGCGGAGGAAGCAGTCTCGCGGGGCGAGGTGGTGTTGGCGGTGTCTCTTGACATCGCCAACGCCTTTAACACCCTACCCTGGAGTTGCGTTAGGGAGGCACTGGTATATCACAAAGTGCCTCTCTACCTCCGTCGTATTGTCAGGGCATATTTATCCGAGAGGGCTATAACTTACCCTAGCTGGCTCGGGCCAGCTCGGCGAGATGTCTCGTGCGGTGTTCCACAGGGGTCGATCCTAGGACCTCTCCTGTGGAACATCGGATACGACTGGGTGTTGCGGGGTGCGTTGCCTGAGGGCGTCAGCGTAACTTGTTACGCCGACGATACCCTCGTCACGGCGCGGGGAGCAACGCACCAAGAGGCAACACTCAAGGTCACGACTGGGGTTGCTGAAGTCCTGGGTCGGATACGGCGGCTGGGACTGGACGTGGCACTGAATAAGTCCGAGGCTCTGTGTTTTCACGGACCTCGGCGCGGGCCACCTCCAGGATCCAGCATAAATGTAGGGAGCGTTAGCATCGGCATCGAGCCCTCCATGAAGTATCTGGGGCTCGTACTCGATGGCCGGTGGAACTTCGGACCACATTTCCGAAGTTTGGTCCCCAAAGTGACGGGGGCAGCAGCCGCGCTTTCGCGACTGATGCCTAACTTAAAGGGACCCAACGCTTCCTGCAGGAGACTGTACCTGGGGATCGTGCGGAGTATGGCCGTATACGGGGCTCCCGTATGGGCGGCGAGACTGACGGCCAACAACGCTGCTATATTGCACAGATCGTTGAGGACCTTGGCCGTCAGGACAATAAGAGGGTACCGCACGATCTCTCTAGAGGCTGCATGTCTCCTAGCCGCGACCCCTCCATGGGACCTGGAAGCGAGAGCCCTTGCGTCATTGTTTCAATGGTACAAGGAGGCGCTGGAGCGGGACCACATGCCTGCGTCTCGAGAAATCGAGGCCCAGCGGTCTAATCTCCGCCAGGATCTCATGGAGACATGGAAGGTGCGACTTGAGCAACCTAAGTGGGGAACCACCACCATCGCGGCGGTGAGACCGATCATGGAGGACTGGCTGCAGAGGCAGCACGGTGGCCTCACGTACCGTGCGACACAGATCATCACCGGGCACGGAAACTTTGGTGGGTATCTGTTTCGCATGCATCGTGAGGTCACACCCGCGTGTCAACACTGCGAGGCTTCCGGCGAAGACACGGCATTCCACACGTTGGTGGAATGCTCAGCGTGGGCAAGTCAGCGCCGGGACCTCGTTGTGGGCCTGGGCGTGGATACTCTCTCACTGGAGACCATGCTACGAGCCATGGTCTATAGCGAGAGCCAGTGGAACGCGGCCGTTTCCTTCTGCGAGCAGGTTATGCTCGTGAAGGAGACGGCCGGAAGGGCGAGGGAGCGTATCCTCCCCGCTGAGTTCCGAAGTCTGCGGCGAGGGCGCCGCATACGTGACTACGCCCAGGACCATCGACCTCCATGATCGGGGCCTGAGGACGATGGATTAGCAACCCACCGTCCTTACAGAAGCAGGCTAGAAGGGCTGCGTGATGTGGGGCTTCACCCCATGCACGCCTTCACTCACCGACGCGGGATAAAACCCGACCCTAGAGATGCGGGGTAACACCCGACCACCATATCTATTTAGTTACATTTATAGTAAGTGTCACCTTAAACTAACTAAGTATTACTCGTTCGTTTATACTTGTGGAATGGAAGGGTTAGTCTGTGTCGACGCTGAGTTGACTCACTACTAGTATTTATACACACACACATATCACGCCTATATCCCCTAAGGGCTAGGCAGAGGTGCATTACACACCCACAATTTGCCAGTATTTTTAGTCCCACGTTATCGGGGGCAACCCTATTGCCGTCACCGGGCACACATATAAAGGGTTATGTCCAAAATGGCCGAATGTATTTAATAAAAAGTAGCTATACTGTAATTTTGAAAAAAAATTGAAACCTGTTGCCTTGCTATGAAATGTTCATTAAATGCAACAAAATCTTACGTGCCAGCCGCTATGGGACAGCCAACTAAAGTCCTGGGCGTCTCGGACTATATACAGTCAGAAAAGTATTATAACAAAACATTGTTTTATTATATTACCTTTGAAACCCAAACAAGTATCATAAACATAGTATTACGTGAGAATTTTCGATCGGGAATCAATTATTGTATTCAGTTGGGTGTTATATCTATAGTTTTATTAGCTTATATTGTCCAATGATTGAAACATAATGCTCTGGCATAAAGCCGAGATTTGCCTTCAGGTCTAACTGACCGGATGCAAATAAAATCCAAAGTGTGAGTAGGAAATTCGGGAGAGTCAGCCGGAGACTGAAACGGGAATGAACTGATGCGATTCAACCACGCTCTGCTACCATGTGATGGAGAACGCAAATTAAACCAGATCATTTTATCTTTCAAATATATTTAGGTACGTGTTGTACGATACGACATTAGTAAACGAGTGCGACAACTGACATTTTTTTCTATTTAGTATGTATAAAATTAAAGCAGCCAGATCAACATGTATGGTGGGCTCAACAAGACAGACTTTAGTGGATGGACAATAGATTCAAATTATAATATCAACAAAAATTTCGATCAAATATCAAAAACTTCATGTGTTACTTTTATTAATTGTAATGTTTCATAATAGTTAGTATAGATATATTATAAAAACATGCGAAGCAATAACACAATGAAACAAATAAACAAGCTTACATCATAAGGAAAAAGGAAAATTGTAAAAAAATATATAATATGTTGTCACCAAAACCCACGTTGCATATTATTGTCAACAGGAAATTTACCATGTAACTAAGATTATAATTAAGTTGATCAAACGAAAAACGCCTTCGTTTTCATCCCTCGATAACTCACCGCAGCAGTGCTAGTACAGCCAGCGTCAACGTCACTCGATAACCAATGATTTCGCAGAACATTTGAAAAAATGTGTTAATTGTGTCACGTGACCAACATTTACTGCGATATCATTGGTTGAACTAGGCGATCGACTTTAGTCGGCACTACCATGCTCATAGGGCTACTATTATACCGCTTCTATCTTGAACATGGTAGGCCCATGTGGTAATTCTGTAGTGCCGTTTATACTGTTAGTTATTTACCAGTATTACATACAAATATTAGATGACAAATTAGTTTGTTTGGTTAAACGAAACAACTGGTTCGAATGGAAGACATCTTTTTTTGTTGAATAGTCGACCAATCACACTACGATCAATAGGAGCGGAGTTGCAATAAAATTATTTCGTTTGAGACCTCCCGTTCCGTGCACTGTGTATTCGTAAGGCTCTAATCACACCGAAATAGCAGCGACAACAACACGACATAATAAACTTTATACCATTGCCCCTCGAAAAAGTGAACTTTATTCATCGATAACAGTGAATAAAACGCTCATTTACTCAAAGTGAATAATGACTTTTGAATTTGGAACGAACTTCAATAGACGAATTAAGAATACTACAAAAAAAAAAAGTTAAACTAACGTAACGCAGGCTGAATGAAGTCATTCCATTGACATAAAAAAAAGCAAAAGGGGCAATGGTATAAAAAACAAACACAACCCTCCAATTTTAGATCGTAGTGTTTCATTGGAAAATTTAAAAAAAACTAATAAAATGAGTTCTTCCAGTGATGAAATTGAGTCGCTTACTCCGGAATCATTTCGTTCGAAAAAAGCAATTATCTATCAGACAATGTAGGTGTTGGAAACCTTTACCTTATTTTCTCGCAGTCAATAGTATAAAGTAGAGTAGACTACTCGTGAAAAACTATTCTAGAATCCTTCTCTACTCTCGGGAATCCACCTTCGTAACTCGAATTAAATTTTCTTTTTTCTTATACATCTGCTATAATATAAAAATGAATCGCCGAATGTGTTGCTAAGCGCAAATCTCGAGAGCAGCTGAACCGATTTCGCTAATTCTTTTTTTGTTGTGATCGTTACTATCAGGAGAATATTCTTATGGAGGAAAAATATGTTTAGCGGAACATTAGAAAAAAATATGCGGTACGAAGTTCGCCGGGACAGCTAGTAAGATATAAAAACGCATAGAATGAACGAAGCGTCACGGAGCCTGGCATTTACTCGAGAAGTCAATAAAAGAAAACTTAAGCGTTTCTAAATCTTAATAAGTTGTAGGTACCTAATAAAGTTTATGATGTCTTATTATTTAAACTGATCGTCGCCTCGCAGCCGTTTCTGTGTGATTTGAGCCTTAGCAATTAAAGAGGCGCAGTAGTTTTCTACTAAGCACAAAGCGAGGATCAAAATTGATGATGATCTCAGCCCATTAGACGTCCACTGCTGGGCTCAAGCTTCCCCCAAAGAGGGGTAAATTCAGCCAACATATACGACGCTGACCAGACAAGTTGGTATATGGTTTTGTGTTGAGTATTCCTTCTTTAAACATACTTAATATATATTTCTAAATACACAGAAGCGAAGATATTTTGCGTAAATACAATACCTTTTGTAAAAGCATAACAATAAAAGCGTGTGAACAGTGAACAGCCTTACCTCATGAGCAGTAAGTAGATGTTTCCCTAGGATGTATCTTTGTCAGTTATCGTTGTTTCCTCGCAGAGTCCCCGCGGGCTGTCGGCGTCGGTAGTGGAGGGGGTTCGACCGCCACCGCCTGGTGCCATCACCGGCGAGTTAGTCAAGCGAAGCGTTAGTCAATTAACAAATGGTGTTTTAGACTCCAGTTTACGCAGCGTCTGTCTGTCTGTTCGCGATAACCTCAAAAACTACGACTCTAACGGATAGAGTGGTTCTCGAGGAAGGTTTAAGTATATAATTTGACTCGGGCGAAGCCTTGGACGTCTGCTAGTAGATAATAAAACTGATTCCGCGAATGTTGATTTTCAAAATAAGGATAATAGTATTATTTATCCTGTTATTATCATAACAATCACTGAGCATAATGCTAGAATTATAGACAATGATTATAAGCCTAGATATGTCTGTGAAAAAGTCTACAGTTAAGCTGTACCTACCTAAGTTATTACTAGCTTAGGTATTATTTATTTTTCAGCTTTTATTTTATTTTATTTATTTATTTTTATTTGGGACAAAAACAGTTACATGCTTTATATCTATCACAATATTAAACAAAAAGAAAACTAGGCAAGCATAAAACCCACATCATTGTCCACAGATTGTCAGCTTTAAAACTTGAAGAGTACTGCATAAAGTGGGGTAGGGCCCTGGAGATTTCCTTCCTTCAGCATGAGGCGTTCGGAAATGGACGGTAACGCGGGATTCAAAAAAAAGTTATTTTTTTTTTACATTTAATTTAAAGGTAATATGACTGGAGAATGAATAAACCTTGAGATAACAACATCCGTATATAAAACACCATTTGTTCGACATAGATTATACACAATTAAGCACATTGATTAACATGTAACCAGTAAACATGGAACAAGACATAGACATAGCTGTATTATGCTACATACACACCGTACACTTAAAAAAAATGGCCACGACCTTTGGCTACCTTGAAATCGTCATACAATAGTCAGACTGTGATATAATCTAATTATTTTTCATTGTCTACTAACATTATCGCAGCATAATATAGGCTCAGACTAAAAGAATATAACGAATAGAACATAGACGGAACGAATAGAACTAGCGAGTGAAGCCGCCAAAAGGGATACTATATAGCAATGGGATACCATTTCGCTCGCCACTCCTTTGTGAGCAGCGAGTGTGTACGCACGTGCGATCACGGTTGAACAAAATATTATAAATATGCCGTATTGTGTGGTGAAAAGGTGTAAAAACACTTCAATTATTCATAGAAAGAATGCTGGATTATCGTTTCATAAGTAATTAACTATTTCTTATTAGATTTCATAACATTTTTCTAAATATTTTAGTTGCACAAACTAGGAACACAAAACCTCCGCCATACTATACAGAGTTGCCATAATTTTTTCATCATTTCCACAAAATATTTAGCAGTATTTATGGGAATTTATAAAGTACTGAGTAAAAAAGATCAGTGTCATCAATGTTGACAACCTCGATGTTTCTAATCATCATCATCATCATTCGTGCGTTAGTCCCGAACTCCCGATCACATCTGTGTCCGGGATCTACTTAATACGTGGCTTGGTTATTTCGGCAATCTTGGAATTGACTGCTGTCGGACCTCCCAGCCTGTGTTCTGATCCAATATATTTACGTTACTGTGTCAGTAGTTTAATTTCAGTCGAACACTACAAAGGCCAAAAATTTTTTTGAAAGCTAGTAATTAAAGTGTGTTTACTCAGTGTTTATCACGTTTTTATTTATTTAAACACTTCCCCATTTTAGGCACTTATCATAATAATCATTTGTGTAAATGACAAAATAATTGCAGATAACATTTACTATAACAAATATTAATTTTCCATATGTCCACAATATAGAGATTTTTAGGAGATTTTTTCATTTGCTGGCAACATTACGCACACGCCGTTAGTGGTATCGGTACACGGAAATCGGAGTCACACGCACACATTGAAAGTGTCATTTGGCTTCACGTGTTTATTCTACATGTTCCGTCTATGTTATTCTTTTAGTCTGAGAATATAGGACATATTGGCTTTTTCGTATTTTTAAATACATTTGTCTGTTGTACATACATATTTATTTAAAAATATAATAAATATGTTTTAATGACTGCATAAACGATTAATATAACCTAATAATCAAGGCGAATAATACAAACGTAGGAATCACACCATTTAAATAATGTTTTATGTAACATCATGACTTCTATTCATATTTAAATCTTAAGTTATTAACTATTATAATTAAGATACTGAAGTGCCTTCATGAATATTAAACACATTTTAATATCTGTAATCCTTTGTATACTTTGACAATGACACTGCAGAGGTAGGTTATTAAAACCTTTTTAAATATTAAGTTTATATAACTTTATGTGCATATATCTTTAATATTATTATAAAGAAGTAAGATTTGATTGTATATATATTTGTTTGAATTTAATAAGCTCCGTAACTAATAAACAGATTTTAAAAATATGTAAGGCGCTTACTGACTTGTGTTTATGCGGAGTGCGTGGCAGGTTGCCTTTTAGGTTACCTCTGGCGCTGGGCAAAACTCCAGGCCCAAACGCTCAATTGCAATACCGAACAACGTTTCCTTGTTGAACCGCGAACTAGTTCAGAGTAACTAGTTCTTCTGTGCGAGGAAAATCAAGCATTACCTTGACATTGGCGAAATCATCGATGAACATCGATGGAGCCACGTTTAAAAAACAAGAAGGAGTAGAAGATCTTGCTTATCCCCGATTCATATACTTTTTAACATACCAATGTGTTCACACGGTAATTGGGAACAATTAAAGTATTTTTATAAAGCTAAAGAGTTTGTTTGCATAAACGCGTTAATCTCAGAAACTCATATATAAAATAATAGGTCATGTATTATTTTTATTAGGTACCAATTTTATTACTATTGAATAATTAATGTTTCACATCATCATCCCCTGAACCTTTACCCAACGTAGTTTTCCAGTCTAACTGCGATTTCGCTAAAATTCGATATTTAACGTGAAGCGTCAGATAGCAGTCTATCTGACCTTCACAACCCATAAGCGATATTGAAGTTCTGTAGTTAGCTCCACGAGGATTATTTATTTAGGACTCTTACCCCTAACGACTGCCATTAATGTTTGACAATAACGGTGCTCTCCGAGGCACGGTTATTGTTAATTAGTTATTGATAATCATACTTTTTCGTTCATTATTTGGTTTTAAATTCACTTTATAACATCGTAAATACTCAGACGAAATATTTGTATGCCAAACGGCAAAGACACTATGACCTTTCTTGCAACAGGTCTGGTACATAATCCGTAGGGCTATTTCCACAGAAAGCCTTAAGAATAGGCCATTTCACCAATAGCTCACGTGGCCGTAGGTGAGCCATATTTTTCTAGTTCTACCACTCCTTCGTCCATTGCCGGGCGTCTCTGGTACGCACCAGGAGGTATTTCCAGTGGCGCCCAGCAAGCCAAAAGGCCTAACATAAAGTGATTTAAAGATGATACCATCTTTCCATTATTTGATTACTTTATCCACTTATTTATTCTGCCTGTCTATTTGGTTCGGCTAATAATCTCTATTAAGTCGTGTTTAAATTTTGTTAAGTGTTAAATGCAAGTGCAAGTAGATAATGTAGGAACTCGCACTTAACACTAATAAACGTGTAGTATTTACACACGCACATTTATCTTATTTATTATAATTTTGCGTCAGCTCCCACCTGTTGGAAAGCCAAGGCGACATCTAGCGATTGGAGACTACTTTCATAGCATTAGTACTATCAACAGTAGCACTCAAGTTGGCGACCCAGGGATATGTCTTTTCAAGCTCCGTCTTAATAACCCAAGGGTTGTAAGCACAAGGATATACGCGATAGTGTCCAGGCTTCGTCTGTGGGTACCATCTTCAGATATAAGTACTAAGAGAGGCTGTGCTCGCCTCAAACTTTCAGGGGGAGTATTTAATAGGTTTTCATTGTTGGCTGAAAAAAACACAATAGGCCAAAAACGAACAATAATTAACTACACTTGCCCCATCAAAGCGCAGGTATTTAGTTAAGTAATTTTTACTTACTTTAATTAAAAGGACAATAATGTTAAATACTACAAATTATAAATAAATCACAAAAACTGAAATGACATCGGCAAGACTCAAACCGTCAGAGCATTCTTCTTGTTAGGGTAAGGCCGTGGTCAGAGCATTCTCCTTGTTAGGGAAAGGCCGTGGTCAGAGCATTCTTCTTGTTAGGGAAAGGCCGGAGTCAGAGCATTCTTCTTGTTAGGGAAAGGGCGGGGTCAGAGCATTCTCCTTGTTAGGGAAAGGCCGTGGTCAGAGCATTCTTCTTGTTAGGGAAAGGCCGGAGTCAGAGCATTCTTCTTGTTAGGGAAAGGGCGGGGTCAGAGCATTCTCCTTGTTAGGGAAAGGCCGTGGTCAGAGCATTCTTCTTGTTAGGGAAAGGCCGGAGTCAGAGCATTCTTCTTGTTAGGGAAAGGGCGGGGTCAGAGCATTCTCCTTGTTAGGGAAAGGCCGTGGTCAGAGCATTCTTCTTGTTAGGGAAAGGGCGGGGTCAGAGCATTCTACTTGTTAGGGAAGGCCGTGGTCAGAGCACTCTTCTTGTTAGGGAAAGGCCGTGGTCAGAGCATTCTTCTTGTTAGGGAAAGGCCGGAGTCAGAGCATTCTTCTTGTTAGGGAAAGGGCGGGGTCAGAGCATTCTCCTTGTTAGGGAAAGGCCGTGGTCAGAGCATTCTTCTTGTTAGGGAAAGGGCGGGGTCAGAGCATTCTACTTGTTAGGGAAGGCCGTGGTCAGAGCACTCTTCTTGTTAGGGAAAGGCCGTGGTCAGAGCATTCTTCTTGTTAGGGAAGGCCGTGGTCAGAGCATTCTTCTTGTTAGGGAAAGGCCGTGGTCAGAGCATTCTTCTTGTTAGGGTAAGGCCGTGGTCAGAGCATTCTTCTTGTTAGGGAAAGGGCGGGGTCAGAGCATTCTACTTGTTAGGGAAGACCGTGGTCAGAGCACTCTTCTTGTTAGGGAAAGGCCGTGGTCAGAGCATTCTTGTTAGGGAAAGGCCGGGGTCAGAGCTACGAAGACCAATACCGACATCATCCAATATTTGCTTCATATTATAATTACTAGATCGCGCTATTAACGTTAGTTGTTAGAAAATAATGTAGTTTATACACGTTACATTTTCTTTTTAATTTTTTCTGTTTGTCAAACATTCATCTTACCTTAGAAATATCAACACCGGTGACACCTTTAACCAGTTCAGGGATACACTGGACGATGCTGAGAACTTCGCCGGTCAGTTTAGCAGCGCCAACTTCACCACCACCACAGGACACCATGGTCACCTTCCTGGCTTGAGATAATGGAGCCGCTACTTCTGCTGCCACCTATAATTGAAGAGTTTAATTAGCAGACTGACATATATACTAATATTATGAAATAGAAGAGTTTGTTTGAACGCGCTAATTTCAGGAAGTACTGGTTCGATTTCAAAAAATCTTTATAGATTTCGGCCATGATTGGCGACCATGTTATTGACGAAGATTATCGTTACTCGTACTTTTCAACGACTGATGACGTCACGGAGCGTTTATTATAACAAGGTTGCACCAAGAAATAAAGCATAAAATCCAGTTTAATTGAGTCAGTCTCAGTTCATACCAATTTAAATCAAATTACGAGTAAAATCGCAATGATTAAGAAAATTGTATTACTGTGACGTTTAATTTTAATTAACATTTTAAAAGTTATTTTATTTTTTATCTGCCTATACCGTCCCTAATTCATTACCCATTTGTTGTATTTTTCTTAAGGGTGCTATTTTATTATGCAGGTCTTGCATGCCAGTATGACGACATTTTTGCAACTTGCATACAAGAAAATATTCTTTCATACATTTTCTATGAACTGGTCCCACATGTCACTGTCAAATACGACTCAGTCATCACTGACACTGACATGTTCATAGAAAATGTATGAAAGAATATTTAGCACTGATACTGAACTGTGCCAGTTGGAACTGAGGCTTCACTGATATGTGTGAATCGACCTAAGGTTTGTTTAACTTGTATGCAAGTTGAAAATGTGAGACGTCATACTTGCATACAATACCTGTATAATGGAATAGCATCCTTAGAGCTGGTAGTCAGTCCATTCGTGTTAGTAAAACACGTCAACGTTAACACAAACAAGTTAAAAATATGGCAAAAATTTACCATAATTATATTTTAGAGTTTTCGAAAGTTTTTTCATAAAATCTAAAAAATGTAACATGCCATGAAGTTCAACATCATTTTAGAGGTCTTTGTCCATGCTGAGTTGATTGCAGCTGGTCTAACTATTACCGTTCTCGATTTGACCTCGTTTTGACCTTAACCTTGAGATCAGAGGTCAAAGGTCAAGTTCATTTTAGAGGTCTTTGACCATGCTGAGTCGAGTGGCGTTTACACTGAGTCTCTAGCTCTTACCGTTCTCGAGTTGAAAGTTGTTCACGGACGGACGGACGAACGGACGGACGGACGGATGTATAAGAGATTTTCGTTTCGAAAACTCTAAAACCGACTTCAACCAAATAGACAAGATTAATAGAGGTTAGTCCATTCGTGTTAGTAAAAGAATGGTTAAAAGACCTTTTTATATCGTATGGCTCGACAAGGCTATGCTACCGTAAGAACCCGTTTTTAGTTACAACGCGTTGGTAACTAAGAAGAACGCGTGGTCACTAAAGACCTTTGAAAAGTAAAAGAATAAAGAAAGAATATTTTTAAAAACTAGTGGTTCTGTGAACCGTAGTCTTCGGAAGCGGCTAAGTTTAAAAAATTTCTTCTTCAATTTTCATTATTACTCTTTCATTTGTCATCCAATCCAAAAAATATCATTCAAATGTTACTCATTGTAAGCAAGGAGTGTGTGTGTAAACTTTCATGCAAATCGGTTGATAAATACGGCCTCAAACATGATCTGACAGAACCCGTAGAAATTCTCCCCAGTCTGCAAGTTGAAACGGAGCCTTCGGTCGCTTCGCTCCCTCAGTCAAAAATAAAAATAGTTTTTCTTTTTTCATCTTTTTCTTTTGAAACAAAGTTGTAAATTGTAAGTTATAATTTGTTGTAACACATACTACGGGTAGTTATCACTAGACAAAACGCATTATAGGTTATAGTTTTTAGAGTTTTCGAAACGAAAATCTCTTATACAACAGTAATGTCCGTCCGTCTGTGAACTACTTTCAACTCGAGAACGGTAAGAGCTAGAGACTAGACTCATCATGGTCAAATACCTCTAAAATGAACTTGACATTTGACCTCTATTCTCAAGGTCAAGGTCAAAACGAGGTCAAATCGAGGTCAAATCGAGAACGGTGATAGTTAGAGACTCAAGACCAGCTGCAATCAACTCAGCATGGTCAAAGACCTCTAAAATGCACTTGACCTTTGACCTATCTCAAGGTCAAGGTCAAAACGAGGTCAAATCGAGAACGGTAATAGTTAGAGACTCAAGACCAGCTGCAATCAACTACGTATGGTCAAAGATCTCTAAAGTGATGTTGAACTTTTTTTTTTTTTTAGATTTTACTAAAACACTTTCGATAACTCTAAAAAATATGGCAAAATTTTGCCATATTTTTAACTTGTTTTTTGTTGTGATTCGTACTAATGCGGCACGTTATTAGGTTATGGTTTTTTTTGGTTCTATTCGTAGGCTAATGCGGCAATAATGGCTTTAACTGACAAAAAAGTTCTAACTAATGCCTTTAGTAACAATACAACGCGTTCTTACTAGTTACAATGCGTTGTTTCAAAGGCCTTTAGCAGGCCTATGTCACTCGCCTAACAACCGCAAAAAATATGTGACGTCAGCGACAACTTGAAGTTGTAAGTCAGTAATGTCTCTTGTTTGTGACACGGCATTGACCATAGAGTTGATATTGAGTAACGTCTTAATTATTGGTCAAATTATGCTGGTACTTTCCTGACAACCCTAACGTTCGAATTATGTTATCTGTAAACAAAAGAATGTGCTTTAAACGTCGGAGCGCACGTTCTGTATGTAAGTACTATTTCCTATTCTGTGCCTTTAGTAACAACGAGTTCTGAGACTAGTTACAATGCGGTGTAACTTAAAACGGTAACTTACGGTAACAGTTGCACACAGTGACGTATGTCACGCGTGTCACAAATCAAACTGTGTCAAATGCCATGCGTACACTTCGTCATATGATTTAACTTATCTGATTAGATCTTAACCGTAAACCGATTGCGGTAACAAGCTACTGTTTATAAACTTCACAAGTTATTTCCTTAAACAAAAACATTAATATGATTATTGTATTACGGCAATTTAATTTTTTTTTAGATTACAGAAGAACTAGTTATCCCAGCAAACTTTGTATTGCCTCAAATATAAAAAAAAAATATAAAATATATATATAAAAAAAAAAAAAATATTTTAATATTTCATGCAAATGTATGTAAATTGAAAAACGCGACGGACGGACAGACAGACAGAAAAATTGTCGTATTAAATATATATAGATGTTTGTAACTCGATCAAAGGATCTACTTTTGCCTACGTAAAACTATCCACCTTTGACGCCGGAGTCTCGGGTTCGACTAACGGTCGGAATAAACTTTGTGTGATGACACATACATTTGTGTACTTCACGCGGGCGAAGCCGCGAGCGTCTGCTAGTATACAATAACAAACAAACAAAATAATATTGACGTTCATAAGCGTCCTACATGAAAACCTAAAGATAATTTCATATCAATAGCTTATAATGATGATAACTCTTATTAATCGACTTTAAAAAAAGTATGTAAGTAAATACTCTTTATTGTACACAATGGAGAAACAAATAGTTTATGACAAGTGTTAAAAAATATAATGTACAACAGACGGTCTTATTGCTAAAGAGCAATCTCTTCCAGGCTACCTTAGGATCGAATGAAAGTTACAAGAAATGATAGGGGCTGTGTACAATCTATACTACTATTATCAAGAGGAAAGATTTGTATGTTTGTAATGAATAAACTCAAAACTAATGTGCCGATTTCAAAAATTCTTTCACCACTGGAAAGCTACATTCACCCTGAGTAACATAGGCTACTTTTTATCCCGGTAATGTGTTCCCACGGGAAACGGGAACGAGTAAACTAAATCACGCGGGTGGAGCTGCGGCGATCAGCTAGTGTTAAATCGACTCAAATATAAAAAAAGAAAAAATTGTATTTCATGCAAATGTATGTATTATTAATGATAATTGAAAAACGCGACGGACGGACAGACAAATTGTCGTATTAAATATTTAGATTATATTAAAGGAAGCAATTCTCAATTCGACTGCAGGTTTTTTTGATTTTACCTCATGTTTTTCCATCTTTTTACATCTCAACAACTATTTGGTCCGATTCCGGTAATTTGAAATTGGTTTGTGTGTCTGTCTGTCTGAAGCACTTACCTTAGGCAGTGTCTCAAGCATCATGTCAACCATAGCTGCGGAACCATATTCCTTCCACGCCTCAGCTTTCTTGGTCATCTGTTCCGCGTCTGCTACTGCTTTGGCCTTGATGGCGTATGCTTCAGCCTATAGACAAAATATTATCATAATCATATTATTTATGCTTTCGCTTGTCGGCACTTGGTGGAACTTATAAAAATACATTTTAAATAATATACTCAGTCCAGTGTCAGCTATAAGGGTAGCTACAAGATGAATTAAAGTAATTCTTATTGTAAACTAGTGGTCGCCCGTCTGCGTAGTAATTTGGATTCTTTCCCGTTCCCGTCGCGCCGCGTCATATTTTGAACAATTTACACAATATCTTTATAAATTGTAGCCTATGTGTTATTCTGATGTATAAGCTATATTATTGTAAAGTTTCATTAAAATCCATTCAGTAGTTTTTACGTGAAAGAGTAACAAACATCCATCCATCCATACATACATACATACTCACGAACTTTCGCGTTTATAATATTAGTAGGATAAAGATATTATATTGAAGTTGACAAGTTGATATATATTGCCATTTATTGGGCGAAAACGGTCAAGAGTTTAAACAATAATAAATATTGTGGAATGTACAAGAGAGTTTATTTAAAATGTATTATCATAATCATCATACATAGCATAGTATAAAACTAAGTTTGTTCGTCCCTATGTATTTTTAGATCTTTAAATATGATTATATTTTGGTAAGTAAAGTAAGGAACAACGTGATACGGGAAAATTGTGGTGTGACAATTGAAAAAGGGATTTCAAAGGGGTTCGGTCATGTAGAGAGGATGGATGATAGGAGACTGACAAAACAGATATATGAAGCGAGTGTGAATGGACAAGCTAGTAAGGGTCGACCTAGGCGGACTTATGGCGACCAAATCGCAGATGTCTTGAACAAAGGCCAGGTTAAAAGCACCCATAACCGGCGAGCATGCATGAGTACATTAATGAAAGTTGAGGAAGCGAAAGAAGTATGCCAGGATCGTAGCAAGTGGAAATCCTTGGTCTCTGCCTACCCCACTGGGAAAGAGGCGTGATTTTATGTATGTATGTATGTTTTGGTTGTATATTAGGTATGTATAAATATGTTTTTAGTACTCGTACCTTTTTAATCTAGTATAAAAGTGGATAGCTGTTATTGGTGTCTAGTAATTTCTGTATGTATATACGATTGTAAAATGGCTGTTGTTATCCCAAATAAAATAAAATAATACTATGCAACGAATTTTGATGCAGTTTTCACCAATGGATAATGGGTTTCGAGGAAGGTTTTTGTGTATATAATTTGCTTTATTAGCTGTTATCACATATTATATGCGCACTAAGTAACAGTAACAACAACAGATAAGTAGCAAGCTCGGTGTGATTGGTGCGTAACATAATACAATTTATAACTGAGCAGTCCTCACTAAGAGATCCCGTGTCGAGGACTACCACAGTCGTCCATTACCAGGACGCCGAGGTTAAGGTGCCATTAAAACAAGTTAAAAATATGGCAATCATTTGCCATATATTTTAGAGTTTTCGAAATTTTTTTCATAAAATCTAAAAAAAAAAAGTTCAACATCACTTTATGAGGTATTTGACCATGCTGAGTTGATTGCAGCTGGTCTTGAGTCTCTAACTATAACCGTTCACGATTTGACCTTAACCTCAGAGGTCACAGGTCAAGTTAATTTTAGAGGTCTTTGACCATGCTGAGTTGATTGCAGCTGGTCTTGAGTCTCTAACTATTACCGTTCTTGATTTGACCTCGTTTTGACCTTGACCTTGAGATCAAAGGTCAAATGTCAAGTTCATTTTAGAGATCTTTAACCATGCAGAGTCGATTGGCGTTTACACTGAGTCTCTAGCTCTTACTGTTCTCGAGTTGAAAGTAGTTCACGGACGGACGGACGGACATTACTGTTGTATAAGAGATTTTCGTTTCGAAAACTCTAAAAATCCGGCCAAGAACAAGATGGATTCGCGCACGCGTTCTTCAAGAATGGATAATGAGAGCCGAAATAGGCAAAAACCGTGTCTGTATTGTATTGTTGGACATGCTCACACAACGTCATCTAGCCCAAACTAAGCTATAAGTTTGTGCTATGGGATCTAGACAACTGATAAACATACTTATATATACTGAATGGAATCAGGCGTTACCTGGCGAAAGTCCATGATAAAACAATGGAACATTTGATGTTGAAATTTAGATAATTGCAATGATTTCGCTAACTAGAAGACATGTTAAACGTCGATATATGTTTCACCTACTCACGAGGCATTATCAAGACTGTCTCAAAGAGACAGCATATTTTCTATACTTACATATTTCTAAATACATACATAAAAAACACCCAAACTCTGAAACAAACATTTGTGGATGACACAAATATTGGATTCGACCCGGGAATCGAACCCGTGACTCCGGAGTCGAAAGCCGATGCACTACCGACTAGGGTTCTCGTTTAACCCTTTTGGTACTGAACCTTAAAAAGTACTGATAAAAAAGCGTTATGTTATTGATGACATCACGAGGCGGTTATTGTGACAAGTTTACGTCCCATTGTCATTGTGCGCGGCTTATAAAGTGATAAAAGTGTATCTAATCTCACCTCTCCTCGGACTTTGACGGCCTCGGCTTCGGCTTCAGCTTCGAGAACAGTCTTCAGCCTGTGGGCTTCGGCGATTTTCTCCAGCCTATACTTCTCAGCTTCTGCGGGCCTGGGGAACAATAATTATTGTCATCAAAATATAATCTTCTATCTATCTATATAAATAAAAATCGCCGTTCGTTTGTCTCGCTAAAACTCGGGAACTGCTGGACCGATTTGATTAATTTTGGTCTTGAAATATTCGTGGAGTTTCAGAGAAGGTTTAAATTGCGGTACGGAGTTCGCCGGGACAGCTCGTGTAAAATAATCTTCTGATAATAAAATCGACTTGAAATGCAAATGTCAAGACTTGAGGTGAGCGTCGCAATGGTTGCAGCATGTGGCACGCGACAGGTGCGGCAAGGCGACAGTGGCAGTAGTGAGTCTACTCGTTGTACAACAATTCTACTCGTTCGAGGACGACGTCTACTCGTTGTACAACAATTCTACTCGTTCGTGGACGACGTCTACTCGTTGTACAACAAGTCTACTCGTTCGAGGACGACGTCTACTCGTTGTACAACAAGTCTACTCGTTGTACAACAATTCTACTCGTTCGAGGACGACGTCTACTCGTTGTACAACAAGTCTACTCGTTGTACAACAATTCTACTCGTTCGAGGACGACGTCTACTCGTTGTACAACAAGTCTACTCGTTCGAAGACGACGTCTACTCGTTGTACAACTACTGCCACAGTCGCGTTGTCGCGTGCCGCATGCTGCAACCATTCCGACCCCCACCTTCAAGTATATGTATGGTTTCTCATGGATACCATTGTCAAATACTGGACCTAATTAAAATCCTACCACACGGGCTTACAAATAAAAAAATTGATTCATAAAATCGGTTTACCAAGTCGGAAATTATGAGCATACATACATACATAGCATCACGCCTTTTTCCCCGAAGGGGTAGGCAGAGGTGTGCAAACACACCCACATCTCGCCAGCTATGTTAGGTCCCATGTAATAGGGGGCGAGCCTATTGCCATTTACCGGGCACAAGTTCCAGTCTCTGGGATAATTATCTGGGTAAAATTCTAAAGAGAATTATACATTATCCACCAGACCCGGGAATCGAACCCGAGACCTCGAGGGTGGCAGTCCGTACATAGTACCGTTGTGCCACCGAGGTAGTCACTTCTGAGTCAGTTATGAGGTACAAACATTAAAATAAAGACTCGAATTCATAACCTCCTTTCTTTTATAGTTGGTTAATTATAAGCATACAGTGACTTGAATCCACTCCTAACAATGACTTCTAGCTAAGCTGGAGGGGTTAGTGAGAATAGTCATGTCTGACTCATTACGTTGGAGTACTGGTACCAATACTTCAGTGGCTCCAACGCTAACCGTAATAGCCACGATCTAGAAATTATAATATTAAGCAAAAAAAATTGTGATAACGGTACGGTCATCGTAGCTTAGTGAAAGTGTGATCCCTTGTAAGGGAAAGTGTTACATCAAAATATTAAAAATCAAACAGTTTTACGGGCTGATGGCTTTCACTTTCAAACACTATATCAATGTATCGTTGGAGTTGTTTTTGAGAAAAAAAATTAATAGCATACATACAATACATAAAATCACGCCTGTTTCCCCAGAGGGGTACGGCAGAAGCATGATAAACACCCCGCCTTCCGCCAGTAAGTAGTTTGTTAGTCTCAAGTTAAAGGTGGCGAGTCCATTGCCACTTATAGGGAACTCAAGAGCCTCGCCTGGTAATCGGAAGGTGCAGGACTTGCAGGCAAAGTTGACTTGAGTCCCTAAGATTTGGTGGGACCCATGGATGTAATCCTATAGATTCAGTCATGCCTGGAGACGATTTTTGAAGTGAATTTTGTATGGAACTTCCCAACGCATTTGGGGTCGGCTTTCCAGTCTAACTGCGATTTGGCTGAAGTTCGATATTTTCCGTGAAGCGACTGCCATCTGACCTTCACAACCCAGGCCATATCGAAGTTCTGTAGTTAGACCGGTTGGATTTTTGATTTAGGGCTCCAAATACCCCTAACGACTGCCATAGATGTTCGTATGACAACCGGGACCGACGGCTTAACATGCTCTCCGAGGCACGGAGGGGTCACAATGTCTTAAGAAATGATCACCCATTTTAAGACATTGGTTACATTGTCGGTTACCACTAGACCATAAGCACCTCTGTTTATCTACTGTTTATCTAGTCAAAGTAAAGATATATTTTATCGATGGTGGGACCCCATTACACCCAAAAACTTATAGATACCTTCTAATAGTGGCCTCCAATTCTTTCTCCCTTCTCTGCACCTCCCACTTTTGTACGTTAATCTCTTGAGAACGTTCCACAACCATTATTTGCATCTGTTCTTCCTTTATCCGCTGATTCGTCTTTGCAGCTTGAAGCTCGTACGCCATTTCTGCCTCGGCCTAGATTTAATAATTGTGAATTTATTAGAAGGAAATAACTATTTTATTGCACAAAAAACTACCTTTTTAATTTAATTATTGAACGGTATCATCAGATTACCCTAAGGTCCCAGGTGCCATTCCAGGTCAAATCAAATATTTGTGTGATGCACAAATGTTTGTGTTGGAGTTCGAGTATTGTCTAGGTATATTTAGTATGTATTTAGAAATATATTGTAACCACGTTTATCGAAGTATGTTTAGAGAAGGCAAACTCGACACAAAACCCTATACTAACTTCACCGTCCGGCCAGCAGCAAATATTTGTGTGATGCACAAATGTTTGTGTTGGAGTTCGAGTATTGTCTAGGTATATTTAGTATGTATTTAGAAATATATTGTAACCACGTTTATCGAAGTATGTTAAGAGAAGGCAAACTCGACACAAAACCCTATACTAACTTCACCGTCCGGCCAGCAGCAAATATTTGTGTGATGCACAAATGTTTGTGTTGGAGTTCGAGTATTGTCTAGGTATATTTAGTATGTTTTTAGAAATATATTGTAACCACGTTTATCGAAGTATGTTTAGAGAAGGCAAACTCGACACAAAACCCTATACTAACTTCACCGTCCGGCCAGCAGCAAATATTTGTGTGATGCACAAATGTTTGTGTTGGAGTTCGAGTATTGTCTAGGTATATTTAGTATGTATTTAGAAATATATTGTAACCACGTTTATCGAAGTATGTTAAGAGAAGGCAAACTCGACACAAAACCCTATACTAACTTCACCGTCCGGCCAGCAGCAAATATTTGTGTGATGCACAAATGTTTGTGTTGGAGTTCGAGTATTGTCTAGGTATATTTAGTATGTTTTTAGAAATATATTGTAACCACGTTTATCGAAGTATGTTTAGAGAAGGCAAACTCGACACAAAACCCTATACTAACTTCACCGTCCGGCCAGCAGCAAATATTTGTGTGATGCACAAATGTTTGTGTTGGAGTTCGAGTATTGTCTAGGTATATTTAGTATGTATTTAGAAATATATTGTAACCACGTTTATCGAAGTATGTTAAGAGAAGGCAAACTCGACACAAAACCCTATACTAACTTCACCGTCCGGCCAGCAGCAAATATTTGTGTGATGCACAAATGTTTGTGTTGGAGTTCGAGTATTGTCTAGGTATATTTAGTATGTTTTTAGAAATATATTGTAACCACGTTTATCGAAGTATGTTTAGAGAAGGCAAACTCGACACAAAACCCTATACTAACTTCACCGTCCGGCCAGCAGCAAATATTTGTGTGATGCACAAATGTTTGTGTTGGAGTTCGAGTATTGTCTAGGTATATTTAGTATGTATTTAGAAATATATTGTAACTACGTTTATCGAAGTATGTTTAGAGAAGGCAAACTCGACACAAAACCCTATACTAACTTCACCGTCCGGCCAGCAGCAAATATTTGTGTGATGCACAAATGTTTGTGTTGGAGTTCGAGTATTGTCTAGGTATATTTAGTATGTATTTAGAAATATATTGTAACCACGTTTATCGAAGTATGTTTAGAGAAGGCAAACTCGACACAAAACCCTATACTAACTTCACCGTCCGGCCAGCAGCAAATATTTGTGTGATGCACAAATGTTTGTGTTGGAGTTCGAGTATTGTCTAGGTATATTTAGTATGTATTTAGAAATATATTGTAACCACGTTTATCGAAGTATGTTTAGAGAAGGCAAACTCGACACAAAACCCTATACTAACTTCACCGTCCGGCCAGCAGCAAATATTTGTGTGATGCACAAATGTTTGTGTTGGAGTTCGAGTATTGTCTAGGTATATTTAGTATGTATTTAGAAATATATTGTAACCACGTTTATCGAAGTATGTTTAGAGAAGGCAAACTCGACACAAAACCCTATACTAACTTCACCGTCCGGCCAGCAGCAAATATTTGTGTGATGCACAAATGTTTGTGTTGGAGTTCGAGTATTGTCTAGGTATATTTAGTATGTATTTAGAAATATATTGTAACCACGTTTATCGAAGTATGTTTAGAGAAGGCAAACTCGACACAAAACCCTATACTAACTTCACCGTCCGGCCAGCAGCAAATATTTGTGTGATGCACAAATGTTTGTGTTGGAGTTCGAGTATTGTCTAGGTATATTTAGTATGTATTTAGAAATATATTGTAACCACGTTTATCGAAGTATGTTAAGAGAAGGCAAACTCGACACAAAACCCTATACTAACTTCACCGTCCGGCCAGCAGCAAATATTTGTGTGATGCACAAATGTTTGTGTTGGAGTTCGAGTATTGTCTAGGTATATTTAGTATGTATTTAGAAATATATTGTAACCACGTTTATCGAAGTATGTTTAGAGAAGGCAAACTCGACACAAAACCCTATACTAACTTCACCGTCCGGCCAGCAGCAAATATTTGTGTGATGCACAAATGTTTGTGTTGGAGTTCGAGTATTGTCTAGGTATATTTAGTATGCATTTAGAAATATATTGTAACCACGTTTATCGAAGTATGTTAAGAGAAGGCAAACTCGACACAAAACCCTATACTAACTTCACCGTCCGGCCAGCAGCAAATATTTGTGTGATGCACAAATGTTTGTGTTGGAGTTCGAGTATTGTCTAGGTATATTTAGTATGTATTTAGAAATATATTGTAACCACGTTTATCGAAGTATGTTTAGAGAAGGCAAACTCGACACAAAACCCTATACTAACTTCACCGTCCGGCCAGCAGCAAATATTTGTGTGATGCACAAATGTTTGTGTTGGAGTTCGAGTATTGTCTAGGTATATTTAGTATGTATTTAGAAATATATTGTAACCACGTTTATCGAAGTATGTTTAGAGAAGGCAAACTCGACACAAAACCCTATACTAACTTCACCGTCCGGCCAGCAGCAAATATTTGTGTGATGCACAAATGTTTGTGTTGGAGTTCGAGTATTGTCTAGGTATATTTAGTATGTATTTAGAAATATATTGTAACCACGTTTATCGAAGTATGTTAAGAGAAGGCAAACTCGACACAAAACCCTATACTAACTTCACCGTCCGGCCAGCAGCAAATATTTGTGTGATGCACAAATGTTTGTGTTGGAGTTCGAGTATTGTCTAGGTATATTTAGTATGTATTTAGAAATATATTGTAACCACGTTTATCGAAGTATGTTTAGAGAAGGCAAACTCGACACAAAACCCTATACTAACTTCACCGTCCGGCCAGCAGCAAATATTTGTGTGATGCACAAATGTTTGTGTTGGAGTTCGAGTATTGTCTAGGTATATTTAGTATGTATTTAGAAATATATTGTAACCACGTTTATCGAAGTATGTTTAGAGAAGGCAAACTCGACACAAAACCCTATACTAACTTCACCGTCCGGCCAGCAGCAAATATTTGTGTGATGCACAAATGTTTGTTTCGGTGTTTTCTATGTATAATATGGTACGTATTTAGAAATATTTAGGTATGTTTTCATCACTTCTATTCAAAAAGTGGCCCACATAAGTGCGGCTAAAGTAAGCTCTTGTTCAGAGACTTTTCAGCGGGCAATAACGAGATTTGAATTTGGAACATGAATCTTTCATAGTAATCCACTTATCATGTAAGTAGAATTGTCGGGGCAAGTTAAATAAATAAATAATTTATAGGACATTTTCCACACAGCGCTATCTAACACAACGTAATGTAATAGGCTCTAGATAACCGCTTAAATAAATCGTTAAAAAAATTTTGGTTAACATTACAGAGTGGTTTGATTTTCTAGAGGTGACGGTGACGACAATAGGCTTGCCTCCTATTACGTGGGACTAAAAATACCGGCAAATTGTGGGTGTGTACCTCTTCGGGTATACAGGCGAGATAAGTGTCTGTCTGTCTAAAAAAATGTTATCTGTACCTTTTAGCGACTGACGACGTCACGAACCGGATATTGTGACAAGGTTCCATCCCACTGTCATCGAGTGCGGCTTATTCATATACATTATAAATAAATTACACCCTGACACAAGACGAACCATCATTCTATTCAAGATCAAGTATACCCTGGATGGGATTCCTGTTGATGGGAACCTCAGCAGAACGAGCATGGCAGTGTCGACATATGTCGATCAACCTATGAAACCAATGATATCGCAGAAAATTATAATAAACGGGTTAAGTATCGACTTTTTCTGCGATGTCAATAGTTTAATAGGTTGATAGACATAATGTCGACACTGCAGTGCTCCAAGTTACCTTTTTCGTTTGTACTTCCACGTCGTAGGCCGCCTTTTTAAGTTCAAAGTCCCTCTGAGCTTTCGCAATTTCCGTGTCGTTGAGGAACCTTGATGCCATACGTTGTTCTTCTGCCATTGCTTCTTTAATTTTCGCTTCAGCTTGTGCCTCGGCCTCACCGATGCGGGCGTCACGTTTTACTTCGGCTGTACGAGCCATACCCAGAGCTTTCAAGTAACCCTGGACAAAGATTCAATTATTTAGTTATTCTAATACTAGTATGGTGTCTTGCGCGGTGCTTCGCGCCGCACCACGCCATAGGTTTTAGCCTATAGCTTTTGACCCCTTAGGGCTAGGTCAAATTTTCGATTTTTTGGCTTGCCTCCAGATCGAGGGCTATCCATAGAGGGTTCAACGCATAAGCAGTTCTCGAGACTTAGCTTAGACTTAGGGGGGGGGGGGGGGGCAAAAATTACATTCCCCATTTCTATATATATTGTACATTGTTAACGCGACTGTTCATTAAGAAGTAAAATACTTATTAACGGATTGAATGGCAAGTCTTTTTATCTTTTTTAAACTGAACCCTGAAAAGACTTTGAAATGTCAGGTTTACCTATCTATCTGTTCGCGATAAACTCCAAAACTACTGCTTCTATTTTTATGTTGTTTTCATCAATGGATAGAGTGGTTCTCAAGGAAGGTTTTAGTATATTATTTGTGACGGGCGAAGCCACGGGCGTCCGCTATAAATATTAAAAATCTCACGATTCAATCCGTTAAAATTATTTTATTACAAGTAGGTAGGTACTTAAATATGTTTTGCGAAATAGATGATGCGTAGTGTGAGTAGTGTAGATAATAATTATGTTGTAAATGATCCATCTTTTTTTTGGGATTTCATGGGTTTATTTTTAAACGGCAAGCAATTGGTGAGGTGTAGGTCGCAAAACATGAAACAATGAGTCGTCCAAAGACGTAAAAGATGAATTGCAATTTTGATATCTACGACTGTGGTTTTGGTAACCCATTCAAAGCATTCCCCTGAAACGGAAATGACGCGAGATGAAATACTTTAGTTTTTGCAATTAATATTGCTAAAAAAACTTACGTCTCAGAGCGATGAATATTGCACGAAAAATAAAAACCTATTACGAATATCAGCGGATAACGCGGTATTCTGAACCCTGTCCGGAACCCGAGACAAGCAGTAAAATGACATAACCTACGGAACCAAGTATCTACAACCACTACAACCCTATCAGCCACCCAATAATTGTGAGGAAATTTAGCATGGACCATGGGTTCTAAGAGTAATAGGTTTATGGATTTATGGATAGATATTTCAAGGTCGATTCATACATATCAGTGAAGCCTCAGTTCCAAGACAGTTCAGTATCAGTGCAAAAAGATATTGCATACATTTCCTATGAACGCGTCCCCACTTGTTAGTGTCTGTGTAAGTGACGGCTCATGTCATGACTGACATGTGGGAATGCGTTCTAAGGCATCACTGAGACTTCACTGATTACTGTCAGTCTTTAAAAATCTCGCGACTGATCAAAGATGTTTGTTTCTATGAGATGAATTTGATCACGATTCAAAATTCTTTGCGTTATCATGGGTTCAAATAAGCAGTCGATCGTTTGATTTATATGTTATGATGGTTTGGTAATTGCAATAGGCTTACTGGCCAAACGTGAGTGTGCAATACACTTCTGCCTACCCTCTGAGAGATATAGGCGTGATTATATGTATGTAACAATCAAGCAGATGATTATCTGTTATTATCATCAGTTCAAGAGTTACTGAAGATTGTGATGTGATAAAACAAAAGTGAAACATTGATCTTAACATTGAGATAGCTAGTACTAAAATTAAGTATTACCGTGTATCACTACCATTGCGGATTTGAGAATGAAATGCAGTGAAATAAGTTTCTGGTTACCAATTCCCACGGTAACAATGGGATAGAAAGTATAAGTAGGTGCCAATTCAGGACATGTATAAAAACATCTTAATTATCATATGAACCTACCTATCATCATCTGCCTGCCCTTATCCCATTTATTTGGGGTCGGCGCAACATGTTTTCATCTTCCATACATCCCTGTCACACGTCATCTCCTCAGTCACTCCTTTCCTGGTCATATCCTCTTTCACGCATTCTATCCATCTTTTCTTGGGCCTACCTCGAGTTCTCAGGCCATCTACATTCATACTTTGTACCTTTCTTACCACATTACTTTCCTCTCTTCTCATAACATGTCCATACCATGATAGCCGTTCGCTTCTCACTTTTTCATTTACTGGGGCAACTTTCAAACTTCCTCTAATATACTCGTTCCTTACTTTATCCATCCTTCTTACACCACACATCCATCTTAACATTCGCATTTCCGCTACATGCAGTTTTCTTTCATCCGTCGCTTTTACGGCCACACATGAAAGTCCATACAGGACGGCAGGTCTGACGACAGTCTTGTAAATTTTCCCCTTAAGTTTCGGAGGAAATTGGGGGTCGCATATAGTGGCTTTGACCTGCCGCCATTTCATCCAACCTGCGTCAATTCTGTGCTTCACTGTACGATCGATTTCCCCATCGTCCTGGATAAGAGAGCCGAGGTATCGGAAGCTGGAGCAGACTGGCAATGGTACGCCGTCTAGCGTTTTGGGTGTAAAGCTGGAGAGACCGCCGAAATCAGAGAACATGTACTCCGTTTTGGTTCTGCTGATTTTCAAGCCTACACTCTCCAGTTTACACTGCCACTTCTCCAGTCTGCTCTGTACCTCAGGCCCGTCTTCACCGACAATAACAATGTCATCGGCAAATAGCATACACCAGGGGGTCTCTTCCTGTATCTCCGATGTCAAGGCATCCATTATTAACAGGAAGAGGTACGCGCTTAGCGCTGAGCCCTGATGCAGACCTACCTCCACACTGAACTCGTCGGTGTTGCCAGCAGCACATCGTACGTAGGTTCTCGATCGACAATACATTGCACAGATCAACTCTACATACTTCCCAGGCACACCTTTCTCTTTCAAAGCCCACCACAAAACCGTTCTGGGTATCCGGTCGTATGCCTTCTCGAGATCTATAAACACCATATGCAAGTTTTTGTGTGCACGCCTATGTTTCTCAGAGAGCTGGCGGAGTGCAAATATGGCGTCTGTAGTCAAGTCTTTCCTCTCGCACTCGTTTCTCTATCACTTTCTCCCAAACTTTCATACTGTGTGACATGAGCTTTATTCCTCGATAGTTACCGCAGTCTTGTACATCACCCTTATTTTTAAAAATACTAACTATTGCACCATTCATCGGGGATCGTCACCTCATACAATAACTTATTGAAGAATAAAGTCAGCCACAGACATCCATCTTCTCCCAATTTCTTTCACACTTCCACTTGAATGCCGTCGGGCCCTACGGCTTTCCCATTCTTTATATTTCGTACCGCCGTTCTTACTTCATCTTTGGCAATATCCTTCACTAAACCTACATTTACTCGTCCCTCATTTAAATTGCCACTCCACGCATTCTCTTCATTCATAAGTTTTTCAAAATACACTTTCCATCGATTTCTTACTTCATCTTCTTTTACTAAAACTGTGCCCTTTTCATCTTTTATACATCTCACATGTTTTACATCTTTCGTTCGATCTTCTCTTTCTTTCGCTAAGCGGTAAATTTATTTTTGTCCTTTAGGTCCATCAAGGGCTTTAAGTAGTTGTTCTTGAGCCTGGGATCTAGCTATCGCTACCGCTTTTTTTGCCTTTTTACTCAATTCCTTATACCTTACCTTTTTTGCTTCTTTTTCACTTTCATTCCCTTTTTCTTTCTGCCAATCCTTAAAAGCATTCTTCTTTTCTTAAATCACCTCCTGTACCTTCTTATTCCACCACCATGTATCCCTATCAATAACACTTTTACCTTTCGTTTCGCCAAACACTTCTTTTGCTTCTTTCCTGATACAACTTGCCATTTCATTCCAACACTCATTCACTGATTTATCCACCATATCTTTCATTATTATCATTTTATTTACCACTCGTTCTTTAAACTTGCTTGCATATTCATTCTTCTCTATCAACCACCTTGATTCGAAGAGGTAGGGGCTGTTGGCGTGTTTGCGGAACTACTTTGACAATTAAGTCGAGAGTGAGTAGTTTATGTTGCTTCACTACTCCTTCCCCTGGCAGCACCTTACAGTTTTTGACACAGAACAACCTACTCCTCCGGATAAGAAAGTAGTCGATCTGTGTCAAGTGAATACCACTCTTGTATGTAATTAGGTGCGGATCCCGTTTCTTAAACCAAGTATTCACAATCGCCAGGTTAAGGGAAGAAGCAACTTGTAGCAGTGTTTCACCGTCGCTGTTACGGGTTCCGTAGCCCCATCCTCCACGTACTCTTTCATAGTCATCATTTACTCTTCCTACATGGCCATTAAAATCACCTCCTATACATATTTCCTCACTTTCTGGTATACTCATCATAACTGTATCAAATTCCTCCCAAAACTTTTCTTTCTCCCTGTCATCACATCCGCTCTGTGGTACATACACGCTGATCACATTTAGCACCAGACTCTCACATACTACTTTCACAACTATTATCCTGTCGTTCACTCTTTTCACGTCGGTCACTCCTTCTTTCAGATTAACGTCCAGTACTACACCAACTCCATTTCTTTTTCCATCACTCCCACTGTAATATAACTTATATCCTTCACCAATCTCTCTTGCACTTGCGCCCTTCCACTTAGTCTCTTGCAAACAAGCTACATTTATTCTTCTTCTTTTAAACACATCGGCTAATTCTCTTCTTTTCCCAGTCATAGACCCAACATTCCAACTTGCATATCTCAGTCTTACTTCTCTTTCGCTATGGGCTTGCGTCTTACGTCGCATCCACCCCCGATGCGAAAACCCTTGTCCTCTTCCCACAGGTACCGGGTGCTGTCCCTGCGCGTCGCCTGTAGGGTACGCCCTAACTCTAAGTCGCTTTCTTTTTTTACCTGTCATGTTGCTAAAGGTTTTGGCTATGAGTTTTATGACCGGCCGCCTGCCGCAACCCTCCTTGGGAATATGAACCTACCTATGTAGGTACATTAAATTCGCGTTCAAAGTAACTCGTTACTCGTCAATACATATTATATTAGGCATATTAAAAAAAATCTGCATTCAAGAATTGGACGTTGAAAGTTATTCGCATATTGTTTCAGTATTTCTTAATTTTTTTCTTTTAGGTACTGTTATATAGGTGTATTGGGGATCGGAAAAGAGTGGTCTTGAGATATTCTACAAGATTCTTACTCACAGGCTCAGATCGGACCCGAAGGTAAGATCGCAACAGTCGACCAAATAGACTACCACGAATTATTGAACTATTTAATTATTGAAATACTGAACTGATGCGATTGCAAGTATGTATCATGTATGTGCTCTATGTATGGTGGGCTTTAAATAAAGATCTTTAATCTCGAAAATAAATGACGAAATCGTTTTAAATTTCATCGTATGCGAAGTTCATCTAACCCTCTTCATAACAGATACGAAATAAAATCTTGATTGTTGGTTTGACATTAAAAAAAACCTATTTTGCATCTGGAAATTTTCGAATGCAAAAATGAATTTATGCCGAAGGGTTGTCACTCAAATTGTTTGACACTCCCTTGGGTATACATTTATATTTGCATTTCAAAACTTTTGCATATTAATTTTCATGATAAACAATGTCGTCTTATATTACCACACTATGATGTTTATCTGGTAAGTATTGTATGTTGACGTGTATTTAAATAAACTAGTTATCCCGGCGAACTTTATATCGCCTCAAATATTAAAAAAAAAAAGAAGAATATTTCATGCAAATGTATGTATTATTTATTATAATTGAAAAATGCTACGGACGGACAGACAGAAATTTGACGTATTAAATATATAGATAGATTATAATAATGTGTTATAACCCGTTTTAGTTAAAACTTAGAACGCATTCTCACTCATGGGAACGCGGTTTAACTACAAGCATTTTTTTTGCAAAAAAGGCTTGTTTTAAGAATTATTAGTACGAGACGCCCAGGACTTTAAGTGGCTGTGCCATAGCGGCTGGCACGTAAGATTTAGTTGCCTTTCATCAATATTTCATAGCAAGGCAACGGGTTTCAATTTAGTTTTCAAAATTACAACATACGATGGTGGATTGAAAAGTAATCGGCCTAACCAAGAAAATAAATACATAATAAATCTTATAAATATATAAAAATATTATGTTGGTTTGTCTACGCTTCCAAAACTCTAAAAGTTCTGCACCGATCGAGTTGAAATTTTAGCATGATATATAATCCGCATCAAGGATTGTTTTTATCTATTTTTGCATCAGTAAAAAAAAAATCCCAATGTGCCACAGCGAAGCGTGGCAGGGTACAGCTAGTGAAATATATTTTTATTTTTCAACGTAATCACCATCAAGTTCAATGCACTTTTGCCATCTTCCCTTCCAAGCATTTAGCCCGTTGAAAAAAAATGATTCTTCCTTAGAGTCAAAATATGCGTCTACTGCTGCTTTGACCTCATCATTTGTCAAATATCTTTGACCTCCCAAGTGCTTTTTTAGGTTAGGGAACAGAAAAAAGTCTGACGGTGCCAGGTCAGGTGAATAAGGTAGATGCGGTAACAGTTCAAAGCCACAGTTGTGAATTTCTGCCAAGGTGCAGTAATAATCAGAGATTATAGTCTGACCCCTTTCAAGATAATCAACAATAAGCACACCCTTCGAGTGCCAGAATACTGAAGCCATCACCTTACTTGCCGACAAAATCGACTTAGCCTTTTTGGGGGGTGGTGAACCAGGTCTTTTCCACTGTTTTGATTGTTGTTTTGTTTCCGGTGTACAGTAATGAACCCATGTTTCGTCCATAGTAACAAAACGATTCAAAAATCACATTCATCAGCTTCAAATAACTCCAAACAGTCGCGTGCAATAGTCAATCGCATCCTTTTTTGCTCAACTGAAAGCAGTCGCGGAACCCACCTCGCAGACACCTTGTGGAAACCCAACACGTTGACTATTATGTTTTGAGTACGTTCATAAGAGATGCCTATAATCTCGGCTATCTCTCTAATTTTCAATCTGCGGTCTCCCATAATTAAGTCGAGTATTTTTTTAACATTTTCGTCAGTAGTAGACGTCGAAAGCCTTCCTGAGAGGGGTTCGTCTTTCACACTCTCTCTACCACGCTTGAATTCTGCTATCCATTTTTTGACGGATGAATATGAAAGAGCGCAATCCCCTAATGTACTGACCATATTATCATGGATGGCTTTTGATGACAGCCCCTTCTTATGGAGGCACTTAATGACGGCACGCTGCTCGATTTGCTCCATTTGCGGAAATGATGTCAGATTGCTTTATTAATAAATTTATAAAATTAAAACTAATTATCGCACACGTTTCAAACTTCACACAATTAACAGGTCTGAACTGAACTAAATAATGTGGGTAGATTTGATTTTTAGAACTAAATGGATCAGTGTTAGGCCGACTACTTTTCAATCCACCCTCGTAGCTGCTACTTTTATTAAATTCTTTCAGCGATTTTGGACATAACTCGGCAATAGGCTGGCCCCCTATTACGTGGGACTAAAAATATTGGGAAATTGTGGGTGTGTAATGCACCTCTGCGTACGCCTCCGGGGACAGAGGCGTGATATGTGTCTGTCTGTTTTAAGAACACGTTTTTCAATAGGATTCTTACCTATCCTTACAGATTTTTTTACGTTGGTACAATTAAGTTTGACATTCGCGTAGATATACAATTGCATAGTAACGACTTTGTATTCAAAAGTAGGTTTTTTTTTAAACCGCGGCCTCCTGCCGCGGCCGCACCTACGTCCATTGCCGAGCGCCTCCGGTAGACACTGAAAGAATTGCCAGTGGCGCCTGGCGGACCTTGGCCTCTTGTGTGGCCACTGCGTGGTGGTCGGGTGTTACCCCGCATCTTTAGGGTCGGGTTTTATCCCGCGTCGGTGAGTGAAGGCGTCACATCACGCAGCCCTTCTAGCCTGTGTCTGTAAGGACGGTGGGTTGCTAATCTATCGTCATCAGGCCCCGATCATGGAGGTCGATGGTCCTGGGCGTAGTCACGTCTGCGGCGACCTCGCCGCACACTTCGGATCACAGCGGGGAGGGTACGCTCCCTCACCCTACCGGCCGCCTCCGTCACGAGCATTACCTGCTCGCAGAAGGAAACGGCCGCGTTCCACTGGCTCCCGCAAGAAACCATGGCTCGTAGCATGGTCTCCAGCGAGAGCGTATCTAGGCCCAAGCCCACAACGAGGTCCCGACGCTGACTCGCCCACGCTGAGCATTCCACCAACGTGTGGAATGCCGTGTCCTCGCCGGAAGTCTCGCAGTGTTGACACGCGGGTGTGACCTCACGATGCATGCGAAATAGATACCCACCGAAGTTTCCGTGCCCAGGGATGATCTGTGTCGCACGGTACGTGAGGTCACCGTGCTGCCTCTGCAGCCACTCCTCCATGATCGGTCTCACCCCCGCGATGGTGGTGGTTCCCCACTTTGGTTGCTCAAGTCGTACCTTCCATGTCTCCATGAGATCCTGGCGGAGTTGGGACCGCTGGTCCTCGATTTCTCGAGACGCAGGCCTGTGGTACCGCTCCAGCGCCTCCTTGTGCCATTGAAACAATGACGCAAGGGCTCTCGCTTCCAGGTCCCATGGAGGGGTCGCGGCTAGGAGACATGCAGCCTCTAGGGATATCGTGCGGTACCCCCTTATTGTCCTGACGGCCAAGGTCCTCAACGATCTGTGTAAAATAGCAGCGTTGTTGGCCGTCAGTCTCGCCGCCCATACGGGAGCCCCGTACACGGCCATGCTCCGCACGATCCCCAGGTACAGTCTCCTGCAGGAAGTGTTGGGTCCCTTTAAGTTGGGCATCAGTCGCGAGAGCGCGGCTGCTGCCCCCGTCACTTTGGGGACCAAACTTCGGAAACGTGGAAAAAATACTTGCCGCCGCCCGTTAAGAAAAACAAAATTACAAAAATACCCATGGACACTTTTCGATAGGCAAGTTATGTAAGAAATATTTGTTAATGAATAATATTTCATAGAAAAATTGTGTGAACTGATTACCAGATGGGTGAAGGTTGATGTTCTACGTCTCCTGTACTATAAATTCACGCGTGGAAGTACAACAGAACAAAACGTTAGTGTCAAAAAAATCAGGTGATAATATCGTGATAATATCAAAGGTAAGACACATATTCGATCGAAGTTTCAATCAGAGTGACTTTAGGCTGTTGCAATCAATACAATCGTAATGTCAGGGAATCATAACTAATAGAGAACAAAGCGCTAATGTTGATTTAAGACTCGTTCGATTAATGGATATATTTTCGTTTAAAGCAATGAGTATAATAATCTAACTTTTTAAATACAAAAGCTGTCCCGGCGATATTTATACCGCCCTAATTTTACATTTTAGACCTTCTCTGAATCTTCACGAATATTTCAAGATCAAAATTAGCCAAATCGGTCTGACCTTTTACAAGTTTAAGTTTTTGGAAGGCTCATTGGTCAGAATATACCCTTTGTAAGGGACCGACGCTAGTTCAAAAGCACTATTGTAAGATATTAAAATTTAATAAAAACGGCCAAGTGCGATTCGGACTCGCAAACAAAGGGTTACTGCAAAAACAATCACGTGTCCTGTATGAGAGCCCCTTAAATATTTATTGAGCTGAGTTTACGAAGCTCTTTCTTAGGCGACTCGTGTATTTCGTTCGTGATCGAACTCCTCCTATACGACTGGACCGATCTTTTTGAAATTTGGCACGGTCATAGTGACCATCACCGTGAGTGCATATATCTGAATTCATAAAGATCGGTCCAGTCGTTTAGGAGTTCGACCCGGATCGACAAACTCAGCTCAATTATTGCAACAGCAGAATGTATTGCATACATAGTTATATTCTGTTTTTAGTATAGCAACAGAAGTACATAATCTGTGAAAATTTTAACTTTATAACTATCATGGTTTATGAGTTACAGTCCAAGACATACGGACGGACAGCGAAGTTTTGGTAATAGGGTTTGGGTACGCAATTATTTAAATTAAAAATCTGATAAGGTATTGAATCTCTGGCATAATGTAGGCCACACACACACACTAGTCTTCAAAAGGTTTCAATTTACATGACCAGAATAGGTGCAAACTAATCGAAACGTCGGGATAGCGTAAAGTATCGGACTCTTGACATTACCACAATAAATTCCATACAAAATTCACGGACAGTACAAAACATAGTGAAAATAATTACTTTTCAGACCAGTGACAATATACAGTGCATTTATTAAGTTATCATACCTTAGCTCCCTGTAAACATGTCGAAAGAAAAAAATTGTCTAAACTATGTACATAGAGATTTCAAAAGTATATAAATGTGTATTATTTAAATGTGTATAGTGTGTAATAATAAGAAAAAGCAGTTTTTGTATTCGATAAAAAATAGTACATGGACATGTAGATAAATCAATAGCGATTTAGAAACATTAAGCAAATACTCGTATAATAAAGTAGAAAGGAGGGGCTCGTGGTCTAGTGGTAACTGACAATGTTAACACATTGCAAAGGTTATGCAACATCTAGTCAGGCCGGTGTTAGGATGGGTGACCATTTCTTAAGACACCGCGCCTCGGAGAGGACGTTAAGCCGTCGGTCCCGGTTGTCATACGAACATCTATGGCAGTCGTTAGGGGTAGTTGGAGCCCTAAATCTAAAATCCGACCGGTCTAACTATAGAACTTCGATATCGCCCATGGGTTGTGAAGGTCAGATGGCAGTCGCTTCACGGAAAATATCGAAGTTCAGGCGAATCGCAGTTAGACTGGAAAGCCTTTTCCCAACTGCGTTGAATGGTGAATCGGTGAATGATGAGTAAAGTAGAAAGAAACATATTAATAGAAATATGTTGTTCAAGCTGATTACCACGAGAACACATTATAGGGACAAAAAGTAGCCTATACCCCTTAGGGATAATGTAGCTACATATTAGTGAAAGATTTTTCAAAAACGGTCAGTAATTTTGGTCACCTATACAATGCAAATAACCAATCAAATATTTATAATACTAGCACAGATGACGAATCTACCGAAATTGGACCAAATAGCTGTCGAAATGAGACCAAATTTTAATGGGACAAGTAATTTAAAAAAATATTTCAAGACCGGTTCGCCCAGTCGAAATGAGGTAACAAATAAAAAAAAACATGCAGTCAAATTGAGAACTTTCTCCTTTTTTGGAAGTCGGTTGATAAAATAGTACATACCTCTTCATCTCTGATGTCTTTGAGTGTGTACGATACTACAGTGATGCCCATGTTGATGAGGTCACTTGAGGCTACCTCGAACACCTACATACAATTTTAATATAGAAATGTATAATTTTTGTATAATTTCGGTGAAACTTAATAGTAGTTTAATAATGTTTATTATACCTGCCCGATTTTGTCTTACACCATCATGTTGTTGATAATGCCTTATGGCATAATTCAGTGTACAAGCGAGTATATGTATTAAAACTAGTCCATGACTCCGGCCGAGTGGGACTTTCCCCCGTTTCTTATTTCCAAGGGAACACATAACCGGGATAAAAAGTAGCCTATAGCATTCTGGGATAATGCATCTACATATTAGTGAAAGAATTATCTGAATCAGTTCAGTGGTTTCAAAGTTTACCCATTTTAATACTGCTTTCTGGACAAAATATGTCTCTGCCAACTCTTTCGAGTAAGCAGGCGTGATTATATATTATATCTCTATTTGATTGATCAACAGGATTTAGCGATCGATCGCTTTATCAATATTATCTCTATACATCTTGAGATATTATTAAGCACATACCTACTAAAAATACAAATGTGGATTTTATGGGAACATTTCAAAGTAGACATGAGGTAGGCTCTTTATTAAAGAACTTTTTTTTTTAATTTTTAGATATTCTAACACAACTTCATATATCCCAAATTATTTATTTATTATTAATTGAGTGAAGCGAGCGTAGCGAGCGCAGCTCCTTATCATGTGACTCAAATGCAACTCGATGTGAAATTGTATCTCGACAACTACCCAACCGATTTTCATGATTTTTTCACTCAAAAATCAAGCATTCTCAGGAGCAGGTTTTGTTCGAGACCCAATTTTGATTTAGGACCCTCAAAAAAGTTATTGACCAAAAATATGTCAACAACCGATTTTCATGATCTTTTCACTCAAAAATCAAGCATTCTCAGGAGCAGGTTTTGTTCGAGACCCAATTTTGATTTAGGACCCTCAAAAAAGTTATTGACCAAAAATATGTCAACAACCGATTTTCATGATCTTTTCACTCAAAAATCAAGCATTCTCAGGAGCAGGTTTTGTTCGAGACCCAATTTTGATTTAGGACCCACAAAAAAGTTATTGACCAAAAATATGACAATAGTCGCTTCGCTCAATTGCATGCTGCAGCGCTCTACCACAGCAGCGACCGCAGCTCCTAGTAATACTTAATATAAGCTTGTGCGATGCGATCTTCTATGGGATCATACTTATTTATATCTGAATAAAAACATATTAGGTAAAAAACAACCAAAACTCCAAAACAAACACTTGTGGATCACACAGATATTTAACTCGACCCGGAATCGAACGTGGGACCTCAGGTACGGCAGTCGTACACATACCACAGCGCCACCTCTGTATTTGGGAATAAAGATATAGGTATATTATTAAACTGAAATTAATGGTTAACCTTTTTAGAGAACATTTTTCGATCTTTATATATTTCTTCAACGGTCATGGAGCCCATAATAGCACGCTGATGGCCTTCCAACGTCACCAGTGCTATATGCTGTATCTCCTGTTCACTCTTGCCCAAGAACTGTTCACATGCGGATAGTAACATCTCTGCATTTTGACCTTGAATTTTCACCTGTAACCGGTTGAAGAGACATGACATTTAGCTGCTGAAAATAGCCCAGTTAATTGAAGATTCAAAACTTTTACAAATTTAACTAAATCTGTTCAGCCGTTGTTTAAATTTTACTACAATTTATAATAATAATATTATGTGAGTTTGGTGGATAAAGTGAGGAACAGCGTGATACGAGAACTTAATGGTGTGTCAGAAGATGTAGTGACTAAGATAGAAAAAGGGATGCTTAGGGTTCGGGCACGTAGAAAGGATCGATGAAAGAAGATTGATGAAACAGATACATAAGGCGGGCGTGGATAGACAGGCAGGTAAGGGTCGACCTAGCCGAAAGTACTTCGATTAAATCAGAGATGTATTGACAAAAGGCTAGGTCATGAGTCACCTATAACCGGAGAGCGTGCATGATAGTTATGAAAGTGGAAGAAGCGAAAGAAGTATGCCAGGATCGTAGCAAGTGGAATTCCAGTCTGTACCACGCAGTGCAGTGGTATGTAACATCTGTCCTGGCCATTGGATTTTGGTTTGAGAGAGGTTATTGACCTTTTTGGTGCCCGGTAACGGCATTACGCTAGCCCCTTATAATATGGGACCAACAAAATTACTGGTAAAGTTTGGGTGTGCACGTTTGCCTTCCCCTTTGGGGATATAGACGTATGTCTGTCTGTCTCTAATCTAACTAATAAGTCAACTCGGCGACGGCAAGTAGCAACTATGAGGCGCGGTTTGAACGGGGTACGCCCGTTATGTGTGTGTTATGTTCAGAATAAGTTGCACGCGTTCTAAGTTAACTGTTAATTTAAGCGTGAAGGACCCTTGACACCACCGTCTTGCACCACTGGTGATGTCAAGGGTATTTTTTAATACCCATTACACTACCAAAGAGATGCACCGAGCCTTTGATATTATATTGACGTTGGTAGGTATATAAATGTAATATTTATGAGTTATATTCTAGGAATAGTATGAATGTCTGGGTTATCAATTATTATAGCTTTCTTTGTTCCGTGATTGTGACATATTTCCTTTGCTCTTTTGTAGTTCTGTACTCCTAGTACTTTTGTTGTTGGTGTATCTTATAATAGAGAGTTAAGGGACCCAAGCGGCTCTGGTAAGATATATCCATATCGCCATACTAAGAGCATGATACATTTTTTTTTGTCCCAATGAAAAATAAAGAAATGTGTCAACAGGTGCACCGAACCTACAGATGAAAATGATTGTCCATTATAAAAGACACAAACCTCAAATGTACCAGGAATACATAACAACATAAGAGCCTTCAAGATTAGAGAGAATGACCATAATATAAAGTCATAAAATAATAATATTTTAAAGGGTTATAAAACCAAAACATTAAATTAGTACCACGGGCTACAAAGGAATATGTCACAATCACGGAACAAAGAAAGCTATCATAATTGATAACCCAGGCATTCATACTATTCCTAGAATATAACTCATTACAGATATATACCTACCAACGTCAATATAATATCAAAGGCTCGGTGCATCTCTTTGGTAGTGTAATGGGTATTCAAAAATACCCTTGACATCACCAGTGGTGCAAGACGGTGGTGTCAAGATTCCTTCACGAATTTAAGGGAGTTTGTTCTTGACGAACCTTTCTCATATCGAGACGAGAAATTGAGACAGCAATGTAGGTATTTTGCAGTTTAACAATGGAGTTGAATCACCATGTATTTATTAGGGTTCTGTAGTTAAAATCCCGGAACCCTTATAGTTTCGTCATGTCCGTCTGTCCTCGGGTTTCCTCCCAAACGGTTGGTGCTAGAAACATGAAACTTTGCATGGATCTGTAACATTGGGAGTTTCTAAGATGAAATTTTTTGATTTAAGAATCCGTTTGCGAGATATTTAGCTTTGAAGAGGATGTTTTTCTCCCTCTTAAAACTACACGGCTGGTGTGAAGAACCTGAATAAATTCATGATGGTAGTCCATGTACTAAACTTTATAGGAAAACTATAGAGGATTAGATAGATCTGTAAGTTCAGAAGTTATAGAGGCTATTATGGGTGACTACGGAATCCTATTATACACGTGGCCCGACACACACTTGGCCAGTTTTACCGATAAATGTAACTTACAGCAGCAAGAAATCATCAAGGTGCCAAGTCTGTACTTTTAATTACTCTATATGACCAGGTTATACAGGTCAACCTGACCACAGCCGGTGTAACATGATCGAAACGTCTCAGGCTGACAATTTAACATAATTTATTGATCAAGCTTAGCTTTCTTATTTTGCTGCATGAATTTGAATGAGAATATTTATATATTATTGCTAGTGACTGTACTACATAAAACAGGTTAAAAACCGACTTGAAATCACTGGAATGGCATCAAATAATTGTCGCAATGGGCCCAGTGAGGACACAAAAGCTTTAAAAAGATAATTTTTTTAAATCGGTTAACCCAGTCGAAAGATATGAAGTACTTAACAAAAAGAAAAAACCAGCAGAATGGGAGCTCGACTGGATCACAAACGGTTCTGTACCATTTTAATCATACTCATAACATAGTATCAAATAAAGTCGTCCGTTCCGAATGTATACATAATTCTTTAAAACTACGCAATGGATTCCGATGCAGTTTTTCCCAATGGATAGAGGAGGGGTGCATGGGTCAGATCCTCCACGCGGTGCACCCCGGGCAACGGCAGTGGCTGCAACTCTGCGGCAACATACCGTAGAGTTGTAGCTACTACGGCTAATTCTGGCCAAGGTGGGGGTCTTGTCTCCTCAGATTGTGAGGAGCACAGACCCACCACGGTGGGGGCCTTTTGAGGCCCAGGTCTCTCCGCCGACACTCTGCAGAGCAGAGTGCTGCTGTGCGGAGAAGCCACCAGGGCGACGGGTCCGACATCACTGAGATCATCAGCGGTGTCGGACACGGTCTCGTAGAGACCACCGTTCGGCCGAACCCCGCCTGGCAACAGGCGGGAAGCCGGTTCTTTGGAACCGCGAGGAAGAAAACCTCGTTAAAAAATCACCAACGGGGCGGGCGGAACGGTCTTGTGAAGACCCCCGCCCGGCCCAGCCGTAATCCTGAATTGACAGGACCGGTGGCCCCTCGGGCCGCGAGGATGAACACCTCTATAAAAAATTAACCCAATCCCAAGCTCTGACACCCGGTGAGGGGATGAATCGTGCAGGGGAGCTGTCACGCCTAGGGTGTCACCATCGTCGGAGGACGTAAAACTCAACAACTATGGCTGAGGAAACTAACGTTTTTATTACCCAAGGGGGAACCGGCAGCGATGCTGACCGCGAACACCCTGCTGTGACTGGGGTCTGGCTCGGGCCCGGCATCAGTCATGGCGACCCCCGCCCGGGATCTTCCCGGGTGGTATTTGGGAGGGGTCACCAAAGCCCGATAGGCCAGGGGGTGTGCCTTAAAACCACCCCCCAAACCGACGCGGAGGTCGCGTCGGTTTGGGGGCAAGGAGGCGGCGGGTTCTTCCTCACGGAAGACCCCAGGGAAAAGGACCCTCGATAAGAGGGCGCAGAAGGCGGGGCCATCGCGCGACAGGAGCATTAACTGCTCCGGGCGGGGCAGCGAGTCGAGCACCGAAGAGGGGGTGCCGCCGAAATATGTTGTTGCGATGACAACGAGGGGTCAGTGCCGGTCTTCAAGGCCCCCGCCCCTACGGTGCCGTTCCTGCCTAGCGGCAGGGACAAGGAGGTGCCAGCCGCGCGGGAGCTCATGCTGGCTCTTACCCGGATTGCGGAAGCGATGAAGGGTGGCACGAAAAACATGCCGGGTAAGAGGCAGATAGTGAAGACGGCCGTGACTCACGCTACGTCTTCACTTGATGAGCTCCTAGCGCGGAGCGTACCTGCGGAGGAGCAGAAGCTTCGGGGTCAGGTGGCCAGCCTGGAGGCGGAACTTGCCGCGTCCCGGCTACAGATGGAGGCCCTGCGACAGGAGGTCGCGAACCTGACCAAGCTGGTCAAGGGGCCTACCGGGACCCAGACGGACCAACCCACGCCGCCTTCCCCGAAGGCTGGGCCATCAAGGACGGCACCCAGGACCGCGCCCAATGCGGCGCCCGTATCGCCGCCACAGCCTGTGCCGCCTACTCTTACCGAGCTCATGGCGGCGATCGAGAGGCGCCTTGGCGTCCTTGAGGACCGGGCGTACCGCCTGCGCTGACGCAGCCCGCGTTGTCCTACGCGGCTGTTGCTGGCGCCGGCGTTGCGCCCCGTCCGAGAGGCTGGCCTCCTAGCCGCCACCCCACCCTGCCCCCGTCCGCTGTCCCAGCGAGGCGAACGCAAGCCGAGGCTGCGGCCATTTCGCGGAAGGGCAAGGGGAAGGGCAACAGGAGTGCCACCCCCGCTACCTTCAGGGCCACTCCCGCTGCTGCTCCTGCTGCCTCTTTACATCCCTCCAGACGGGAGGGATTGGAAGTAGTGGGTGCCAAAAAGCAGCGCAAGAGGGCCAGAAAGAAAGCGGCCAGAGCCGCCGCGGCGAAGGCGCCGAAGAGGCCCCGCCCTCCTCGCTCCACCGCCGTCGTCCTGACCGTGACGCCGGCAGGTGTCGAGAAGGGTGTGGGGTACGCCGATGTCCTGAGGCAGGTTAAAGCCTCAGTGAACCTCTCGGCCCTCGATATTCAGGGGGGGCTCCGGTGTAAAAATACCCGCACCGGTGCTCGCCTCCTCGAGGTCTCCGGCGCCTCCAGCGGTCCCTAGCGGCTCAACTTAGGGTCGCGCTGGACGCAGAAGCCGTCCGCGTCACCAGACCTACCAAATGCGCCGCATTGCGCATCACGGGACTGGATGACGCGGCCACGACGGAGGAAGTAATCTCCGCCGTCGTGGAGGCGGGCGGCTGCCCCCATGACCAGGTGAAAGCTGGAGATATCTCCTTCGGCTCCACCGGTCATGGGATGAAAGTCGTCCAGTGCCCCGTCGCGGCGGCACTTAAATTGGCGGACGGACGAAGCCTCCTTGTAGGGGGCTTCCTAAAGGCGCAGGTGCACCTCCTTCGTGCCCGGGAAACCAGGTGTTTCCGGTGCATGGTGGTGGGGCACGTCGGAGTGTAGTGCACAGCGGAAGACACCGTGGGCGAACGGTGCTTCCGCTGCAGCCGGCCCGGTCATAAGGCCAACGGCTGTGAGGCCCCGCCTCGCTGTTATAGATGCGAGGCGGAGGGCAAAACGGCGGACCATCGGGTCGGCAGCCGTACCTGCGCCGCCTCGAGGCCTAAACCTCGTCCGTCCGCTGTAGGCAGCGGGGGAGCCGCTTCTGCGCGGCCAGGTTCGCAGCGGGATGCTGACATGGACGTACATTAGTGTGCCATGTCCGCATCCTGCAGGTGAACTTGAACCACTGCCGCGCTGCTCAGGATCTTCTGTACCAGAGCATCGCGCAGTGGTCTATTAACTTGGCCGTGGTCGCCGAGCCGTATTATGTCCACCCGGGAAGCCCGGTGGACCAGGACGGCTCGGCCTGTTGGTTCCGCCGTGGACACCTCGCGCCTTGCATTGATTGCAAGCGGCCGGGGGTGTGTTGCGGCGGAATTTGAAGGGTTTGCGGTCGTGTCGGCCTACATCTCGCCGAACATTGACGAGTCTCAGTTTGAGCTATGGCTCACTGAGCTCGACGTCGTCTTCGCTGCGTGCCGTCCTGGCCCTGTCCTGCTCCTGGGAGACTTCAACGCCTGGAGTGAAGCGTGGGGCTCCCGGGAAACCAGGGACGCGGTGATGTGTGATGCGGCGATGCCTAGGGTTACACCCAGACCGGCCAGGAAGCAGGTGTACTGGTGGTCGCCGGAGATTGCAGAGCTGCGCGCAGCATGCATCTCCGCCCGCCGCCGGTACACCAGGTTTCGCCGGAGGCATCGCCGCCCAGACGACGCGGCAGCTCGAGAGGCGGAGCTTTATCAGGCATACAGGGGGGCCAAAGGTATTCTCCAGGAGACGATAAAGCGGGCCAAGACGGCGGCCCGCGAGGAGCTCCTGGTGACCCTGCAGCAGAACCCATGGGGGCGCCCGTACCTACAGGTCAGGGAGAAACTCCGACCTAGGGCGCCCCCACTGACCCAGAGTCTCCAGCCGCAGCAGCTGGAGCGGGTCATGGGCTCCCTGTTTCCGACGAGCGCGGAGGAGCACGTCCCTCCGCGCATGGCTCCGTCTCTGCCCGACGCGGATAGCACCAGCGAAGACGACGTACCCGAAGTCAGCGTGGGGGAGCTAGGTGCGGCAGTACTCCGGCTTAAACGCCGGAAAATCACTGCCCCCGGACCCGACGGCATTCCTGGCCGTGCATGGGTCCTGGCCCTCGAAGAACTCGGGCCTCGACTGATGGGGCTCTTTAGCGCATGCCTCGAAAGGGGCCAGTTTCCCAAGGTGTGGAGGACGGGGAAACTAGTCCTGATCCGTAAGGCGGGGCGGCCGGTGGACTCACCGTCCGTATACCGGCCGATCGTGTTGCTCGACGAGGTGTGTAAACTCTTTGAGCGAATTATCGCGAAACGCCTCGTCGAGCATCTCACGAGTGTAGGGCCAGACCTGGCGGATAACCAGTTCGGTTTCCGTCGGGGACGCTCCACCGTGAGCGCGATCATGCGCGTGAAGAGCCTGACGGAGGAAGCAATCTCGCAGGGCAAGGTGGTGGTAGCGGTGTCTCTTGACATCGCCAACGCGTTCAACACCTTGCCATGGAGCTGCGTTAGGGAAGCGCTCGTGTATCACGAAACGCCTCTCTACCTCCGTCGTATTGTCAGGGCCTATCTCTCGGAGAGGGCCATAGCTTTCCCCAGCTGGCTCGGGCCAGCTCGGCGAGATGTGTCGTGCGGTGTTCCACAGGGGTCGGTCCTGGGGCCGCTTCTGTGGAACTTTTTTTTTTTTTATATTTGGTTCGCCAAATTGACGCCGCCCGCCTGGTGGTAAGTCGTGACGACGTCTAGCGATTGTGGGCCACTCTCACAGCACACATTACTATTGAGAGTGGCCCTCAACTTGACGACCTACTGATGTGCCTCTTCACGCTCCGCTTAAAGAACCCAGGATTATATGTGGGAGGAAACACGTGCACAGGCAGGGCGTTCCAGGCCACTATCGTTCGGCCACATCGGCTACGACTGGGTGCTGCGGGGTGCGTTGCCTAGGGGCGTCGGCGTAACGTGCTACGCCGACGATACCCTCGTCACGGCGCGGGGTGCAACGTACCAGGAGGCAGCACTCAAGGTCACGACGGGTGCTGCTCGAGTCGTGGGTCGGATACGGCAGCTGGGACTGGAGGTGGCCTTGCACAAGTCCGAGGTTCTGTGTTTTCACAGACCTCGGAACGGTCCACCCGAAGGTTCCAGCATAAATGTGGGAGGCGTTAGCATCGGCATCAAGCCCTCGATGAAGTACCTAGGGATCGTACTTGATAGCCGATGGAACTTCGGACCACATTTCCGAAGTTTGGTCCCCAAGGTGACGCAGGCATCGGTCGCGCTTTCGCGACTGATGCCCAACCTAAAGGGACCCAACGCTTCCTGCAGGAGACTGTACCTGGGGATCGTGCGGAGTATGGCCCTATACGGGGCTCCCGTATGGGCGGATAGGTTGGCGGTCAAGGGGAACGTGACTCTGTTAAACAGACCACTTCGAACCTTGGCCGTCAGAACCATACAGGGGTACCGCACGATCTCCGGAGAGGCTGCATGTCTCCTAGCCGGGACCCCTCCATGGGACCTGGAAGCGAGAGCCCTTGCGTCATTGTTCCAATGGCGCAAGGAGGCGCTGGAGCGGGACCATTGGCCTGCGTCTCGAGAAATCGAGGACCAGCGGTCCCAACTCCTCCAGGATCTCATGGAGTCATGGAGGGTGCGACTTGAGCAACCCAAGTGGGGTACCACCATCATCGCGGCGGTGAGACCGATCATGGACGATTGGCTGCAGAGGCAGCATGGTGACCTCACGTACCGTGCGACGCAGATCGTTGCCGGGCATGGATGCTTCGGTAGCTATCTGTTTCGCATGCATCGTGAGGTCACACCCCGGTGTCAACACTGCGAGGTTTCCGACGACGACACCGCACTCCACACGTTGGTGGAGTGCTCAGCGTGGGCGAGTCAGCGCCGGGACCTCGTAGTGGGTCTGGGCGTGGATACCCTCTCGCTGGAGACCATGCTTCAAGCCATGGTCTCCAGCCGGAGTAGGTGGAACGCGGCCGTGTCCTTCTGCGAGCAAGTCATGCTCGCGAAGGAGGCGGCCGGGAGGGAGAGGGAGCGTACCCTCCCCGCCGAGTTCCGTAGTCGGCGGCCAGGGCGCCCCAGACTCCGCGACTACGCCCAAGACTATCGACCTCCATGATCGGGGCCTGAGGACAGCGGGATCGCCATCCGCCGTCCTTACAGAAGCAGGCTAGAAGGGTTGCGTGCTGCGGGGCCTTTTCCCCATAGCACGCAACCAGATTCACTCACTGACGCGGGATAAAACCCTTCCCCAACGACGCGGGATTCTCGTCCCGACCCAACACCCGAAGAGACCACAGAGGTGGTCAAAGTCCGCCGGGCGCCACTGGACATACCCTCTGCTAGTAACCAGAGACGCCCGGCAACGGACGTTAGAGCGGCCGCGGCATTGGGCCGCGGAATTAAAAAAAAAAAAAATGGATAGAGGAAGGTTCATGTGTATATAATTTAATTAGTCTGTTTTTTAGTATTTGTTGTTATAGCGGCAACAGAAATACATCATCTGTGAAAATTTCAACTTAATAACAGGAGGAGACAGTCAGACAGACGAACGGACAGCCAAGTCTCAGTAATAGGGTTCCCGTTTTACCCTGTGGGAACCCTTAAAAATACTGTTGAAAAGAAACTACTCCTCTTTTTGAAGTTGTTTATAAACACATACCTGTGCAATACCAGTGACAGATATAGGCACTCCCTGGCAGGTGTAGACAGTAGGAGACTCCACTTGCAAGGTCATAGTGTTGAGTGATATCCGCTGGACAGTTTGTATTGCAGGCCAGACAAACGCCCTCCCGCCTGGCACCAACAACGGTTTCGAATAACAGCAACCTGTTTAAACAAAATATTACACAATTGAAACTTGGTTAAAGATTTAAGATGCATAAATCACACAGCCTTAATGTAAGTAGCGATTTCTTCCCAACAAAATTTCAATTCATTCGCGACTAATGTACCTTATTACCAAATTACATATTCGCATAGATTAAGAGACTTCAGTTTGCATTAGCCTACAGAGTTTTAACACACAGATGAGTAACATATTTAAGATGTTATTTTCCTTCTATTGGCATCATAATATCTTGTAGAAATATTACATGGTGAGTGATTGTCTGTTGTTCAAAAAAGGCCTACAAAGTGTTTGTGTGTTCAAGTTCAAGTGTTCCGCAACATTATTATATTCTGTTTTTTAGTATTTGTTGTTACAGTGACAACAGAAATACATCATCTCTGAAAATGTCAACTGTCTGACTATCTTCGGTTCATGAGATACAGTTTGGTGAAAAACGTACAGCAAAGTCTTTGTAACAGAGTACCGTTTTAGCTATTGGGTACAGAATTTTAAAAATTTGTTAAATATGCGTAATTTAATAGGGAATATGTAAACTACACCAGCTTTTTTAGACATTATAAGAAAACCAAAAACAAAACAGCATACTTTGCAATGCATCATGAAGGTACTTCAAAAGTACAGCCTATAAAGAAATATCTTTCCAAACCTAGTGTTAACAAAATTTGAAACATTTGTTTTAGTATCAGAGCTACAATAACTACAAGTAGTTTTGGATTCTTATCATAATCTTATGTACAATAAGTTTTACAGCACTTGAATGATAAAAATAATATGTATGACATTACAATTCTTTCCTATGGCATGTTTCTTTTTAAAGAAAGAAAAAGAAAAAAGAAGTTACATGCCAATGGAGATTTAAACATAATGACAATTCCGTCTTAATTGAAATGTAAATGGAATGAATATTCTGTGTCACTACATCGTTTTAGAAACCCATTTGTTTATTGCAACATTAAAGTTAAACATTTCATAACAAAATGTATGTTGACCGACTCTTTATTGGTAAATTCATTACTTTACCATTGCTATGTACTTCTCAAGTTATTACAAAATAACTTATGCCAAAAACACAACCTAATCTATTTTCCAATTATATCCATTACTAATTTTAATCTATAAGTAATTTTAGTATGGACTAATGAAATGTGTAATAATAAACTTATTAGTAAACGTTTGTATGTATTTATGTTATCTGGTTAAATATACCTCTGATTTTACTAGTTATGTTCAATTAACTATTGTACTGTGTACAGTAGAATTCGCCTAAGCCATGTTAACCTATGAATAGATAATTAGGGTGTGATAGGGTGTGTTTAGCCATCAAATATACTAATAAAATACATTATTACTGGACAAATATTAGTATAGTAAAGACGAAGATTCGAATTTTTTTCAAGCTATCCTTATAATAATTATTTGTAATAAAAAGCAAAGTAAAGTTATAGGCAATGGGAAGGTATATTTTTTACTTACCGGACACTACAAGAGCCTCATTAGGCCCGCACGTGACGAAACCCCAAGTCATTTTTATAAGCTATTTTAAACTAAGTTGAACACAATAAACTCAAGTTTTCAATAATAAACTATTGAACACTACTTGTCAAATAACAAACATCAGCTTCATGCGGAAATGGAAGGCGGTTCCACCCACACACAGTAGTTAGTAGGTAGGTACACAGTGTACACACAACTATTTTATTATTCTGTGAATTTATGTTGCCATATCAAAATATTTTGTTAATAGTACATACATAATGTATAATTATATTAAATATTATTTTAATTTATTAGGTAGAATAAAAAGTCACAAAAAGAGATTTTTTATTGCAGAGAGATACAGTCTTGTATGTACTTGTTTTAAATTTTGTAATTGGAAGTGATGGAACCTCCTACGTAACCAACACTAGCACAAAAGTTGCTCTGAAGTAATAAAAGATGGCAGCTCTATGATCTAAATATTGAAATTAAAAAACTGGTGGCAATTTCTGAACGATGAGCGTCAGTAAGGAATAAGTACCTATACATTCAGTAGGTAAGGTATAATTACTTGTAACCAGTACAGGTTTCTTTTGTTTATGTTTGTATTAAAGACTTGATCCGCCATTTTCACATCACATTCACATATTTCATTTTTTTACGTTTTTATTTGTTGATTTATGTACTTGATTTACGAAGACTGGACATTGGCAAATTGCTATTAGCAGAGGCCATAAAAAAGAATTGAATTGAATTGTAACCAGTACTTACAAAAATTAAGGGGTCTAAATTTTCTTTTTTAAATAACAGCATACTTAGCTAAAATTACAAAATAAAGCTGCTTTTTATTAAATTCATTCGGCCATTTTGGACATAACCCAGTATGTGTGCCCGGTGACGGCAATAGGCATGCCCCCTATTACGTGGGAGTAAAAATACTGGCAAATTGTGGGTGGGTTGCAACTCTGCCTACCCCTGCGGGGATATATGTGTGATATGTGTGTGTTAAAAAATTAATCTATGGTTACATTTTGCCAACCATCGATAGATCCAATCAAGAGCAGTTTTTTTTAAACTAGGTACCTATGTAATCTGTAGGTACTTTTACAGGTAAGCTGTAGCGAGCCGAAGGCGAGCGAAGCTTCTATTACCACACTCGAGGGTTTTCACTTGACCGAATACTCCTCCTGAACGGCTGAACCGATCTTTCTCAAACTTTGCATGGTGGCAGTGACCATGCTCGTGAGTGTATATATCTGAAATCAGAAACATCGAAGTGACCACGGAGGAATATTCACAGAAAAACCTGTTCCAGGAGGACTTAGACAGTTATACCGAGATAATTACACATAATGCTCGCGCCATACATAATTATGACCTTAAAAGAGGTCAAATAGACCATCAGTTCAAAAAAAAGAAAACAGAAATTACAAAAAAAAAGAAATTAAAAAGTTCAAAAAAAATTCAAAAGAAAAAAAAAAAAAAAAAAAAGAAATTAGAAAGTCTCGCTTCAGCTCAATTTTGCACCGCGACCCGCCGCGCGTGCTCACCTAGTGATAAATTCGAATGATTTGATACCTAAATACTGTCGCTGTTTTTCAATGCCGTTTTTGAGCGGAGCGAAGCGGAGCTCAATCTTAGGCGACAAGTGTAAATCGTTTGTGTGTCTACTCCGAAACGGCTCGACCGATTTTGACCAAATTTGGCATGCTGGTCGACATCATACCCGGGAGGGGAGTGCATACATATATCTGAAATCATGAAAATAGAGCTAACCACGGAGGAATAATCACCGAAAATGTACTGGACATCACCGAAAAACCAGACGATTAAATGGTTGCCATAGAAACACGAGCGTCAATAATGAAAATATATTTTTTTTCATTAGATTAATTAATTAATTAATTTATTTATTTATTTATTACAAGGTACGCTTACAGACTACTGTCATCACATGATAAAAAAACATTTGAGGCAGATTTACAAGTCCAGACAGTGATCCAAATTTAGCATACACATCATGACAAAAGTAAACATTAAGTATAATTAATTCTCTTATATCAAAGCAAGGAAATTAAGTTAAACTTAAGGAAAAGCACTTATGATACGCGATACGACTATCTTGTACTGGGAGAATGCACCGTGGAATACATCCACATCCTCCACCCGATTCAACTCATTGAATGTACGACACATCCTAACCAGAGGGTTATAGAATGAGGTATTATTTTTGTAGGCCTGAATCAGAAACACATTTGGACAGCGTGACCTCTGTCTTATGTTAATAGATACAGCAGACAACAAGCATGGCGCATCAATGACAGAGTGAATAATCTTGTGGAGGCAAAGGAGATCATATCTTTTGCGGCGGGCCTGAAGCGAAATCATACCAAACTCCGCCAATCTCTCATTATAGTCCCGCAATGATCTACCATAGTTAAATTTGCGGGCGACGTACTTCAAGCAACGTCGCTGCACGCTCTCTATGGCATCTGTATGAACACCATAGAAAGGGGACCATACTGGACAACAATATTCAAGACCACTCCGGACCAGACTTGTAAAAAGAGTCAATAAACTCTGTTTTCTTTTAAAATTTTTGGTTGACCTGATGATAAAGCCCAGTAGTCTGCGGGCTCTATTTACTATATGTGAGTAGTGAAGGCGGAATGTCAGTTGCTCATCAAAAAGCACTCCTAAATCCTTAACGGAAGTCTTTCTCTCCAAAGCTTGACCTTCCACAAGATATTCATTGTTAGTTATATTACGTCTTCTAGTGAAAGAAATATAACAGGACTTCCTCACGTTAAGACTCATTTTGTTGAATGAGCACCACTCAGAGACCATTTTCAAGTCATCCTGAAGCGCTACTCCATGTTTAAGATCTCTAACATCCGCGAAAATTTTGAGATCGTCGGCGTAGAGAAGGGAGGTGCAAGATAATCGGCTGACAAGGTCATTTATTAATATAACAAAAAGAAGTGGCCCCAGGTGTGATCCCTGCGGAACCCCGGATGAAGCCGATATGGACGAAGATGAATAGCCCTTCACGGTGACAAGCTGACTACGGTTACCCAGGTAAGCGGTGACCCACCTTAGCAAAGAACCATTAACGCCGTAATGTTTAAGTTTAAGGCTTAGTAGATGGTGACTGACTTTATCGAAGGCCTTACTGAAATCTAGGTATATAGCGTCAACCTGACCTCCAGTGGCAAACGACTGACAAAGATAATTTTTAAACACCAACAAATTACTCAAAGTCGATCTCTTTTTGACAAAACCGTGCTGCTTCTCTGATAAATAGTTACTGAGGTGATGATAAAGGGGGGAGTATACCAGAGTTTCGAATAATTTGGCCAGACAAGACAAGATACTTATCGGCCTATAATTAGCACACTGTGCTTTGTCACCCGCCTTAAATATAGGAACAATATGTGCCACCTTCCAACGCACTGGAAAGATTCCAGACTGTAAAGATTTATTAAAAATAATAGACAGTGGGAGAGATAGTTCCTCACAACACCTCTTTATAAACACCGGCGGGATTCCATCTGGACCCGCTCCATTTCGTACATCCAACTGCTTTATTTTTGAGCAGATATCCTGTTGGTTGATCAAGACCTGGTACAGAGACAAGTTTCCAACCTCAGGCATATTATGGAGAACGGAGGATTGTCCATCAGGAGGACCGTCGTAGACTGATCCGAAGTATTCAGCGAACAGTTATACGACTTTTACTGTTATGCACCATTGTAAGGGGTATTGTAGAACCACCCTTCCTGTCGTTAACATATCGCCAGAACAGCTTAGGATCGTCACTCAAGGACTCCTCCACGGAAGCCAAGAAGGTTCTATAACAGTCTGTGATAAGGGCCTTACACCTGCTACGAAGTAGAGAAAATGTATCATAATCCCTAGGATTAGAAATTTTTTTAAAACGCTTGTGGAACTTATTTTTCTCCTTAATACAGCGTATCAGCGCCTGGCTGTACCAGAGTGGGTATCTGTCAGAAGCTAAGTTTCTTACAAGAGGTGTGTTTTTTGAAATTATCTCATTTAATATCTTATAAAAAGAATCCAAACATTCGTTGACGTCCGCTGGTGAGAGTAAAAATTCCCAGTGCACGCAACTCAACTCAGATTTCACATTGACATACTGACATTTGTTAAAGTTATAACGGGCATTAAATTTGGGTTTAGTTACCCTAACACTACCATATGTGACTTCAATCTGATATGCCAAATGATGCTTATCTGAGTGGCATAAGGGTTCGGTCTGCTGTACAGTGACCAAATTGTGATGTAAAGTAGTCAACACAAGGTCCAAATATCGGTTATTTTTATTAGGAATATCGTTGCATTGAATCAAGCTACAGACGTCCATCGTTTCTATAAGTAAATTAGCCTTACGATCAAGTGGATTTGTTGGTAGGGTGATGGCACAGTCCATCCGCCTGACCCATGTTAAGTTTGCACTATTGAAATCGCCCAGCACAAGAAAGTCGCCCAGCACAAGAAAGTCGCCACCAAAAGCAGAGCTGAGTATTATATTTTGTGTATTATAATGAAATGCTTCCACATCCTCCAAAGGTAAATCAGGTGGTAAATAGCAAAGACAAATATGTAAAGACGTATCATCCCGTTTACCGGATGGTATGGTGAGCCAGATATCCTCAACTCTGCTTTCCCAAGCCGTCTGACGGACAACACTTATATTATTTTTCACAGCAACATAGACACCTCCACCTTCCTGCTTATGGGAGCATGCACTCTCGCGAATCAATATACCTATTATCTATAGTCTCGCAATCGAAAACGCTACTGTCAAAATTTGTCTCAGTCAGACAGACAATATCATAATCAGCAATTAAGAGATTTAAGTAAATAGTATCAAGCTTAGATCTAGCCCTACCCAAATTTTGATAAAAGAAATTATACATTGTTAATGGAAACTATAAACTAAACAGCAAGGGCCAAATAAAGTAAGTAATATAAAGTTTGTTTCTTTTAACTATTAACAACAAACTTACAACTTTTCGAGAAAATCAAGATTCCTAATAGGAAAGGCTTTAGCATTATCATCTTTACGTATATAGATTTGACCATATTTTATCCATACATATTTTAAACCACGATCCTTGGCAAACTTTCTCACTGCAGCATGTAAGCTCTTTTGTTCCGGACTCAGATGCTCCGTGACGAAAACTCTACAGGTGCCACCCGGAATTTCAAGGTCCGAAGACGTTAAACCACGTTCAGGGTGAGCTTTGTTGTACCTATGTGTCCCCGAAAGCACTAGATCCCTGATCATTGGTGTTGAGAACGTAACCACTATGTTTCGTGGGCTACTGGAGGAGGCGTCAAATTTTGCAACTCTGCGGCATGCGCTAATATTTCCGTCAGCTATAGGAACCTTCACCACGTCACACAGTTTCTTCAACAACAGCAAGACGTTCTCGTTTTTGCGTTCAGGCACTGCTTGTATTTCAATATTGTAGCCTCGTGACACTTTCTCCATCCCCGCGAGACGTGAATTAAGTTATACTATTTCAGATTGTAGCCTATGATTTTCCGACTCCAAAATCTTTATGGTGCTAGCGGTATTCTGAATGTCAGACCTCAGCTCCTGCTGTTCCTGGCAAATAAAATCTGTGGTAACACTAAAATCATCCTTAATATCTTTAATAGCATTTTCTATTTCGCTTGCTACCATTTCCTTGACATCATTACGTAAGGCTTTACGGAAGCTCTCCATAAATACTGTTAGACTTGAGTTGAGCTTCTGATCCAGAAGAGCACCTATCCCCTCCATAGTCACCACCTCAGCAGTGTCTGTAACGGAGTTGGACTTTGACACTTGCACAGCGGGTGCGGCAGCATTAGAGCACTCAGGTGAAATCACATCACAGGAAATATTCAAAGACTCGTTGCCAAGTGGTAGTGAATGGCTTCCGCGCACTGGTGTGTTGTCGGAGGTCCGAGTTCGCCTTGTAACGTTATTACACGAGGGGCAAGACCAGTTCGATGTTTGCTCCTTTTTAAGAGTAGAAAATTAAATCTCATTAATATTAAGACATTGGTAATGGTACTTACCAAGACACAACCGACATATCAATGCTTCTTTGCCAACGAGGGCCGTATTACAGGCGCTACAAATCATGTTTACAGTAAATCGCCACTCACTTTGCAGACAGGTGCAACTACATGCAAGTTTATTTTATTATGTCCCGAAAGGTCCTGTGTCAAAGACAAATGTCCACCTCACTCGTCAGTCTATTTTAGTGTGTCCCAAAACACTCCTGTGTGAAAGGCCCGGTGACACTATAATGGCCAAAATGTCCGCTTCACTCGCCAGTTCACGACCACACGCAAATTGATGTATGTGGGTAGCACGAAAAAAAAAAATGTCTGGCGTTTTAATGTATTTCCACATATAAGTCCATCGAAAGAACAGGATCCAGGAAACCCCTACACCATCCCACTCGCGGTATCACTGTGCACAAGATGATATATGATACTTGTGAAAACTATTGCTTTAAACTTATTTCCAGACAAAATACAACGGTCGAACATTACGTGAACACCAACTATTAATTAATTTAAGTGTTCGATTCTGATTCTGAAATGTAATAAAAACATTTGCTGCACTCAACTTTTGCAATTAGCAGCATACCTAGTATATGTACAGGTGAATTTTAGAAATTTTAGGACCTAACATAGCTGGCGAGATGTGGGTGTGTTTGCACACCTCTGCCTACCCCTTCGGGGAAAAAGGCGTGATGCTATGTTATGTTATGAATTTTAGAAAAGGGCTTGCATGGCCAAATCCGAAACTATAAGGAATAGCGAAAAATGCTCAAAGAATCAAAGAGAATCAAAGAATCAATTTCATTTATTCAGTTTAGGCACATAAAGAGCACATATGAATGTCAAAATTTTACAATTTTGTCAAGTAATATTATAAAAATACTAAATTAAGTAAGTACATAAATAACCATTAGAAAATGATTCTTTCGCTGGTTCGGTAAGTTGGTTCTCCTGAGAAGATACCAGCAAGAAACTCAGGTAGATTATTCATTTTCTTTTTTAATATTGTTTTGTTTACATTGTTACAATTAGTTTATATTGTATTATACGAGTGGCCAACAACAAAAGACCATGCATTTTTATCATTAAGATATTCGTCTACATTATAGTAGCCTTTCATCATAAAACATTTTTTAACTACTATTTTAAAGTTATTAAGAGGCATGTCAACCAAAGGAGTCACGAGCCCGATTTTGATGAAACTTAAAATCTCATCATTAGATTTTTGGAAAACCAATAATCCTAGCTGGGAATAGAACCCGTTGATTTTGAAAAAAATAACACACTGTTTATTATTACTCCATACGATAGTGTCGCTGTTAAGGATCAAATTCTGCGAAGTAATGATATACGGCAAATTTAAGGAAAAATTGGAATTTTAATAAAATTCATATTTCATGTACCTAAATTTTGTATCATAATTTGTTTCGTTCGAAATCCCAGAAAAGATCGCAACTATTCTGTGTTTTAAATTATGTTCTGAATGGTTTTGGCAGGCTGGTAAAATTTTAAAGTATGTAGAACATAATCTTGCTTTCAATTTCATTCTAATTTCAATTTTTTTTTAAAGTGTATACGAAAAAAAATTTAAATAAGCATATTATATTTCAAAATTTATGACGGAACGTTGACGACTTTTAAATATGTTGAAATTTTTAATGACCTGTTTGAAGAGCTGGAGAATTTGCCATTGGCCCAGATCAATCAGTTATTTTTTCAACAAGATGGAGCTCCAGCCCATAATAGCCATATAGTAAAAGAGATTTTGATTCAGCAGTTTGGCGACAATTTTATTGCAACACATGGTCCTGTGCCTTGGCCAGCGAGATCCCCGGATCTTACCCCCTTAGATTACTTTCACTGGGGGTATGTTAAAAACGAAATTTTCAAAGACACGTATGATACAGTTGATGACTTGAAACGTTCTTTGGAGAATATTCTAAACGGAATCAATAACATTGTAATATTGAATGCAGTAAGATCCTTGAGGTCTCGAATCCAGCTATGTATTGAAACAATGGTCTACATTTTGAACAATTAATCAGTTAACGTAAGAAAAATAAAATGGATTTTGTTAAAGATGAGCTCTTTCCTTTAGTTTACCGTATGTTATTACCTCCCAGAATAAGATCCTTAATAGCAACACTCTTTTATGGTGTAATAATATAGGGTGTTTTTATTTTAAATAAAAGCGGTTCGATTCCCAGCTAGGATCATTGGTTTTTCAAAAACTAATGTAGAGGTTTTAAGTTTCATCAAAATCGGGCTCGTGACTCCTTTAAGCATTTTTCGATATTCCTTATAGTTTCGGATTTAGCCGTCCAAGCCCTTTTCAAAAATTCAATCATTTTATTCACATCTCACCTACATATACAGGATATGTAGGTGAGATGTGAATAAAATGATCCCCCACCAGTGTCTATTAGAGCACTGTCTATTTGGCATCTATACAATATAATAAAACAAACTGCATTCTGCAACATTTTAGCTATTTTCACAGTGTCATGTCGTATGGAATTTTACTGTGGGGCAAGGCAGTTGATATAGAGATCATTTTTATACTCCAAAAGCGTGCGATTTATAAACTGAATGCACGAGTTTCTCTTAGAGAAAGATTTAAAGAAATAGGCATTTTAACAGTTGCATCACAATATACGTAGGTCACACTATAAGTTTTGCGTAACTTAAAAAAACAACATGTTAAAACCAAAATATTATGTTTATTGCCTTTCAAAATACTCTCCTTTACATTTTAAACATTTTTTCATGCGATCGAACCATTTTTTAAAACAGGAGGACCACAGATCCGAAGGCATGTTTTCTACGTGCTGATTGAACGCTATCACTGCCTCTTCGGAGTTGGTAAAAGTGAAACCTCTCATCAAATCTTTGATTTTGGGGAAAATACAGAAATCACAGGGTTCTAGGTCGGGCCTATGCGCAGGATGGGTGACTAGTTGTACTTTTTCGGAAGCTTAAAATGACTTTGTTTTGTTGGCCGTGTGTTAAGAAGCGTTGTCATGATGTAGGAGAACGCGGCTTTTGGGTCGTCTTTCGCGAACTTTTTCTAATACCCTGTGTAAACAAATGGTAGAATACCACTCGGCATTAACACTCTTTTGATCTTCAAGTGGAATTGTACAGATGGGACCCGTAGCTGAGAAAAAAAACGCGATAATTTTTTTACCAACGTTTCTCGCCTGCCTCACTTTTGTTGGCTTGTTCTCATTTTCAAACACCCATTCACAAGATTGCTGTTTTTTTTCGGGTTCAAAACAATAAATCCACGTTTCGTCTCCAGTAACAATGTCATAAACAGCATTAGAATGTCCGTGGCCGTACTTCAGTAGCATCTGTGAGCACCATTCCACGCGAGCCCGCTTCTGCTCCGCTGTCAGTTCATGAGGGATCCAACGACAACAAAGTTTCCGAACTTTCAATTCTTCGTGTAAAGTTTTCTGGATTTGACTCATACCAATCCCCAATAGTCCTCGAATTGTCTCATAGGTAATCCGCGGGTTTTCTTCAATTAACCGCTTAACAGTAGCCACATTACTTTCGTTGACGGCAGTTGAAAGCCGCCCTTCACGAAATTCTTCATGTAAAGAAACTCGACCTTTTTCAAATTCAGCAAACCATTGCCTCACGGTGCTTAAACAAGGTGCTTCTCTACCAAAAGCATTTTGAAGACGCGCAGCACAGTCTTGCGGAGAGAGAGAACTTTTAAAATCATAAAAAATCATCGCTCTAAAATCTTTTCGACTTAATTCCATTTTCGTTGCATACGTAGAACTTTGATGTGTGATAAAAAACAATTGACAAATGATTTCCGGCCAATTGTTTTTTTTTATTACTAGAAATAAGCATAAATTGGTTGGGACGTATTATCGTTTACAGAAGGTTCATGACTCCTTTGCAAGATTTGGTGTGCGTTTTTATAACAAAATTCCTCTAAACATTATGAACCTTCCTCTGAATAAATTCAAAGTGGCTGTTAAGACACACCTCCTAAAAAGGCATATTATACTATTAAAGATTATCTAAACGATACAGAGAAATGGCAATGAGTTGCTTGCTCATCACTCGAGCTACATAGGGGCTACTTCTGTTTGAAATGTAGTTTTACTGCTGAAACTCACTTATTATTGTTAAATTATTATTATTATGATATTGTAAGGTACTATGAAATTATGTGGCACCTTTAACTAGTATTTGACTTTTTTTGTGAATAACAGAGATCCATAATTTTTAAGTTCACTTGGTCCACACATGGTCACGTACTGCCCTTGCCCTATTTTTATTGTAGTAACAGAATCATTGTATTTACTGGCGAATAAAAAGAGTGGCCGTGAGTTTTTCTTGCCAGGTTCTTTCCTTGCGAATCTGGCGGTAAATGTAAATGTAGAAGCATTTTCTTTTTTTGACGTACATGAATAAAGATATTTTGATTTTTGATTTTTTTTGATCGCCAGTTTGCTTTCTAGTGTCATTGTGGTGTGAGCACTTGTCGTGGTTTCATTTGAAAAATATTACCAACTGTGTTTCTAATCTATGGTTAGTATATTTTTTGAGTTTCGTTACTTTCTAAATAATTAAACTCAAACTCAAAAATATTTATTGAGCGGAGCGAAGCGGAGCGAAGCGGATCTCAGTCTTAGGCGACAAGTGTAAATCGTTTGTGCGTCTACTCCTCCGAAACGGCTCGACCGATTTTGACCAAATTTGACAAGCTGGTCGACATCATACCCGGGAGTGCATATATCTGAAATCATGAAAATATAACTGACCACGGAGGAATAATCACCTCGACGAAAAAGTTCTTTAACATTTAGCTAGAAATTCCAAAATTGGCACGCGCGTGCAAGACATGCTGCTGGTGGGTGCGATTTTCGAAATCGGATGCACCATAGAGGAATAATCACCGAAAAACCTGATGATTAAATGGTTGCCCTGGAAACACGTGCGTCAACAACTAGGTGTGCACGGGGCGAACGGGTCACGGTGCAAAATTGAGCTGAAGCGAGACTTTCAAAATTTTATTTAATTTTTTTTTTGAATTTTTGATGTCTTTTTTTTGAACTGATGGTCTATTTGACCTCTTTTAAGGTCATAATTATGTATGGCGCGAGCATTATGTGTAATTATCTCGGTATAACTGTCTAAGTCCTCCTGGAACAGGTTTTTCGGTGATTATTCCTCCGTGGTCACTTCGATGTTTCTGATTTCAGATATATGCACTCACGAGCATGGTCACTGCCACCATGCAAAGTTTGAGGAAGATCGGTTCAGCCGTTCAGGAGGAGTATTCGGTCAAGTGAAAACCCTCGAGTGTAGTAATAGGAGCTTCGCTGCCTTCGGCTCGCTACAGCTCAATGAAAAATTTTATTTTCATTCGATTAATTAATTTAAATGTTTGATTCTGATTCTGATATGTAATAAAACATTTGCTCCGCTCAACATTTGCAATTAGCAGCATGCATTGCATACCTAGTTAATATAGGTTATAAAATAACACTTATTAACGTCAGCACATAAGAATTTACATTTAAAGCCAGATTCGCAAAGCAACGAGTGGAGCCAAAGAGAAAAGAACCTGGCAATAAAAACTCCAGGCCACTCTTTTCCAATCATCAGTAACTACATTCACAGTATAATACAGCCAACGTATCCAGAAAGATTCTGCAACTAATACACCACGAGTTATGCGTTAATTTAGAAAATTCATTTTCAATTATGTCCCCCCCCCATACACGGAATGAACCCTGGTTAATACTATTAGCAGTAGTGATGTAGTTAGGAGCATCAACCCAAAAAAGATAAGGATAACACGAATTATTAGGATGTTTTCAATTTTTATTTCATTGCCTCATCTTTAGACGTATTTTGATCAATATTTTGACATTTTGAGTTTGAGGTAAAACGATCCCTCTTCGTGCATATATAATGATCCCTAGAATCATTTTACCCCTTAGTACTTTTACAGAGGCCGATCTCACAGCAGTAGTTCCATAAAATATCATTAATCGATTTACTAAAACCGAGATTATATCCGTTCAACCCTTACATTTTTCCTGGCTTGTACTACTTATATTGCAGGCTGAAACCGCTGCGATGGAAGTCGATGAGGCAGTAGAACCTCCTGTTCCAAATCCTGATATGTCACGGTCACGTGTTTCATCAATAGACAATGCAAATATCTCCTCCTCTTCCAGCTTGTACCCCAGAATTAGTATCTGAAGCACTACGGTCTCCCTATCCAAGAATCTCTTTATTTAACTTCTCAGCTGTCATCCCTTGTCCAGGAATCGTTTTTCCCATGCGTGTATAAAACGATCCCTTACTAAGTTTTTTTAGCTGGATGAGAATTGCATTGCCTGTTGATAAATCACGTGATGGTGATATGTCATTTTAGAACGGGTTAAACGGAAATAAAATTATCCCGATTTTAGTAAACCCATTAATGGTATTTAATGGGACTGCTGGTTTGAAATAAGCCCCTGTAAAAGTGCTAAGGAATAAAATGATTACTGGGATTAATTTATACACACGAAAAGGGATCATCTCACCTCAAACACAAAAATCATCATTCACAGAAAACTTTACAAGTAGAAAGTAATGAAAGTCGAAAAATACACTAATTACATATTAGAGGCACAGTTACACCAGAGACGCCTGGCAAGGGACGTAAGAGCGGTGGAATTAAAAAAATTAGAGGCACAGTTAGTAATATTTTTCTAACAAAATCACGATAAGTATGTACTCATACCACTCTGAAAGTCAACTAGAGATGTTGCAGAGATGAAGATTGTAAAAATCTTCATCTCTGCAACATCTCTAGTTTGCTTTTGGTTAAATAGTTCTAATGGAGCGAAGCGAGCGCCATCCCAAGTCTCTGGTTCTAATAGTCACTGGTTTATGGTGGGGGATCATATCACCTCAAGGGATCATATTCCACGCATCTCCCCTACCTATTCATAGTAAAAACCTTTACGACATATTATCTAATTGTGTTTTAATTGAGCGGAACGAAGATAAGCTCTATCTTAGACGACAAGTGTAAATCGTTTGTGTGCCAACTCCTCCGAAACGGCTCGACCGATTTTTACGAAATTTGGCATGCTGGTCGACATCATACCCGGCAGTGCATATCTCTGAAATCATGAAATTAGAGCATAAAAAAAAAATAAGAAAATTTGCGCCGCTCAACATTTGCAATTAGTAGCATGTATTGCATACCTAGTTATTTATTAGCAGACTCACTTTTTCCCGACCCGAGGATGGTATTTACCCACTAGGTTTGAACATAGTGTGTAAATACGATCCTCGGGTCGGAAAAAAGTGAGTCTCGTCCTAGTACACCACCAAAACAATAAAAATAAGTAGGTAGATACTTACAATTTCACCGCATTTTTCGCAAGAGCCCAACCTAATAGTGTAAAGATGAAAGAGGCTTACCCCGCAGGCAATCAATATCTACTCTCGCATACCCACATATTTGAAAGTAAATACTATTATCTGAAAATCCCGTTTCACTATTCAACTGAATTTGCGGAAGATATTCATGTTTAAATTTTGAGCGTACATCCGATGCAATGCAAATACGGTCCGCCGCCCGTCCAGTCCGCTTACAACCTATGCCATAGTGCTGGGAATAGTTTGTCGATAAGCAATCATATCGCAGGGAATTAAAAAAAATGTGATATATATTTGAGTCACGTGACCAACATTTACTGCGATATCATTGGTTATTAACACCGTGCCTCGGAGAGCACGTTAAGCCGTCGGTCCCGGTTGTCATACTAACTCTATGGCAGTCGTTAGGGGTAGTTGGAGCCCAAAATCAAAAATCCGAACGGTCTAACAACAGAACTTCGATATCGCCCATGGGTTGTGAAGGTCAGATGGCAGTCGCTTCACGGAAAATATCGAAGTTCAGCCGAATCGCAGTTAGACTGGAAAGCCGACCCCAACTGAGTTGGGAAAAGGCTCGGTGAATGATGATCATTGGTTATTAACATACGCTTCTGTTGCCATGCTTATAGCGCGGCTAAGGGTTTTCCGTGGCTTAACAGATACAAAGCGTTCTCGTTGTAACAGAAAGACCGTTCGATACCGGCTTGATGATATTGTCCTTTTTTTTGATGAGCTGAAGCCAGTCCACCGTGACCACGGCTCTTGTAAACAGGGCTGAAACTCGCTGATCCCGCCGATGACATCAGTTTTTGTGATCTATTTATAATTTCGTTCTTAATATTTTAAGAATAGTTTAAGCAACCTCATTGCTTTGAAATACAAAAATATAGGGCTGAAACGTCGGGTAATAAAGAGGTATGTATATATCTCAATAATCGCGAAAAAGACCCGTTAGTCTTAAGTTTATATTGATGATATTGATTTTTCACTTTGTTGTATTCAACTAATTATACCTTTATAAACTTTGGAAATGTATTCGGGATATTTACCATGTATATTGTTGTCGGCATGCCGAATGAAGGGACATATTAGGGCGGTCAGAAATAATGAACCACAGAAGTCTGCGATTGCGGAGCATATACTTGAGGCAGGTACTGATCATTGGATAGAGTTACATAACCCACAAATACTTTCGGCAGACCGTCATTACATACCCAGGTTGGTGAGAGAAGCCATTGAAATAACAAAATATAAAAATTTCAATCGTGAAGACGGTTTTCAGTTGCCGGGTGTCTGGCGTCCAGTGGTCAGTTTATGTAAAAATAAACAACAACCTAAACAAAAAACTCGCGTGAGTATTGTGTGCCGTGATCATGTTCGAGTTGGTAGTGAGAACAGTGCGGACAATAGTAGTGGTGCGCGACAAAAACGAGTGAGAAGGAGGGTAGACCGATACGGTTTACCTTAAAACTATTTCGCGATGTAATGACAGTTCCTCCGTGACCATGGCGCTTGCAATAGTGCCGAAATATCGGAAACTCGGCAACAATATACATGGTAAATATCCCGAATACATTTCCAAAGTTTATAATAATAACGACCATGGCAGTTTAAATAATTATACCTTTTCGGATAGCTTTATTTTATTAATTTCCACGGTCCAAGGCTGCGGCCGCTCTAACGTCCGTTGCCGGGAGTCTCTGGATACAAGCAGAACGTATTTCCAGTGGCGCCCAGCTTTTCGGATAGGTAGCGTATAAATTGTGGCAGTTTACCTTATAATTTGTAGGTACGGTTGGCGTCATAGATGTATATATTTTTTACAATATTAAGACGTTTAAATACTTTTGAATATTTTTAAAGAAATTTTAATGTATAAAAAGCCTTTCATTTTACATTAAACGTGTTTCATAATGTCTTGCAATTTATCAAGGTATGTTTACTACCTACAAATAAAAAAATGTGTAATTGACCTCCCATTAATCAGTTTGTTTTATTTGATCACAAACACTAAAATTGGGTTACATAAAAAAAAAACGATTTTAATCGATATCTCCCAAACCGTAAACGTTCGGCCATACATTGAGGGGTTTCAATTTGCTGCATTTGCCCTTCCCTATAACCTCCTGCAAGGAATGTTTCGAATTACCAGTTACCCTGTATGAATATTTGTTGAATGCTTGTCGGATGCTTTGAAATTACTGGACCGATTCAGAAAATTCCTTTACTTTACCTGTGTAGCTGAATTACTTACTTCTGATAAATAAGTAATTATTGTTCCGAATGGGAACGAGAATACTAGGTAGGTAGGTACTCTATGCGGATAGAGCCACGTGCATAAACTAGTAATTTATCTATAGCTACCTAAAGTTGTGCTAAAATAGTCCGAGACGCCCAGGACTTTAATTGGCTGGCACGTGAGATTTTGTTGCCTTTCATCAACATTTCATCGCAAGGCAACGGACTTTAAATGTTTGCTGCTACTTTTTACTAAATTCATTCGGCTATTTTGACGGTGACGGCAATAGGCTTGCCCACTATTACGTGGGATTAAAAATACTGGCCAATTGTGGATGTGTAATGCACTTCTGCCTACCTCTTCGGGGATATAGGCGTGATATGTGTGTGTGTGTGTGTGTGTGTGTGTACCTAAAGTTGTCACACAATAATAGGCCCGTTTGTCATTAACAAGCTTTTACGGATTTCAAGAACAACGGCTTGGAACCCGTGGTCCTCAACAAAACTGAAAAATATTGGATAGAAACAGGCGTTACTTGGCGAAAATCCATGACAAAACAATGGTAAGTAAAATGTTTTAAGAAAAAACTTTTTAAATTATATAATAGCATTAATTTTTCGCAGAATCAAAAAGACAACAAAACGTCGACAATTGTTTCGCCTCTAAACGAGGCATTATCAAGACTGTCTCAGAGAGAACAGCAAAATTCGTGGTTGGAACGTGTTTGCTTATAAGTAAACGCGTGCAAATTTCATTATCGCGATGTAGGATTCTTTACAATAACTAATGTGGGTAGAAACCTCAGATCATGCTAACTAAGTTCCAAAAATAGGTATTCACCAATACTTGACCTCATCTGTTTGATTTAATTACTGTCTCTTGATAAGTTGCATAGAAAACCCAAATGACACACACAAACCAACAACAATTAATGTGTCTGTCTGTTCGCAAACAGATTAAGTAAGGGAGATGTGTGAAAATCTATTTGTTCGTTGAGTAAGGTGTCCGCATCTCTTCTAACTATTTCTAGCCTTTCCCAAACACTTAACTTGAACCCTTTCTCACATAAACGTAAAACTTTAAAAGTGTTACTATTGTTCAAGGAATGACCAGTGTCAAGAAGATGCTTCGCGAAGAGGGACTTTTCAGGACAACCATTGCGGGACGCCGCTCTATGTTCCTTATACAGACAGACTGGCAGGTCCTTCGATATTAGATATAAGGAACACAAAGTTTCTACCCACATTAGTTATTGTAAAGAATCCTACATCGCGATAATGAAATTTGCACGCGTTTGCTTATAAGTAAACACGTTCCAACCACGAATTTTGCTGTTCTCTCTGAGACAGTCTTGATAATGCCTCGTTTAGAGGCGAAACAATTGTCGACGTTTTGTTGTCTTTTTGATTCTGCGAAAAATTAATGCTATTATATAATTTAAAAAGTTTTTTCTTAAAACATTTTACTTACCATTGTTTTAAAACTGAAAAATACAATAAAATAATAAAAAAATAGTTACTTACATTTATTGTTTAAAAAAATACGTACCCCACATATTTTGGTGCAGTAAATAAAGGGGATTGAATATACTCGAGTACTCAAATAAATCATTTCAGACCCACGGTACGGCCATACCACTGGTGGTACCGTAGGTCTTTTAAAGTTAAACGGTACCACCAAGTAAGTGACCCTAGTGATGTGTTGACCTACCTGTGACTAGGAGAATAGGAAGTTCTGGTTTTGGAAAAATGTATTGTTTGATAACTGGTTATGAAACAATGAAAAAAAATCCATATTCATAACCAGAACCTCCTATTCTGTTATGATCGCCTGGTACTTTTTCGGAATAATGAGTTCAAACATTCAATCGGTTTTCACTAAATTTAAAAGAATTTAAAATCTTGAAGGCTCTTATGTTGTTATGTATTCCTGGTACATTTGAGGTTTGTGTCTTTTATAATGGACAATCATTTTCATATGTACCAGGGGTACCGTGGGTCTGAAGTGCACCTGTTGACACATTTAAATAAACTAAACGGATCGACATTCAAATGAGATTTCGAGAGTGCTTATGTAGTTCTGTAGTCCTAGTATTTTATTCAAGGTGCGTGTCATTTATAATAAAAGATGGCCTCACCATCAATGTGACTAACGAAATATGGGTACAATAAACAGCTCTGTCTACCTCATCAAAGCATAAAACAGAAGAATCTATATGACATTTTTAAGCACGATCAAAGGTGAACGGTTTCTGAACAAAACTTCTTCGAACACATTTTGAATAAACCAAACTGAGCGAGATAAGAGTTGGCGAGTGCTCTTTTGTAGTTCTGTTCTCCTACTACTTTTGTTGTTTGTGTATCTATGGAACTACTGGGTATATTATTATATTTCCGCTACAAGTAGCTATTCCCACTTGTTCCATGTATGGAACTAGTGCGTTGCAAAAGTTCCATGTGGAACTGGCTTCATGGAACTACTGGAAATAAACCCGTTGCAAAAGTTCCATGTGGAACTGGCTTCATGGAACTACTGGGAATAAACCAAAAAACATGATTTTTAACTATGGATAGGTATGGATGGGTTCGATTCCCGCTCAGTGCAAATATTTATATGTGTAGTGGTTGTTGGGAGGTATTATTGGGACGTTTATTGTAACACAGTATGTGGATGAATGAATATTTATTGTTGACATGCATTCGCTTTTATAATAATGTATACAAGTGCCTATAGTGCTAGAATATTCCCGATGATACAAAACTGGTTTAGGTAGGTGTGGCTTAGACAATAGGAACAAGTTTAAATACCTATACTTATGTTGTACCTACGAGTTGTTTACTTGTTGAAGTGCGTGTGCGCATCTAGCTATTGGTGGAATATTATGGCTCGAAAGTTCTGGGCGCGCCTTCTTGTAGTATCTAGACGTATGACGTCAGAGATAAGGTATTCGCCACATATGCATGAATATCTATCTATATTTGCATTGGTCTGGGTGTTCCTATGTATAATATGTATACATTTCCAAAAAAAAGGTTCTAAGTAGGTTTATCCGCATTCTAGACTAGTTAAGCTTACATTGGATCTAGATAGAAAAAAAACCTAACTAACGCAATTTCTCTAGTCCGTAGCCTAAAGATATTTCTTTATTTACAATTTGGAGCTGTACGCTCAAAATGTAGTCATCGTTGATGATTTGATCTTTGCGTCTTTTTTTTGGCACCATCTCCAAAGTGTGAACTTGCTCCAGTACTTGAAGCAATCGCATCAACGTGACCGTGTTTTTATTAATCAGTTTGTTTATTTTGGAGTGGAAGGCTTCTAATATGTTGGTTGTGCGGTGGCGTTCCCCAAACACACTAATTATTTTTGGGGAATGAATCTTGAACCAAAACGATTCAAGGTATTTTATAAATGCTTCTGGTATGTTATCGGCTTCAGCTTTTATGTAGTCCATACCCTGTTGAATGTCATCATCGGGAAGAAGTGGCAAGGCACTTGCCAGTACAACAATTCTTCGCCCATGTTTATTTTTTTTGTGCATCCAGTCGACTTCCCCTTTTTCCAGATGTTGCGAGTCCAATGAAAATAGCACTCTCGCAATGTAATATCTGGGCATACTTTTAAAATTGCATTCATCGCACCTTTTTCGTAGTCAGTGTGAACTTTACGTGGATTCCATAGTGGAAGTTGCGATTTTATCATATTGAATAAAATTATGTAACTTTTTTCAGTTCTATCCGACATAAGTGCGAAGATCAAGGGTCTTACTTTTACTATTTCCACACCACTCCCTATGTCACCGTGAATGTTATATAATTGTGCAAAGGGTTTTGGACAAGAGTAAAAAGTACCATCAAAAAAGTATTCTTTTATATTTGGAATTAGTAATCGAGATTCTTTTGTGCAAAAAATCATGAACCGGGTTTGTTTGCCGCCATCCTCACAGTAATAATCAGCTAATATAAAATTATGATACTGAATGGGCACCTCGATTACTTTCAAATCCCGAAGAAACTTGTGCCGACTTGTTTCGAGCATCTTGAAGAAAGTGCTTTACGCTTTCATATCGAGGATATTCCCCATTCACAAAATTAAATCCAGTATTTGTGAAATCCTTCTTTACTTCCTTCCTCCAGGCCAGAAGGCATGTCTCTTAGCCGGGACCCCTCCATGGGACCTGGAAGCGAGAGCCCTTGCGTCATTGTTTCAATGGCACAAGGAGGCGCTGGAGAGGGACCACAGGCCTGCGTCTCTAGAAATCGAGGACCAGCGGTCCCAACTCCGCCAGGATCTCATGGAGACTTGGAGGGTGCGACTTGAGCAACCAAAGTGGGGAACTACCGTCATGGCGGCGGTGAGACCGATCATGGACGAGTGGTTGCAGAGGCGGCATGGTGACCTCATGTATCGTGCGACGCAGATCGTTACTGGGCATGGATGTTTCGGTAGCTATCTGTTTCGCATCCATCGTGAGGTCAAACCCCGGTGTCAACACTGCGAGGTATCCGACGACGATACTGCACCCCACACGTTGGTAGAGTGCTCAGCGTGGGCGAGTCAGCGCCGGGACCTCGTAGTGGGTCTGGGCGTGGATATCCTCTCGCTGGAAACCATGCTCCAAGCCATGGTCTCCAGTGCGAGTTGGTGGAATGCAGCCGTGTCCTTCTGCGAGCAAGTTATGCTCGCGAAGGAGGCGGCCGAGAGGGAGAGGGAGCGTACCCTCCCCGCTGAGTTTTGCAGTCAGCGGCCAGGGCGCCACAGACCTTCATGATCGGGGCCTGAGGACGGCGGGATTGCCACCCGCCGTCCTTAGGGCTCGTTTAAGGAGACGCGGCGCGTCGTGCGGTGCGGTCCGCGAGGCGGGCCGCCAGAAACACAAACATACGGCAATGTTTGGAGCGTTCAAGGAGAAGCGTCTTTGCAAGCGTTTGTTTGAGTTGTAGCTGCCCAAGCGACGAGCGTCGCCGCGTCGGACGCGGCAAATGTAGCGACAGGCGACGCCACGGAGCACGCGGCGGGTAAACCAGTGAGTTTCGCAATGGGAGAACGCGGCGGATGAAGCGGCGTGTGACGCCGCAATGGACGCGGCAAGGAAGGCCGAAGAAAGGAGAGGTGCGGGGTATGCAGTGGGAATGTCGGCGTCGTCGGCGCCAGTTTCTGGGACGGAAACTTAGCATTGCGCTCAGGAAAAAAACATTACAGCGCTATCTACTAATCCTGCTGGATAAACAGCGGAGAAGTTAATATCTGCATTTCTCGCTAGATGTTTCTTTTCAAAATTTTATGAATAAATTTTATGTTCCGCTCTAGCGGTAAATAAAATACTTTTTAGGTTATGTCGTCCATGATTACAAACAATACACACGTTTGCTCTTTGTAACGAGTCAAACAAGACTGGAAGGACGGCAATAAGCTGCGAGACTCGCACCGGGTGTCGCACTGAACGACGCCGCATACAAAGCTGCGTCTCACGCGGCGGGCGCAGCGCCGTGCGAAGCCACGCCGCTCGCGTCGCTCGACGCCCCGCGTTTCCTTAAACGAGCTCCTGCATTTCTATATGTTTGAGTTTGCGCGTGACGCGACGCGGGCCGCTTCACGCGCCGCCTCACTATAAACGGTTAAATCGCTTGACGTGCCGCGCCAAGCCACGCCGCACGTGAAGCTCGACACCCCGCGTCTCCTTAAACGAGCCCTTCAGATGCAGGCTAGAAGGGTTGCGTGCTGCAGGGCCTTTACCTCACAGCACGCAACCCGATTTACTCAATGACGCGGGATAAAACCCAACCCAACGACGCGGGATTTTCTTTCCGACCAAACCACCGAAGAGGCCACACTGGTGGCCAAAGTCTGCCGGGTGCCACTAGAAATGCCTTCAGTGTCACCAGAGACGCCCGCAGCAATGGACATGGGAGCGGCCGCGGTCTCGCGGAATTAAAAAAAAAAAAAGAAGCTTTCTCGAAATCTCATTCGAATCTCGATCCGTTTAGTTTATTTAAATGTGTCAACAGGTGCACCGAGTACAGATGAAAATGATTGTCCATTTAAAAGACACAAACCTCAAATGTACCAGGAATACATAACAACATTAGAGCCTTCAAGATTTTAAATTCTTTTAATTTCAGAAAACCGATTGAATGTTTGAACTCATATTCTGAAAAAGTACCAGGCGATCGTAAAAATAAAACAATTTAAAATTAAAAAAAAATAATTTAAATAATGTCAGCGGTAAAAGTAGGTAGTATAAAATTACATGGAACAAATGGGATAAAAATCGTATATTGTAAGGTTGCAAAAGTTCCAAGTGGAACTGGCTTCATGAGTTCCATGAAGCTGAACGAACTGGGAATAATCCTTTTTTTTCAGTCGTAGATGTTAACATCACATCACTATTAGTTGGTGGTACCGTTTAACTTTAAAAGACCCACGGTACCACCAGGGGTATGGCCAGGGGTACCGTGGGTCTGAAGCGAAATAAATGACGACCTAAATTACATTTTTATGGTACCGTAGTAAAAGTCTCGGAACCCTTAGTTTCGTCATGTCCGTCCGTCCGTCCTCGGATATCCTCAAAATCGAAAAAGCCGACAACGTGCTACTTAAAATAAAATTAAAAAGAATATTTTTTTTGGGGTTAATCCCTACACGTGACGTGAGATCATATTTTTTTCTCACTCTACCCCATCGTGTGGTATCATTAGCATTAGATTGGTCTTTTAAAAACACATTGAGAGATTTTTTGCTTTAAGCATCCGTTTGAAAGATATATTTATCGTTGAAGAGCATGTTTTTGCGAAAACAGGGAGTCCCCCCTCCTCTAAAATCTAAACGTGAAGAACCTGAAAAAATTCATGAAGGTAGTCCATGTAATAAACTTTGAAGGAAAACTATAACGCATGATATACCTTTGTAAGTTAAGAAGTTATAGAGGCATTTATGGGTAACTACAGAACCGACTGGACTTCGACTAGGCTAGCAAGAGACAGAGAAGGGTAGAAGGTGTTGGAGGAGGCCTTTGTCAACGGCAAACGGACGTCGACAGCTGAACATAATTTAATTTAAATTGAGTCTGAGATGAAACTGTACGTCTACATTCAAAATAAAGGCTATAATAATAAAAGAAGCGACCCGTATTTGGCTGTATTTTTTAAGTATAGTACCTAATAGGTACCAAATAGTAGAGTTCCAGGATATTTCGTCTCTATTCATGTGATAATTCCATACTTGGACTGCTGAGATTATTGAGCGGAGCAAAGCGGAGCTCAATCTTAGGCGACAAGTGTAAATCGTTTGTGTGTCTACTCCTCCGAAACGGCTCGACCGATTTTGACCAAATTTGGCATGCTGGTCGACATCATACCCGGGAGTGCATATATCATATCTGAGATCATGAAAATAGAGCTGACCACGGAGGAATAATCACCGAAAATGTCCTGGACATCACCGAAAAACCAGATGATTAAATGGTTGCCATGGAAACACGTGCGTCAACAATGAAAATATTATTTTTCATTCGATTAATTAATTTAAATGTTCGATTCTGATTCTGATATGTAATAAAAACATTTGCTCCGCTCAACATTTGCAATTAGCAGCATGTATTGCATACCTAGTAGGTATGTAACTTCAGTCCCGGCTGACAGAATCGTTATAGCTCCCGTTAACGGCAATAGGCTTGTCCCCTATTACGTGGTTCCAACAAAATAACTAGCAAAGTGTGGGTGTGCAATGCACTGACTACCTCTTCGGGATATTATTATTATTATTTCCAACGGGGATGCCGGTGACCGGACGGACGATCCACCAGCGATGTTTGCGGGCCATTTCATCCATTTCCCCAGTTCTCCCCTTCGGGAGAGTGTGGTTGATCCAGCTTACGGCGCCCCGTCGAACCTTCCTGTGCCCTTTATGAATCTTATCATCTGTTCCAGCTTCAGATTGCTTATATCTTCTTCGTTCAGTCTATCCGACCCCAGGATTTTCCATCTGATCAGTGAGTACATGGGGCATTCAGTCAGCAGTTGGAAGCTTGTTTCTTCGCTGTCCATGCACTTTGGTTCTAACTCCTATCACTGCCAGGTGTCTGTTCAGTCGACAGTGTCCTGTTATCACTTCTATGGCGAGCCTCATGTTTCCTCTTGGGAGTTTCATGAAATGACTCGTCCTTTTCTTGTCCATTCCCATGATGAAGATTTTCGACTGTCTCATTCCAGTCGAGGTTCTCCATCTTTGGTTGGTTTCTACTTTAGTTCTGTGGCTGGTTACTCCTTTGGTGATTTTGTGCGCTATGGGCAGCCGGGGCTCCGGTCCCACCAAGTTTTCGTCAGCACCTTCTCTGGCTAGTTCGTCGGCCCGCTCGTTGCCCGTGTTACCCTCGTGTCCGGGGACCCAGGCAATCGTTAGGTCGATATTCTTGGCTAGCCTATCCAATGATTTCTTACATTCCTTGACTATTGCTGATGTTGTCTCCACTTTGTCAAGTGCCGAACCTTCCCCGATGTGGTAAGGTGTTCCACTATTTCCACGCATTCCTTTATGGCATATATCTTTGCCTGAAAGACGCTTGCAAATCTTCCTAGTGGTATTGACTTATCTATTTCTGTCCCGTCATCGCATTTTATATGCACTCCCGATCCAGATAGCTTAGTCAATTCCTTTCTTGAACCGTCTGTATAGCAGATAGTGTCACTAGGATCTATCTGCCATTCATCTCGTGTCCCTATGTGTATTCTGTATTTCTTGTCAAAGGTTCTCTCCTTCCTGATAAGGTCATTTTTGGAAAGGATCATTGACAATTTTTCTTCGTAGTTCTTGCTTATGCTTGCATGACCTTTGTCCATGAAGTTTTCGGTCCATAGGCGTCTGAGTTTTAACCATTGTTCGGTCGCTTTTCTTTTTATTTCTTAGTCCAAGGGGTGCAGCCCTAATAATGATCTCTAGTGCGGCTGTTGGTGTGGGCCTCATCGCTCCCGTGGTAATGAGGGCTGCTAACCTTTGGACTTTATCTAGTTCTTGCTTGTTTTCTCCTGTGGCAGCCTTGTGCCACCATACCAGGGCTCCGTGCAGGATTCTTGGCAGAATTATTGCTTTATATATCCATAACCCTACCACTGGTTTTATTCCCCAGGTTCTCCCTATTGTCCTTTTACACTGCATCATTGCCATTTTAGCCTTTGTACATGTGTTGCTGATATGAGTCTTGAATATTAGCTTGCTGTCCAGAGTTACGCCTAGATATTTCACCTCCCTAACTTTTTCAAGGTCGTGATTATCTAGTCTCACTGGTATAGCACCTTCTATTTTCCTCTTGTTGGTGAACAAAACTAGTTTAGTTTTGTCGGGGTTCAGGTCGAGGCCTTTACTCCTGCACCATTCTAACGCTTCTTTTAGCCATCTGTTCATGATTTCACACATGACGCTGAGGACTTTTCCTGTGATTAGGAGCACGCCGTCTTCAGAGTAGACTTGCGTTTATATGTGCATCCCATTGATCTTCTTTATTAGTTCGTCTATTAACAGGCACTACAGTAGTGGGGATAGGCATCCCCCTAGGGAGAGGCCTCTTTCTGCCATCACTCTATGTGTTGTTCCTGCTATTTCTGCCTGTATCTTTCGGTGTTTAAGCATATTTTTCACCCATCCTGATAGATCTTTATCAATGCCCTCGCGGTTTAGGGTGTCTTCTATTGAGTCGGGGGTTGCTTTGTCAAATGCGCCCTCAACATCGAAGAAGCAGCCTAGTGCATATTCTTGGTTGCTTATTGATCTATGCACTCTTATAATCTTCGGGGATATAGGCGTGATTATAGGTTTTTATGTATGTATGCACGTTTTTACTTACACTGATGACCATCATAGTTATAAATAAATATGTTAGGACAATCCACACAGCGTCATCTAGTCTCAAACTAAGCAGAGCTTGTGATATGAGTACCAAATAAACTGATATAAATTAATATTATTATTATATCGTTTATTCATTTCTATTCTTATTTTATACATTTTTAAATACATTTATAAAAAACACAAATACATTTAAAAATATAAAAAATAGTGACCCACCAGTAGCGGAGTAGGACCTAAACTACCGGCGGTAGAGGCTACAGACTAAGAAACCTCCTAACAATACGGCACGTGTCAAGGATAACAACCTTCTGAATCTGACTCTTGATCCAACAATCTAACGAGAGTCTCTTGAGATGTTGATCGAGACTCTTCGCTATTAATCCGTTTGCCGAAACGACCACCGGGACAATGATCGTCGAGTCTACGTCCCACATGGCGGTTATCTCGAAGGACAGATCGAGGTACTTACTAAGTTTGTCCTTCTCTGCCTTCACGAGATTCTCGTCATGCGGGACGGCGATAGCGACGAGCACTGCCCGACGCTGGTTCCGATCAACCAACACGATATCGGGCCTATTGGCAACAATAGTCCTGTCCGTGATGATTGATCGGTCCCAGTAGAGCAATGCACGACCATTCTCAAGAACTGGCACTGGTGTGTACTTATAGTACGGTACTTCAAACTCAATAAGGCCATATTGAAGAGCAAGTTGCTAGTGGATGATCCTGGCTACTTGATTGTGCCTATGCAAGTACTCGGTGTTAGCAAGATACGAACAACCGGAAATAATATGGCGAAGTGATTCACCAGGACGGTGGCATGTTCGACAAATGTCGACCGTACCGTCCTTCATGATGTATTTCCGATAGTTGTTCGTCTTGATAACCTCATCTGCAATTGCACAGGCAAAACCTTCAGTTTCCCCAAAGAGGTCCCCAAAACGTAGCCAGTTCACCGAAGCGAGCAGGTCTACGTCGGGTCCTGTTAAGACCCGGTAGAACCGCCCGTGTAGCTCCTTACTCTTCCATACGTCCTTACGGTCTTAAGTACCTAGCACCTTTGGTTTACGCCAGTTCTCGTTAGCCAAGGAAAGAGGTGTTAGGCCCTTGTCAACCATCACGACATCGCAAACAAAAAACGTTCTTTCACCGATTTCTTAATATCCTCTACCGCTATACCCAATGACTCTGACATACCTAGGTATTTGTATGTTTCTGTCTCGAAGAGAGATCTGAGAGTTATTATCTCAGAAAGTTGTAAATTCGGTGAATTTACAACCTTCCCCCGTTGTACATGCATAACCGCACACTTATCAACACCGAACTCCATCTTAATGGCATTACTAAAAACTTCCGTAGTTTTTAATAATGTCACTAAATCTTGGTGCTTCAATGTGAACAGTTTGAGGTCATCCATGTACATCAGGTGAGATATAACCTCACCCCCTCTACGAAACCGATAGCCTAGCCCTGAATCCTTCAGCAATGTGCTAAGTGGATTCAGTGCTAAACAAAACCACAATGGACTCAAACTGTCGCCCTGGAATATACCACGCTCGATCCTTATCAAGTCTTGCGGGTCAGAGGCGTGCCCACCACTACCTGGTTGACGAAGGACTGTGGTCCACTGCCCCAAACACGAGACTAAGAAGGATTTTAATTTCTATGTGCGAGTTTATTTTACTTCTCAGAATAGATGTAAGGAGCTTGTAGATGGTAGGTAAGCAAGTGATGGGTCTATAGTTTTTAGGTTCCGTGGTACTACCTGATTTGTGGAGCAGGAAGGTGATGCCAGTGGTCATGAAAGCGGGTAAGGAACCAGACTCAAGGGCTTCTTGATACTGTGTTGCCAAGCGTTCATGCGAACTCTGAACCCACTTTATCCAAAAGTTATGCAATCCATCCGGCCCAGGACTTTTCCAGTTCGGGGCCGTACGAATTGCACAACTAACGTCTTCGGAGTCTATGGTAATAGACTCCATGGGTTCGATGATACTGCATTCACGCTCGACGACACGGATCCAGGATCCAGTCGCCCTCCGAATGTTCGACGGACACCGACCATATGTCACGCCAAAATTGATTCATGGTGTGAGCATCTGGTAGTTGTCCGTCGCTCAAACGTTGTCCAGTTCCCTCCCACTCTCGGTACACCTTCCTTTGGTCACTTTGGAAGATGCGATTCTGCCAGTATCTATTTACACGCTCTCTATAACGACGGATACGGCTTGCCCATGCATACACTTTCTGTTTCAGAAAGTCAATACGTTCCGTGACATTGGCTAAGTATTGCTGGGGACGAATACCGGTCCCAGCAAATGCCTGAGTCACGAAACGCATGACCCGGAGACGACTATTTCCCCGGCTGAAAGAGATAAGCTTTGCAATGAGAGTCCTAAATGTGCCGATACGTCGCTCGATTCTTGCCTGCCATACGGGAACACCATCCGGTCGTGGTGCACGGTTAACTTCAGGGAATTTAACGCGTGCAACACGACAAGCGGCAATCGCTCCACAGTAAAGAATCGAGTGAGTATCCGATCCCCAAGAAAGGGGATCGGTCCGATCCAGGCAACTATCGACCCATAGCTGTCACCTCAGTCATTTGCAAGGTGCTTGAGCTCCTTATAAATAAGCAGCTCATGCAATTCCTAGAGGATCACTCGCTAATCAATGATCGACAATACAGCTTCAGGCCAAAGCGATCAACGGGTGATCTTCTGGCATTCGTAACGCATGTCTGGGGTGGGGCTATGGAAAGGCACGGCGAGTCCTTGGCTATTAGCCTGGACATCGCCAAAGCCTTCGATAGGGTCTGGCATGCTTCGCTCCTTTCCAAGCTTCCGGCATATGGTCTACCTCCTCAACTGTGCAGCTGGATTGCCAGCTTTTTAAACGAGCGCCGAGTGCGGGTCCTCTGCGATGGCCAGGCTTCTCGCTTCTTGCAAGTGAATGCCGGGGTACCACAGGGGTCCGTACTATCACCAACTCTCTTTCTTCTGCATATCAATGATATGCTATCCCTCGGGAACATTCATTGCAATGCAGATGACAGCACACTGCACGGGAGTTACTTGGTTCGTCCGACGGCGGGGCGATCTGAGATTTAGGAGGAGAGACGACGACTCGTGGCTGATCTCGACCGTAACCTCGACAGTATCTCTCAATGGGGTACCGAGAACCTGGTCGAGTTCAATGCCCGCAAAACACAGGCGTGTGCATTTACTGCGAAGAAATCCCCTTTCCTTCCCCTACCCTCTCTTCAGAATGCATTATTACCAATGAAGGACAACCTTGATATCCTTGGCATAGACGTTCGTCGAGAGCTCAATAATAAAAACTACATCGAAAGATGTATAGGGCTAGCTTCGCGGAAACTAGGAATACTGAATAAGGTAAAGAGATTCTTTACACCGGACCAGAGGTGTCTGCTGTACAAGACGCAGATTAGACCCTGCGTCGAATACTGCTCTCACCTCTGGGACGGCTCCGCGAAGTATCTGCTGGACGCTCTCGACGCTATGCAGCGACGGGCTATCCGTATTATAGATTGTCCGAAGGTAACGGGAAGCCTTGAGCCGCTAGTTCAGCGCCGAACAATAGCTTCCTTGGCCGCATTCTACCGTATTTACCACGGCGAGTGTTCTGAAGAGCTCTTCAATCTGATCCCACCCTCTTCCTTCCGATCCCGAACGACTCGTGCCGGGCAGAGATGCCACCCCCACACAGTGGATAGCATGTTCGCGAGAACCGAACGTTTTAAACGTTCGTTTCTCTGCCGAACGATAGTGGCCTGGAACGCCCTGCCTGTGCACGTGTTTCCTCCCACATATAATCCTGGGTTCTTTAAGCGGAGCGTGAAGAGGCACATCAGTAGGTCGTCAAGTTGAGGGCCACTCTCAATAGTAATGAGTGCTGTGAGAGTGGCCCACAATCGCTTGACGTCGTCACGACTTACCACCAGGCGGGCGGCGTCAATTTGGCGAACCAAATATAAAAAAAAAACAAGCAAATCACTGCTAGTCCGTAAGTACGGTTCTAGCAATGCATTTAGGGCTCCCATCAACGCCATATTTCGCTTATGCATTGGCAAGCGTGGTAGCCGCGGTCTAGAATTAGGTATAAACCTATACTGCGAGATCACATCTTCCAAAGTACTCCTCAATTGCTCGCTTACCTGGATAGATGTATCATTTCCTGCGTCGAGTGCGGGTTCCGCTAACGTCGCACTTGTAGCAACCGTCTGTGTCACAGGTGATGGTGCTCTCGTTGACACTGACGCTGTACGAGTAGATAATACTTCCAGGCGTAGTCGATCAAGCACAGATTGATCCAACAACTTACATCGTTGGATAGCCCGCACTTGATCCGATAGTCGTTGGACGGCAACGGTAATTGTTGGTTCAAGAGCCTGAAACAAAGGAAGCACCCTTGAGCGGTACGCAGTTAGGTTGGTTTCCCCATCTGTAGCCTCATAATATGCCCGCATAACGTTTTCATTGATGGATGAAGTCCATCGCATGCGGTGCACAATACCACCGGTAGTGGGGACCCTACTCGAAGCTGGTAGGCTTCGGGGCCCCAAACTGCTCGGCGGCCGGCCTCTCACTCGCCGGCGTACAGGTGTTGGCGACGTCGGCGGAGAAAAATACTCATCACTTGATGATGAGCTCGACGCCTCAGCAAGCACTTGTGTCGCAGGTGTGCGGTCCGGCGCTTGCGAGGCGGAGCTATGTGATGAGTCCGGGGGTGGTAGTTGCGCATGTTGTTGTTTGCTCCTGGCTCTCGTTTGCATCGTTATTCATCATTTATATCCAATTTCATTTGTTGTAATATTATTTTTGTTGTTTTTGCCGATTACCACATGTCAGATCGCTGTTTCATTTTTATAAAATTGGTTTATTGTTGTAATAACTGTTGTAGTATTTTATTTATAAACTTATTGGTTCTATTATTTAAAAATCTGTAAGTAATTGTATAAATTTCGGTAAGATATGTTGATAAAAAATTTAAAATATTTTACGGATAAAAATGACGTGTTAACAGATGTCGAGAGTTGCCAGGTTTATTATTATTATATCGTTTATTCATTTATATTCTTATTTTATACATTTTTAAATACATTTATAAAAAACACAAATACATTTAAAAATATAAAAAATAGTGACCCACCAGTAGCGGAGTAGGACCCAAACTACAGGTGGTGGACAGTGCTACAGACTAAGAAACCTCCTAACAATACGGCACGTGTCGAGGATAACAACCTTCTGAATCTGACTCTTGATCCAACAATCTAACGAGAGTCTCTTGAGATGTTGATCGAGACTCTTCGCTATTAATCCGTTTGCCGAAACGACCACCGGGACAATGATCGTCGAGTCTACGTCCCACATGGCGGTTATCTGGAAGGACAGATCGAGGTACTTACTAAGTTTGTCCTTCTCTGCCTTCACGAGATTCTCGTCATGCGGGACGGCGATATCGACGAGCACTGCCCGACGCTGGGTCCGATCAATCAACACGATATCGGGCCTATTGGCAACAATAGTCCTGTCCGTGATGATTGATCGGTCCCAGTAGAGCAATGCACGACCATTCTCAAGAACTGGCACTGGTGTGTACTTATAGTACGGTACTTCAGACTCAATAAGGTCATATTGAAGAGCAAGTTGCTGGTGGATGATCCTGGCTACTTGATTGTGCCTATGCAAGTACTCGGTGTTAGCAAGATACGAACAACCGGAAATAATATGGCGAAGTGATTCACCAGGACGGTGGCATGCTCGACAAATGTCGACCGTACCGTCCTTCATGATGTATTTCCGATAGTTGTTCGTCTTGATAACCTCATCTGCAATTGCACAGGCAAAACCTTCAGTTTCCCCAAAGAGGTCCCCAAAACGCAGCCAGGTCACCGATGCGAGCAGGTCTACATCGAGTCCTGTTAAGACTCGGTAGAACCGCCCGTGTAGCTCCTTGCTCTTCCATACGTGCTTACGGTCTTCAGTACTTAACACCTTTGGTTTACGCCAGTTCTCGTTAGCCAAGGAAAGAGGTGTAAGGCCCTTGTCAACTTTCACAACATCGCAATGAATGTCACATCCATTCTGTAGGAAGTAATCCCTGAGACTGCACACTTCACGGTTGTGGAGGTTCTTGGCATTCAAAAAGCCTCGACCCCCCCACTTCCGTGGAATGTACAGTCTCATGACAGACGATCGTGGGTGTAACATTCGATGCAATGTCAGTTGTTGACGGACTCGCCTATCCAGGGCGTCTAGTTCCGTTTGAGTCCACCTAAGTATGCCAAAGGAGTACAACAATAAAGGTATCACCCAACCGTTGAAAGCCCGCATTTTGTTACCACCGGACAAAGAACTGTTAAGAACTTTTGTCAGGCGGCCAAAAAAACGTTCTTTCACCGATTTCTTAATATCCTCTACCGCTATACCCAATGACTCTGACATACCTAGGTATTTGTATGTTTCGGTCTCGGTGAGAGATCTGAGAGTTATTATCTCAGAAAGTTGTAGATTCGGTGAATTTACAACCTTCCCCCGCTGTACATGCATAACCGCACACTTATCAACACCGAACTCCATCTTAATGGCATTACTAAAAACTTCCGTAGTTTTTAATAATGTCACTAAATCTTGGTGCTTCGGTGTGAATAGTTTGAGGTCATCCATATACATCAGGTGAGAAATAACCTCACCCCCTCTACGAAACCGATAGCCTAGCCCTGAATCCTTCAGCAATGTGCTAAGTGGATTCAGTGCTAAACAAAACCACAATGGACTCAAACTGTCGCCCTGGAATATACCACGCTCAATCCTTATCAAGTCATGCGAATCAGAGGCGTACCCACCACTACCTGGTTGACGAAGGACTGTGGTCCACTGCCCCATACACGAGACTAAGAAGGATTTAAGAGTCGGATTAATTTTATACAACTCTAAAATCCTCCTCAGCCATGAATGAGGCACCGAATCATAGGCCTTCTTGTAGTCAATCCAGGCAGTAGAGAGGGCGCCCCTACTCCGCTTGACCTGTTGGCTAATGGCCATGTCAATAAGGAGTAGCTCCTTAGTACCACGTGACCCAGCCCTACATCCATTCTGAGCGTTATCTAAAATATTGTTAGACATTATGTGTGAATTTAATTTACTTCTCAGAATGGATGTAAGGAGCTTGTAGATGGTAGGTAAGCAAGTGATAGGTCTATAGTTTTTAGGTTCCGTGGTACTACCTGATTTATGGAGCAGGAAGGTGATGCCAGTGGTCATAAAAGCGGGTAAGGAACCAGACTCGAGGGCTTCTTGATACTGTGTTGCCAAGCGTTCATGCGAGCTCTGAACCCACTTTATCCAAAAGTTGTGCAATCCATCCGGCCCAGGACTTTTCCAGTTCGGGGCCTTACGAATTGCACAACTAACATCTTCGGAGTCTATGGTAATAGACTCCATGGGTTCGATGATACTGCATTCACGCTCGACGACACGGATCCAGTCGCCCTCCGAATGTTCGACGGGCACCGACCATATGTCACGCCAAAATTGATTCATGGTGTGAGCATCTGGCAGTTGCCCGTCGCTCAAACGTTGTCCAGTTCCCTCCCACTCTCGGTACACCTTCCTTTGGTCACTTTGGAAGATGCGATTCTGCCAGTATCTATTTACACGCTCTCTATAACGACGGATACGGCTTGCCCATGCATACACTGGTCTAGAATTAGGTGCAAACCTATCCGGTCTTGAGTCTCTAACTATTACCGTTCTCTATTTGACCTCGTTTTGACCTTGACCTTGAGATCAGAGGTCAAAGGTCAAGTTCATTATGGGGGTTTCCGACTATGCTTAGTCGATTGGCGTTTACACTGAGTCTCTAGCTCTTACCGTTCTCGAGTTGAAAGTTGTTCACGGACGGACATTACTGTTGTATAAGAGATTTTCGACTTTCTTTCGAAAACTCTAAACGTTTTCATAATTTATCAATACATATACTTAATAAAATTGTAAGTGGTCGATGTCTGTACATCGAAGATATAATAGAGAAGCTGTTGTAGGGGGGGGGGGGGCTTTATGAACCCAATAGAACACAAAACAATGGTTTTTAGAATTTTTGTCTGTTTGTCTGAATGTTTGAACACGTTAATCTCAGAAACGGTTTAACCGATTTCAATGCGGTTTTCAGTAATGCGTTGTAGTTTATTCAAGGTTTGTTTTATTTCAATCGGTTGATAAATAAAAGTTATGTCGATCTAAAGTAACACGCAGGCGGAGCTGCGGGCAACAGCTATACATAATAAATGAGTAACTGGTGATCAAGAAAACTATAACACGCAGGCGGAGCTGCAAGCAACAGCTTGTACTATAATAAAACAGTAGGTAGCAAAACAACCGACAAAAATCTACTTTTTCAAAATTTCGAAGTTTTTATTTGCATTAGTAGGCATCCTCGCTTATCCTCAATGGCGGGGAACCTAAAACTACTTATAGTTAAGTTTTATATGCAAATTTAAAGGAAATCGTTAGAGCTGTTTTGAGAAACAATTGGTCCTGTAAACAGTATAATTTATGTCAATGAGCTTGCTTGTCAGCTATACTAACTACTAACTATTCAAAAATACGTTCGAGCTAAAGAGCGAAATCAGACGAACGGTATAGGAGTGCTTCTATTTTCCCAATGGCCCTTGCCAATTGTCGTTTTTTCCGAATGGAACCGAATGAATTTATCATGTAAAATCTATAATTCTAATAAAACTATAATTAGAACTGTAGCGGAGGTAAGGTGTTCTTGAGGAATAAGACTCGTATCTAATTGAGTGTCATCAAAGTGAGTCCCACAGAACTAATAATTTAGAAATTTTTTTTTTTTTTTTACTAACATTTATTTACAATAAGAATTACAGTAAACAAAATAAACATAATTATAGACTAAAAATATTTACATTACAAAATATCGTTTAAAAAATCCTCCGCGTCATTGCCGACTGGGAAGGTTCCCAGAATGCTGGCTGTGTTGCCACGTTGGATGGCGATACTTATTATTATTATATATTATTATTTAGAACTTATACCTAACTTATACTTTATTGTTGTTTTGTTTTGGTTTCAGTGTGTAAAATGATTTCCCTGCAACTTACGCAGCTTTCCCATCATACTAATATAAATTAATAATAAATAATAGGCGGTAATAACAACTCTATATATGTACTTCCTAACCGATGAATATCCGACGAAAGCCACATACATTTTAAGAAAATAGAAGCAATTTTCCAGAAATCAAAATCGATATTTTCCACGACCACAATACTTTCACTATGAATATATTAATAAAAGTAAAAATGACAATGCGCTATAAAACCTATAAAAAAATATAAAACACAAAAAAGGTTTTTTGTTTTATTATTGTCGGTCTGTATTTACTAACACACCAGTCTCCGAAGATACTAAACGGCTTTTCTTACTGTTTTAACAGATATATTAAGCTTAGCCCATTGTCTAACTCTCATTTCACTCTGGGCAACATCTCGCATAGGTAGAAATTACTCATACATGTGGCCTTCTGACCTAGAGAAATAAAGGCTTATGTACGAATACGTAACAGTGTTGAATAGTACAAGTCTCTCTATTAACGTCACCGCGGCTCAAAAACAATATCAACTTATGTCTTTCACTAGATGTGAACTAAATGAATAAAGTTTGTGTTGGAGTTTGAGTACATAACCCCCGAGTAACGGAACCATTGAAGTTGGAACTGTCGGATTAAGCCGTGATGATTCAGCAACTGCAAGCCTTCTACTAATCATAATCAAAATAATAGTAGATAGGTATTATAATACTCGTAGAAGTATTACACGCCAAGCTGTCTGTGAATCATTCAAAGTAAGTCTGACATTATGTTTAGACAGGTTTAGACAATGAATTACGAGAGAGTATAATTTATAAATTAGTGGTCGCTTATGGTAGAAAGGCAGACCTCGCGAATATTAAAAACATTTTTATTTGGCATTATCCCTCCAATCAAAAAGCTTACGATAAAAATAAAGTTTGAAATGAAGGAACACTTGTGTCAAATTTCGTGGAGATCGGATAAAAATGTGGCTAGCCCGGAAACACACAAACAGACAGATAGACACGTTACGCTCGCTTGCGCTGTAATTTCTTTGAGAAATAATCTAGTTAGTAAGAATTTTCTTGTATAATTTCTGTGTGCTAGTAGCCCCTATCTCTAGGGCCCAAGTCAACCTCAATTCTTCTTCTTTTTTTAAAAACGTGGCTCCATCGATGATTTCGCCAATGTCAAGGTAATGCTTCATTTTTCCCGCACAGAAGAACTAGTTACTCTGAACTAGTTCGCAGTGCGGAACAAGGAACCGTTGTTCGGTATTGAAATTGAGCGTTTGGACCTGGATTTTTGCCAAGCGCCAGATATAACCTAAAAGGCAACCAGCCACGCGCTCCGCAAAAACCCAAGTCCCCAGCCTCACTTACTCATGACAGGACTCTGGCAGGTGAGGTTGTGGTAGTTTGTTGCCCCAATGAAATGACAGTACATCGAAAACAATAAAGATATTTAAGTAGGTACTTACCTACTTATTTAAACAATAGTTTGAGCCTGAAATGGATCACAAGGCTAGTTATTTCTTGGTTTAAAATATTATTGTAAGTCTTAAGTATCGCTATACAAACCTACATTTGAATATTGTAATATATTGTAAAAACCAGCTATCCTGGCGAACTTCATAGCGCTTGAAAAAACCTTTTAAACCTTCCCTGAACTTTTAAAATTCATTCAAGACTAAAGTTAGTAAAGTCGGTTTTTAGCGAGACTAACGAACGGCAATTTATTTTTATTTACAAGCACGAAGAAGATAGAACATTATATTAGATTTATCGATCTCGTTTGGATAAATTGAATGCGACGTTAAAGTTTTGTTCAACAAATTCAAGCTGTCTGGAGAATTGCTTTATCGAAACGGATTGCACTTTAGTATACATGTTACATGAGAAAAGAAGTTATAAATTAAAAGTAAGTAGCTCCAAGTTAATGACCCCTACTCCACCCGATCAAGAGAAACCAATAAAAATAAAATTGCAGTAAAAACGTTATAACGAATTGCCATAGCAATCAACATTTCAAACGGAAAGATCAAATGAATACCACCCTTTTAAAACGACACGGTACAATGAGATTTTTTTAATAAAGCCCCACGCTTTAAATGAGATCAGTTCTCTTAATGTCGTATGATGATATATATATATATATATTTGCATCGAGTTCTCAATCAAAAGCTCGGAGGGGCTCGCATTCGAAGATGTGAGAGGAAACCGTTTGCGGTGAGGGGTGGCAAGGGACGCCACGGAACCGCGCAAGTCTAAGCCCGTATCGACCGCCCCGGATGTCACGTGCATTGCAATGCCGCCAGGGAGATCAGGCAACCCACCTCCTCACCGAACACATTAATTTAACCGTTCCTTTCCGATCGAACATTCTAAGCTGACAGTATGCGGCATACAGACAGCTTAGTTTAGTCCACCAATACGTTTTGCCTCATCCTTGCGTTGCGACGCGAGTGAAGCGACGCTCGGTCTCACGCTTACTTCGCATTGTGAGTACTCGGTCAATCGCATTCTTAACTGTTAGGACTATTTTCCCAACGCCTATCTATTTACTCTTTAACACAGAATGGTTTCTGTCTATTGCATTATTGAAATTGCTCACATTTCACTCATATGGCTAGATGGAAATCGGTTTTAAAGTATGGCTTCACAAACTGCATTTGATAAATGTAGGTAATGGTTATAGATGCAAACTGATTGATGGATACTTTTCAGGATCAATATGAAGGTTACTTTCTGCTTAGAAAATTCGTTCAACGTAGCAATGCTAATTCTACCATTCTGGGAACCTTTCATGTCATGTGACAAAACCAACACATTTTATGAATCTGAATAGTTGTTCAAGAAATATTATTTTTGTGTTCAATACTCATTGTATCACGGAAGTTTATAGACTATAAAAATATCACAAACACTGTAAAAATTGTTTTTGCAGCTTTGATTTCGCTTTGCGTAAATATATTATGTAGGTTAAAGATATGCAATAGTTCTCTACCAAAAAACAAAAAAGTCTCATTGGTGGGTTAGACAATACGTCGAAGCCCTATTGGTTGCATTGCATAGCAGGACTCACTCCAGCACAGTCAACGTCAACTTCAATCGATGACCAATAATATCGCAAAAAGTAAAAGAAAACCAGCTAAGTGCGAGTCGGACTACAGAGGGTTCCGTAACAAAATGGCAAAAAAATCTCGTTTGTTGTATGGGAGCCCCACAGAAATAAATTATCTGTGAAAATGTCAACTTTCTACCTATCACGGTTCACGAGATACGGCCTGGTGACAGACGGACGGACAGTAAAGTCTTAGTAATAGGGTTCCCATTTTACCCTTTGGGTACGGAACCCCTTAAAATGTGTTCACGTGACCTGCATTGTCTGCAATATTATTGGTTGAATAATTTGATCGATTTTATACGACGACACTGCTATGCTGATGGCTGATTGTAGAAGCGAGTCACGCAGCCGGTCAATGGAATGGCATCTTGGAATGTCGACTGCAGTACACTGCAGTAGCGTCAGCTGCACACTGAATAGAATAAGGTAGCAGATTGTCCGTGACTCCGCCGACTAGTGTAGTTTTATCTTTCCTATTATCCCACGGGAATACTGGCATTAAAATCTAGTAGTAGCTAGTATAGTACCTACCTAGTAAGTATGTAATGTAAGTGAAATAATCTAGTTTCAAAATTATATTTCGTACAAACGAACCAAGTTTACCTCTTTAAAATATAATATCTACTAATACACTGACTAAAACTCTATATAATAATCTCTATATAAATATCTGTGCCTATACTTATAATAAGCGCGAAAATTTGTATGAATGTGTGTTTGTGAAGGGACGGGCAAACTCATCCTTCACATGCGACGAATACCACTGAACAGGATACTGGTCATTCACCACGCTGTCTTACGCGTCACCGCGCCAGCCTCGCGTGTTCCCATGCTATCCCCACGCGAACGACGCTGTCACACACGTTTAAAGTGTCATAGCGCGTAGATAGCGTAAAATTCAGACGTCGTAAGACATAGGACCAAATGTGTCGTTGCTTCCCACTTCGCCTGGCATACGTCGTATGTGAAGGACTAGTGTGTTTTTACTCTTTTACGCGAAAACTTCTTGCTAAACCGATTTTTACCTTTACTTAACCTTTCCACAGATATAAGAATACTATAACCTTTCTAATATTTTATAGCTCACTCACACACCAGAACATATACATAGGCTCCTTTTTATACCGTGAATGTGTTTTAGGAATTAGGAACAAAAAAGCTATCAAGTGAGGGCGGAGCCTCGTGCATCAGCATATAGTACTAAATCTCTCTGCAGTTTTATTGACCAAGTTATACAAATGATTATAGATAACTAGGTACAAACCAACAAACCAACTAATGTTATTTCTACTAGGTGTAAGTCCTGTAGATGTTTGTATAGAATTTGGAGCGTACAAAGCTCGTGTGTCGCGATTGCCTCTCTTCGGAGAAATGAGTTCGCAAGAAAGTACTTCTCAGAATAAACCAATTGGGAATGTTACGATGTCGAATTTGTGGGAGAACGACTTTTACTTGAGTTATAGCACAGATAATTATAATGTAATTTGTAATATAATATAGTTTGACTTATAATGTATATAATTCAAACTATATGTAAATGGAAAAACAGAGTGTCCCACCTACTCCCCACCCTCTAAAATCTAAACGGATGGCTCAAAAAACCTGAAAATATTTATGATGGTAGTCGTAGTCCATGTAATGAACTTTCAAAGAAAACTATAACGGATCACATATTATATCTATATAAATAATATGAATTACAATATACAAAATAAACATAATTATGGACTAAAAATATTTACATTACAAAGTATCGTTTAAAAAATCCGACTAATGACCGAAATTGCCGACTGGGAAGGTTCCCAGAATGCTGGCTATGTTGCCACGTTGGATGGCGATACTTATTCTTTGGGCCAGAAAATAGCCAGCCTTCTGGTCCTGAGAAGCATCTATTAGGCGTTTAGCAATGTCTCTATAAAGGCGGCGAGCACTCGGACCCCATGACCCCAGTGTCTCAACCCCAAACGGCTCAAATATGTAATCACCTGCTAGGTTAGCATATTTACGCCGTTTAAGGCCTTCAGCCGATGCAGCAGCAGCGCCGGCACATCCGGATGAGCTTGGAAGGTGTGAAGGTGCTAAGGTGTAAACGCGTGTAGCGTCCCACACCAAAGGCCTTCCCATCTTCCATGGTAGCAACGACATACCGTCCGGTCTCTTTCCATCGCTAACGGATTAGACAACTTCCACTTCTTCTTCACTTGCCCGGTTTTTTTCGTTAATTCCGCACCTACGTGCATTGCCTCTGGGTAGCACTATCTTAATGGGATGTAATGGTGTCGTTGGAACTCCCTCGTCTAAAGCAGGTGAAATAAACATATCTTTTGTGATTTATTTGTTCATAACATCATATTTATTTTCATGTAAAGACAAGTATGTATCTAGAAGAATTTAGAGAAGACCCATCAGTTGCTCACATGAATTCTAATTGCAAAGAAGTCATCCTATTATATTAAAAGATGAATACAAATATGTAGAGCTTAGGAACAATAAAGATAGAACCTAAATGTGGCATTGCTCGAAAAATTCCTCTTGTCAAGCTATGATCATATTAAATGTTAACAACACTACTATAGGTACTAATACCAACTGATCATAATCATGATGGTGACGTGGCGAAAAACGAGATTCTTATCGATTCCTTTAGAATCTTAATCTCTTTTAATTTTCACAATTATCACCTGATTATTAATGTGTCTTTTGATCGGGACTAGAAGGTTCTAGTCGCGATCATGACAGATTTCATGGGAACAATCATGATATTTTAGCACAATCGCAAGTGCAATATTCAATCTAAGCCAAATACCTTTGTAGCGAGTAGGCAAGCAGACTAAACGAAGCACCACCTCAGACGTCACATCCTAGGAGAAGACGGTTCAAGTCCGTTCTACAAGCTTCTACCAGTTTCTCTGCGCATACGCCATAAGCCACACCTCCTTATAATTGAACTCTCCAACTAGGTGCAAGCGAGGAATTATAAGTACTACAAATGAATAGGTAGGTATATTATACTCGTCCTTTGTTTAGATTAACGCCCATTTAAACCTGTTTGTGTCACGCCGAATACATTTCGATATTAAAATCAATCACATACTGTTACTACGATCGTTTCAATACCTTCCCAACTAACACTTCACCTTAATATTAAAATTTCCCTTTTTTGTAATAAAAGTACAGGTAGGTACTTAGATAAGTACTAAATTACTTTCAATAATTGTCGTATTGTTTTTTATTTTTAAAGTCGAAATTGGGATACGTTTGTCAGTTTTTAATTCTAAATTCGATGGTCGAAACTAAAACGAAATAGTACCAGAAATAAATAATTGTCAAAAAGTGACTTGTCAAATGGGCGTGCCACAAGGATCAATTCTAGGTCTGTTTCTATTTTTAGTTTACATAAATGATCTACCGTTCTATGTACAGAACATGTGCGACATTGTTCTATTCGCCGATGATACATCACTTATTTTTAAAGTTGACCGCAAGCTGAGGAATTTTGACGAAGTAAATAGTTCACTTGCACTAGTTCTGGATTGGTTTACAACCAACAATTTACTTCTGAACGCAAAAAAGACGAAGTGTGTTAGATTTAGTTTGCATAATGTTGAGAACTACGGTACTAATATTATTTTGACGGTGATACCCTTAATCTTGTAGAATCAACCGTATTTTTGGGTATTACTCTAGACAGTAAATTACAGTGGAACGCCCAAATATCGGGTCTTGCAGGGAAACTTAGCTCTGCGGCTTTTGCTATTAGTAAAGTCAGACAGCTCACGGATGTAGAAACTGCCAGGCTGCATTTTAGCTATTTTCACAGTGTCATGTCGTATGGAATTTTACTGTGGGGCAAGGCAGCTGATATAGAGATCATTTTTATACTCCAAAAGCGAGCTATACGTGCGATTTATAAACTGAATGCACGAGTTTCTCTTAGAGAAAGATTTAAAGAAATAGGCATTTTAACAGTTGCATCACAATATATATATGCGAATATTATGTTCGTTAAACAGAATATACATTTATACAGTATGAACAGTGACATACATGCAATAAATACTAGAAATAAGCATAAATTGGTTGGGACGTATTATCGTTTACAGAAGGTTCATGCAGGATTTAGTGTGCGTTTTTTTTTTTTTTATATTTAGGTCGACAAATTGACGCCACCCGCCTGATGGTAGCTGAGGCGACGTCTGGCAATTGAGGGCGACTCTCACAGTACACAGGAATACTATAGAGAGTGGCCCTCAACTTGACGACCCAGTAATGTGCCTCTTCACGCTTCGCTTAAAGAACCCAGGGTTATATGTTGGAGGAAACACGTGCACAGGCAGGGCGTTCCAAGCCACCATCGTTGGGCAGAGAAACGAACGTTTAAAACGCTCGGTTCTCGCGAAGACGGTTTCCACGGTATGAGAGTGACATCTCTGCCCGGCACGCGTTGTTCGGGATCGGAAGGGAGAGGGTGGGATCAGGTTGAAGAGCTCTTCAGAACAAAATTCCTCTAAACATTATGAACCTTCCTTTGAATAAATTCAAAGTGGCTGTTAAGACACACCTCCTAAAAAAGGCATATTATACGAGTACTATTAAAGATTATCTAAACGATACGGAGAAATGGCAATGAGTTGCTTGCTCATCACTCGAGCTACATTACTTCTGTTTGAAATGTTGTTTTATTGCTGAAACTCACTTATTATTGTTAAATTATTATTATTATGATATTGTAAGGTATGGGTACTTTGAGATTATGTTAGTATTTGACTTTTTTTGTGATTAACCGAGATTCATAATTTTTAAGTTCACTTGGTCCACACATGGTCTTTTTATAGTTGTAACAGAATCATTGTATTTACTGGCGAATAAAAAGAGTGGCCGTGAGTTTTTCTTGCCAGGTTCTTTCCTCACAGGCTCTACCTATTGCCTTGCGAATCTGGCGGTAAATGTAAATGTAGAAGTATTTTCTTTTTTTGACGTTCATAAGTGTTACTTTGTGACCTACATGAATAAAGATATTTTGATTTTTTGATTTTGATTTTGAAATCGTCACGCTGAGGCGGTTCAATAAACGCGATAAATAAGTCAAAAACCGACAGGTAATCTTGGACAAATTTGTCACTGGAAAACGCGTTTAATAAAACTACATATTATGTCTGTCACCATTACCAAACACCAGTCAAATTTATTTGACAATTGTCGAGTTGTTGTGACAATTACGTCAACCAATTATGTGACCTCACAGCCCCCACGCTTGGGTACTTGAGTAAGTTCATCTACATACTTCGGACTACAGAGATTTTATTTAGTGGTATGTAACATCTGTGAGGACCCTGTTAAATGAAACGGACCATCCTACAAAACAGACATATGTCTGTAACTGACAATTCGATAATTTTTCTGTTTAATAAAACTTACTTACAAATATGTCGCATTGTCACGATATTTCGACATATTACTGTTTAATAAAACTTTTTGAGCGACAGGTGACCGGCGACAATTTTGTCGTGAAAAACTTGTCCAATCTGCTTTATTGAACAGAAAATTGTCATGATGTACGGTTTTTTGCAAAAATACTCATGTAAGTATGTCCAGTTAATGACAACTTAAAAGTGATTTATTTAAGTTTCGGTGTCGTCGTCGGAAACCTCGCAGTGTTGACACACCGGGGTGTGACCTCACGATGCATGCGAAACAGATAGCTACCGAAGCATCCATGCCCGGCAACGATCTGCGTCGCACGGTACGTGAGGTCACCATGCTGCCTCTGCAGCCAATCGTCCATGATCGGTCACACCGCCGCGATGATGGTGGTACCCCACTTGGGTTGCTCAAGTCGCACCCTCCATGACTTCATGAGATCCTGGCGGAGTTGGGACCGCTGGTCCTCGATTTCACGAGACGCAGGCCTGTGGTACCGTTCCAGCGCCTCCTTGCTCCATTGGAACCATGACGCAAGGGCTCTCGCTTCCAGGTCCCATGGAGAGGTCCCGGCTAGGACACATGCAGCCTCTCCGGAGATCATGCGGTAGCCCCTTATTGTTTTGACGGCCAAGATTCGAAGTGGTCTGTTTAACAGAGTCACATTCCCCTTGACCGCCAACCTATCCGCACATACGGGAGCCCCGTGTAGGGCCATACTCCGCACGATCCCCAGGTAAAAATATTTACGCTTAGTATTATAGATTTAATAAAACACATACCTATCTTTACGTTATTTTATAGGTTTATTGAGCGGAGCGAAGCGGAGCTCAATCTTAGGTGACGTTCTTGCATCTACTCCTCCGAAACGGCTCGACCGATTTTGACCAAATTTGGCATGCTGGTCGACATCATACCCGGGAGTGCATATATCAAAATCATGAAAATAGAGCTGACCACGGAGGAATAATCACCGAAAATGTCCTGGACATCGACGAAAAAGTTGCATTTGCTCCGCTCAACATTTGCAATTAGCAGCATGCATTGCATACCTAGTTTACTTCATAAACTTGACCGGTTTTCGGCTATAAAGGCTATAAAAAGCTATAGATAGTTGTTATGTTTGTGCACTTGGTGCATATTGTATGTTGTTTGTACGTGGACAGTACCCTTAGTTGGTCAACACCGTTGTTTAGTAATCGAGCAACGCACGGCAGGCGGCCGCGGCGCAGGCGCATATCTTTTTTGTCCCGCGGATTCTATTGCCCCACGTCCAACCTGTAAGGCAGTTTGCCGAGCGTTGACCGCACGCCTTGCACCTCGCCATCGAACTTAAAGCCGTTGGACAACCTGCGACAGAAAGCTTTCGACAACTCCCGTAAATAAACACTTATATGTATAAAATTTGTACTTAAATATTATTTTGTAATGTTTTGAGAATTTTTCCAAGTAAAATTTATATTTTGCTCTTTTTTGGTTGGTTGAGTTTCGTAACTGTAAGTGCAGTGAGTCGTTAAATAATAATAAAATATACTAATATTTTATGTCTTTAAACTGCCACTTACAGTTGATTATTTAAATTTTTCGACTGGCGACTTTGTTCGCAGTAAAGTTTTTGGAATATAAGTACTCCTCAGCTTCTATTGTTCGTTCTTTTTTATTCCGTTACTCACTAGGTACCTACTTGCAGATTAACGGACGAAGGTCAATAGTGTCCGGATAACGGCAATAGGACCACCTTCTGTTACTAGCTAGAAGTCAAGAATCAAAGAAGAATCAAAGAATCAATTTCATTTATTCAGTTTAGGCACATAAAGAGAACATATGAATGTCAAAATTTTCCAATTTTATGTCAAGCACTATTATAAAAATACTAAATTAAGTACATAAATAACCATTTGAAAATGATTATTTCGTGTGTAAGTAAGTGTACATCTATGTATCTACCTACCCCTTCGGGGAAATAGCTGTGTTTATATTCGATACGTGATGCATGAAACACAGGATTACCTAATTAAGGTGCGAGTACTTATAATGTATAATTAAATAAGTAAGTACCTACTTTAAGTAGGTACTTACTGCTTTTTTTTTATTTTCTGGCACTGTGGCCTGACCCGCGAAAAGTTTCCCTACCGTAAGTAAGGCATTACAGGCATTATTCGTATATATTTACGTTCCTATTCATTTCACAATAGTCTAACTATCTAGGTTCTAAGGGTGAACGAGTATAAAGTAGTGTTTAATTACAGGTTAAAAACGAATATAGTTTAGGCAGCTTAAAAATAAAACATAAGTATAATTTGGGACACGATAAGTAACAATAAAACAGCAATAACGGTATAAAAAAAGGGTAAAAAGTAACATTGTAAAATTATTCAGGTAAAAATTAAAACAGTCTCATTGTATAGCTAAAACAATAAATATATCACATTACACCATTTTAAAATATTTGTGCGGTGGGCAGAGACAGGACCGAACGGATTGACTGCCTGGCTGAGAGCGATGTATGCTACCGGCTAATGGCTATCATAAATGTTCAGCCAGGGGTCTCCTAGGTCCTGTTTCTCTCCACCGTCCGTTCTGCCACGTAAATGACGAAGGTAATTACCTTCCCCCTAGCATTTTTATCTAATAATAACCTACCTACACTATTTAAACTAAAATCTGTGGCCAGGGACAAAGTAGGTACTGTTAGTACCAGTATTGTTAGTACTAGTAGATAAACACACACCGAGAAGAAGGGCAAGAAACTCAGCGAGGTCAACATTTTTTTAATGTAATTTTTCATAGTATTCATATATTTCATATTATGTTATTCATTATTACACACATATATATTTATATGTCCGAGACGCCCAGGACTTTAATTTGCTGTGCCATAGCGGCTGCAACGTAAGATTTTGTTGCCTTTCAACATTTCATCGCAAGGCAACCGGATTCAATTTTTTTTCAAAATTTCAATATAGGTGCTACTTTTTACTAAATTCATTCGGCCATTTTGGACATAACCCATCATAAATGTACCCGGTGACGGCAATAAGCTTGCCCCCTATTACGTGTGACTAAAATCCTGGCAAATTGTGGGTGTATAATGCACCTCTGCCTACCCCGTCGTGGATATAGGCGTGATATGTGTGTGAAATGTGATATATTTAATTTTAATTGTAATTTTATGTGAAGAATACATGGGGCACACTAAAAGTTTTGCAATTCTAGCTAATCGGAACTATTTGAATTTCGAATGTTATATTTTTTTAAACGTTGCAACCTTCTTAGTAAAAAAAACAATTGGCGGGAAATCATTTGTCAATTGTTTTTTATCACACATCAAAGTTCTACGTATGCAACGAAAATGGAATTAAGTCGAAAAGATTTTAGAGCGATGGTTTTTATGATTTTAAAAGTTCTCTCTCTCCGCAAGACTGTGCCGCTCGTCTTCAAAATGCTTTTGGGAGGGAAGCACCTTGTTTGAGCACCGTGAGGCGATGGTTTGCTGAATTTGAGAGAGGTCGAGTTTCTTTACATGACGAATTTCGGCGGCCTTCAACTGCCGTCAACGAAAATAATGTGGCTACTGTTAAGCGGTTAATTGAAGAAAACCCGCGGATTACCTATAAGACAATTCGAGGACTATTGGGGATTGGTATGAGTCAAATCCAGAAAATTTTACACGAAGAATTGAAAGTTCGGAAACTTTGTTGTCGTTGGATCCCTCATGAACTGACAGCGGAGCAGAAGCGGGCTCGCGTGGAATGGTGCTCATAGATGCTACTGAAGAACGACCACGGACATTCTTATGCTGTTTATGACATTGTCACAGGAGACGAAACGTGGATTTATTGTTTTGAACCCTAAAAAATGCAGCAATCTTGTGAATGGGTGTTTGAAAAGGAGAACAAGTCAACAAAAGTGAGGCAGGCGAGAAACGTTGGTAAAAAAATCATCGCGTTTTTTTTCTCAGCTGGGTCCCATCTGTACAATTCCACTTGAAAATCAAAAGAGTGTTAATGCGGAGTGGTATTCTACCATTTGTTTACCCAGGGTGTTAGAAAAAGTTAGCGAAAGACGTCCCAAAAGCCGGGTTCTCCTACATCATGACAACGCTTCTTCACACACGGCCAACAAAACAAAGTCATTTTTAGCTTCCAAAAAAGTACAACTCGTCACCCATCCTGCGCATAGCCCTGACCTAGCACCCTGTGATTTCTGTATTTTCCCCAAAATCAAAGATTTGATGAGAGGTTTCACTTTCACCAACTCCGAAGAGGCAGTGATGGCGTTCAATCAGCACGTAGAAAACATGCCATCAGATCTGTGGTCCTCCTGTTTTATAAAATGGTTCGATCGCATGAAAAAATGTTTAAAATGTAAAGGAGAGTATTTTGAAAAGCAATTAACATAATATTTTGGTTTTAACATGTTGTTTTTTTTAAGTTACGCAAAACTTATAGTGTGACCCACGTATTACCTATATTATTTCCAGGCATCTCGGTCATCAATGTAATCTTTAATTGAATGATACGCTTTATTAATTAGATACTTTTTAATAGTAGTTTTAAACTTTCCCTCGCGCCCTCGGTAAGAACTAATATAGATTTAGGTACTTTATTGTAAAATCGGACACTATTACCTAGAAAAGAATGATTACTGGACGTAGCTAGTCTTAGTTTAGTATAAGTACCTTATTAATAACATCAGCTGTCTGTCATTGAAAGTACCTTTAAAAACAGTCCAGACGTTGCAGACTTGAAAAAAATATACATTATTTTGACTACTGGAAAATAATACTGTAACCTGCTTAGGTAGGTACTTATTTAAAACAGTCATTACGTCATCACCCCACAACCACCGTTATAAAATTGATTCTTTAAAGTACGATTATAAGGACCTATCTACCTTATTTACTTTCTTATACATTTAGTGAAAAGCTGTTTACGGCACTTCAATTTTATTTATATTTGTAAGTATGGATTTTTTTAATATAGTCCCATAGCGGCTGGCACGTAAGATTTTGTTGCCTTTCATCAACATTTCATCGCAAGGCAACGGGTTTATTGGGATGATGGTAAACTGTGGCGACGTCTGGCAATTGTGGGCGACTTTCACAGTACACAGAAATACTAAGAGAGTGGCCCTCAACTTGACGACCTAGTAATATTCCTCTTCACGCTTCGCTTAAAGAACCCAGGGTTATATGTGGCAGAAAACACGTGCGCAGGCAGGGCGTTCCAGGCCACCATCGTTCGGCAGAGAAACGAACGTTTAAAACGCTCGGTTCTCGTGATAGCAAAAAAACGAATGACATCGGCAGGACTCGAACCTGTAGCTTTTCCCTAACAAGGGGAATGTTCTGCAACTAAGCTAGGATGATCGTACCGATATTACTCTGCTATTCTAAGCTTATTCTACTCTTGTATAACCCGGCTTCGAGTACCTATAGCTACTTAGTCGTGCCCTTGGAGTAATACATAAGGCTTCCGTCAAGTTAACTCACTTCATGTCATTATGTGCTTAGTTAAGTAAAACGGTACCCTTTGATATGCCGCAACCGGAATATAAGATATTCTCAGAATTTAACTTACAAATTCCAAATCAGGTGTTGTGTTAAATGATGACAATATTTTGTAGACAGAGGCAGTTATTGGAGTATAGTTCGCGAGGCGTAAGCGGAGCTTTGCATTTGTGTGAGTGCAGTGTACGAGAACGTATATGTGACCTCTCTTACACACACATGTGTTGTACACACAGCCTTTTTACTCTACTTTTCGTTATCACTCACACAAATGCAAAGATCAGCTTAAGCCTCGCGAACTGTACTATGCGCTGATCTGTGTAATGATTGTAAGTACCTAGCTCGCCCTGTAGGGACTAGTAACAATAATCAACAATAACAATTAAGAAGTAACAAGAAGTAACAATAGTCTTGGAAGATGGAATTTTGGTAAGAATTACAGAGTGGGTTATGCTTTTCACATCATTTTAACATAACCTGAACCGTTAGGCCTAGCACACGCAATGGAAGTTCTTAAAAGAAATAATTTATCTCCGTTTTGGAAACATGCACACTGCTGCTCCGCTCCTATTGATCTTAGCGTGATGTTATATATATCATATAACATATAACCTTCCTCGATAAATGCACTTCTCAACAAAAAAAGAATTTTTCAAATCGAACCAGTACTTCCTAAGATTAGCGCGTTCAAACAAACTCTTCTGCTACATAATATTAGTATAGATTTGGAAATGTATGTTTATCAGTTGTCTAAATCCCATAGCACAAGCTTATAGCTTAGTTGGGGCTAGGTGACGTTGTGTGAGAATGTCCAAAAATATTTATTTATTTATTTATTACGTATCAGCTAATTACTGGTAAAATGTGGGTGTGTAAAGCACATCTGCCTAACACTTCGGGAATATAGGCGTGATAATAAATATGTAAGGATGCATAATATGTATGTAGGTAGGGTTAGACAGAAACCTCTTCTTCCTCTCTTGAAATCGGTACAGTAGTTTTTGAGTTTATTCATTACAAACAAAAATACAAATCTTTCCTCATTATAATAGTAATATAGACTAGCGGACGCGCGCTTGACCAATTTTGAGAACTCCACTCACTCTATCCATTGGTGAAAACCGCATCAAAACCGTTGCGTAGTTTTAAAGGAGTACGCATACACGAACGTTTTGTTTGATACTCGTACTAACTCAATGGTTTTTTTACTATCAAGAGCGCAGGAAGAATGTCCGCCCATTATACACGGCTACCTTGTATAGTTAGTTCACTAGTAAAATGTTATAAACTATTTTTCAGCCATGGCGGTAAAATGCTTATAACGCGATTACTAGGGTGCCGGCGCTGCTGCTGCATCGGCTGAAGGCCTCAAACGGCGTAAATATGCTAACCTAGCAGGTTACATATTTGAGCCGTTTACAGGCTCCGGACTCCAGGGTCATGGGGTCCGAATGCTCGTCGCCTTTATAGAGACATCGCTGAACGCTTAATCGATGCTTCTCAGGACCAGAAGTCTGGCTAGTTTCTGGCCCAAAGAATAAGTATCGCCATCCAACGTGGCAACACAGCCAGCATTCTGGGAACCTTCCCAGTTGGCAATGACGCGGAGGATTTTTTAAACGATATTTTGTAATGTAAATATTTTTAGTAGGTATATAATTATGTATATTGTAAATCTTATTGTAATTAAAGAACTCTAGGGTTGATAACTGCTATTATCTGACGTAAAAACAGCAATAATACAATGTTCAATAAAAGAAAAATGTATAACAGCGAGTAAGAGTACCTTATCTTACCTACCTACCGTTGCGCAAATACAACCCTCCCACTCTCGCTCAGCGTTCTTTTTACGCGAATTGAACTATCTACCTATGTATAGGAACGGCTATAGACTTTCGTACCTGTATAATTAAAAATTTATAGATCTAAGTCATTTCAGATTATAGATACGCTTTGCCAACGTGGAATAGACTTTTCATTCTTTAATTTTCTAATAAAAAGTTTTCTATATGAGCACTCAGGGATCTGTCTAGTAATTGCATAGATTACCTACCCTCCAGCCTTCATACAAACTTATAAAATCAGCCAAGTGCGAGTCAGACTTGCGCACAAAGGGTTCCGTACTAAAACGTCAAAAAAAAATCACGGGTTGAGAGCCCCCTTAAATATTTATTATAATCTGCTTTTTAGTATTTGTTGTTATAGAGGCAACAAAAATACATCATCTGTGAAAATTTCAACGTTCTTTCAGGGTCCTTGAGATACAGCCCAAGACGACGGACGGAGCGAAGATTCAATTTACCTGTGCTGTAGGTGAAAATTCTATGGTATCTATCTACCTAGTAATTAGGTACGTTAGGTAGGATACATGTGAATAAGATAAGACAAGATATTTATTTTGCAGAACATGTGTGTATAATAGTACAAATTAAATGCTTATTAGAATGTCTTAAGCTAGGGTTAGTATCAACATGTTGTTATGGTACAAATTATTCATATTATTGATTAAGTACATAGAATTCAATCAAATTTATCTAAACTCATGATCGACACTTCTCACAGAAGGCTGGTTACTATTTGGCACAACGAATAAAGGGCCCCATATGCGGTACGATTCATTGTTACGATCCGTCGCTTCAGACCGATCGAAACGACTGATCTGTAGTGTTGCCGCTCATACACGAAGCGACTGGTCGTTACGATCGATAATTTATTCATTCGAAATGGAACGATAAAGGCATGCTCAAAAATTCAATACGTGTCCTGTAAAATAGAAAACGAATTTCTTTTCTCGTCTGTGGCGGTAACTTTGATTATGTTACAGAAGAAAACAAGAAAACCTAGAAAAGTGTGGGTTAAGAAATGGCTATTAAAGCGAAATCAGTTCGCATGTAAATATTTTAAATGAATTAAGGTTCCACCCAACAGATTGGCAACCCTCTATATGAGAATGACGGAACCTACGTACCTAAAATTATTAAAACTAGTATCACCATACAGAAACGCTCGTTCGTATCGTTACGATATTCATGATTGCATGGGTTTTTGTTGCGATCTCCGATGTCGTCTGCGATCAAGCAAATAGTTAACGATCGTAACATACATTACAGATCCGTCGTTTCGATTGGTCTGAAGCGACGGATCGTAACGATGAATCGTACCGTATATGGGGCCCTTTAAGCACTGCCATACAACGTGTATTCTCGGAACATTGCCAGCCGGCGACGAGGCGGAGGAGTTCTTTGACTCAAGTATTATTTAGATGTAATTTTAGTAGGTATAATTAAGTATAGGAATAACATAACATAGCATCACGCCTTTTTCCCCGAAGGGGTAGGCAGAGGTGTGCAAACACACCCACATCTCGCCAGCTATGTTAGGTCCCATGTAATAAGGGGCGAGCCTATGGCCATTTACCGGGCACAAGTTCCAGACTCTGGGATAATTATCTGGGTAAAATTCTAAAGGGAATTATACATTATGCACCAGACCCGGGAATCGAACCCGAGACCTCGAGCGTGGCAATCCGTACATAGTACCATTGTGCCACCGAGGTAGTCTTAAGTATAGGTAATGTACATATTTAGTTAGTTTGAATTCTGGTCTTGAGAAGTGTCGATCATGAGTTCGCCATTCGCCACTCGGACCCCAAGGTGCCAGAGTCTCTACCCTAAACGGCTCAAATATGTAGTCTCCTAAATTGGAGTATTTAATATACTCTATTATGAATTATTCGGAGAGGGCGCTGCTGTGCCACGGTTTACATCGGCTTTGAAGTTAAATGTATTTTAAAAATAATTTAAGTGCTAAAAGTACGTGAAAATTGTCATAATTAATCAGTAGTGCTACAAAGTAAATGAATCTTGTCGAAATTATAAAAAAAACTAGTGAAAAACGGCGTCAAACTACGAGACAAGATACGAAGTGGGACAATTTTTGTAAATAATTGGTGTTGAAATCACCATAAGAGAAGAACTACATGCAAATAAATAACTGTGTGATAGTGGAAATATATGAAATTTGTCAATTTTATGCAACTTTAACAAAAGAAAACATTTTTTTCCGGACATTTATAAATTTTGTGATGTGGGTGGATTGTTTTTCGTAATCATTGCACAGTGACATACAAATTATTATTTAAAGTGACATACTAGAAAGATTCAAATAAAAAAATCAAAATAATAACATTCAATTATCATTTTAACCATACAATTGCTCCGTTAATTCCTCAGTTTAATCTGCAAGACATTATACTATTCAATCGGTAAGTTCCGCTGCTCACCAATAGATGGTGTTAGTTATCCTGAACAACAATAAAATCTCATTCATTTTATTAAGAACCCCTTTTGCAATATAATATAATATCAAGAACCGAAAACATGGAAGGAATTATGGAAATTCTGAAAATTATTCAAATAACGATGCAAAACCAGAGAAATGACATAGATAAAATGAAAAGTACCATAATTCAGGAAATAAACAAAAATATTGATTTAAAATTTGAAATGATGGAATCAAAATTTAACGAATTAGAGAAACAAATTGAAATTCAACAATTGACAATAGAAAAAATGGAACAACACCTCATAAAGAAAAATCTCATAATTTTTGGCATACCGGAAGGGGAAAAGTCCTATATGGAGTTAGAAGGAAATGTACTTAAAATTATTAACGAACAAATGAAAATTCCATGTGAGAGACGGGACATAGAGCTGATCAAACGAATTGGAAAGCCAACAAATGTTCAAAATAAAAATAGGCCGGTCGTTCTGACAGCCAATTCTATGGGGTTTAAGATACAAATAATGAAAAATAAAAAATTACTGGAAAATTCAAAAATATACATTAAACAAGATTACACACAAAAAATCTTAAAAAGAAGAAAGGAACTGCAATCGGAATTTAAATCGAGGAAAGAATTAGGTGAAAACGTAGTACTGCGTTATGATACAATTTGTTGGCGAACTAAATGCAGATAATTTTAGTCCATAGCAACTACCGCGGTCCCCTCTCTACGAAAGCTATACAAGTCAAAACAAGGTCCTAGTAACTAAAAATACATCTCCCAATACGGTTGGTCCCCGCGGGAGAATAAGACCACAACCCTCCATCCAACATATAAACAAGAGTGGCGAGAAAAAAAAAAAAAAAAAAAATACCTAAGGAAATCGGTGGCAAATTACTAGCACCGCATCAGACCTGATGGAGGAGGCCTACGCCTAGAAATGGGCTTCCAAATGACAAGAATTGAGGCATGCTAACTCATTCAGTTAAGTCAAACAGTATAAATTAAGTATGTTAATTAAATAAGTAAATTTATATAAATACATTGATAAATTGATATAATTTCTTAGCCAATAATTTAATATATTCTATATATCACTAGTAGGTATACATAATTGTTGTATTCATATTAATTGTTCTATCTTAATTGTTAATATTATATTAATACCGTTACATATAAATACGAATTTGAAATATTTGTGGTAATAAGTATTGAGATGTTAAATTGTTGATGAGTTAATTATTATGAGTACGAAATAATAATTATGTATTTTTATCACAGGATTAATTAATTGAATGTGTTTGTAAAACTTTATATATTATTCTAAAATTTTTATATAGGAAACTGATTGTAAATATTAATTTATTTTAGCGCTAAACACAAGACATCATGAATATAATATAATAATTTAATATAATAATTTTCGGTGCTTAGAATGGAATGATTCCTATTTTGTAATTTTGTACAGTAATGATTATTATTATTTTTATTGTAATGGTTATTTGGAAATAAAAAGGGTTATTATTATTCTCTTTATTAACACTTAACACATATTTATTACATTTTTAAATAGATTTATAAAAAAATACATTTAAAAATATAAAAAACAGTAACCCACCGGCATCGGGTACAGGGACCAAGCTACCGGTGGTTAGGGCTCCAAAGACAGGAACTTCCGCACAATACGGGCCGTATTCAACAGAACCGCCTTCTGCATCAAGCCCTTGATCCAGCTGCCTAACGCGAGCCTCTGTAGGTGGAGGTCGAGGCTCTTGGCTATTAGACCATGCGCAGATACGACTATCGGAACAATAATCGCCGAATCCACATCCCACATGTCGACAATCTCGTGAGCTAGGTCTAAATATTTAATTTGTTTATCTTTTTCTGCTTTCACGAGGTTCTCGTCATGTGGCACAGTGATATCGACAATTACTGCAAGGCGCTTTAATCGATCCATTATCACTATATCAGGTCTGTTAGCTATAACAGTCCTATCAGTGATAATAGATCGATCCCAATACAATGTGACATGACCGTTCTCAAGAACTGGGTCGGGCACATACTTGTAATAAGGTACCTCCACGTCGAAAAGATTATACTTTAGAGCAAGTTGCTGGTGGATTATCCTGGCTACTTGGTTGTGTCTGTGCAAATACTCACCGTTCGCAAGACGGGAACAACCAGAGATAATATGTCTTAAAGATTCTCCGGGACGATGACATGCCCGACAGATGTCTAGCGTCCCATCTTTGACAATAAATCTCCGATAGTTATTCGTCATCACGACTTCGTCAGTGATTGCACAGATAAAACCCTCAGTTTCTCCGAAGAGATCACCAAATCGTAACCAGGATACCGATGCTATTGAATCAACATCGGGCCCATTTAGAGCCCGATAAAATCGACCATGCAGTTCCTTGCTCTTCCATATTTCCTTCCGATCAGATACACTTAATATTACAGGTTTGCGCCAGTTCTCTTTCGCAAGGGACAGCGGGGTCAGTCCGTTGTCTATTGTCACAACATCTCGATGCACATCCACGTCCACCTGTAGGAAATACTCTCTAAGGTTGCATATCTCACGGTTATGGAGAGTCTTGGCATTTAAAAATCCTCGACCCCCACATTTCCGTGGTATATACAACCTCATTACTGACGAACGTGGGTGGTGTATTCGATATGAAGTCAATAGACAACGCACCTTCCTATCCAGAGCTTCTAACTCCGTCTGAGTCCATCTAAGTATGCCAAAAGAGTAAACTAAGACTGGCATGGCCCAGCCGTTGACAGCACGCACCTTGTTACCGCCTGATAAAAGACTTTTCAGTATTTTTTTCAGGCGGCCAAAGAAACGATCCTGCAACTTCTGTTTCATGTCAGTCTCAGCAATACACAGAGCTTGAGACATACCTAGATATTTGTAGGTTTCGGTTGCGGAGAGCGACCCAAATCGTGTGAAATCTGAAAGATTGACTCCTTCAGATTCCACAATCCCGCCCCTTTTTACATGCATGACCGCACACTTATCTACCCCAAACTCCATACTGATGGCCTTACTAAAAGTTTCAGTAACTTTTAGCAAAGCCATCAAATCGGGGCCATTAGGGGCAAATAACTTTAGGTCATCCATGTAAAAAAGGTGGGACAAAATTTGACCCCCTCTGCGCATCCGATAGCCTAACCCTGAACCCTCTAGTAACGTACTGAGAGGATTTAGTGCTAGACAAAACCACAACGGACTCAGACTATCACCCTGGAAAATACCTCTCTCAATCCCTATTGGTACACCACCTCCTAGAACCTGACGACACCCTGGATAAACAAGAACCGTACTCCATTGTCTCATACATGACCCCAAAAAGGTGCATAGAGTTGCATCAACTTTATACAGCTCTAGCACCCTCCGAAGCCATGTATGAGGCACAGAATCGTACGCTTTCTTATAGTCAATCCAGCATGTCGCAAGGTTCTTTCGGTTGCGGCGTACCTGCTGGCAAACAGCCATGTCAATAATAAGGAGCTCTTTCGTACCACGTGCCCCACTTTTACATCCATTCTGAGAGATTGACAAGATGTTATTGTTTTGTACATGTGAATATATTTTTACTCTCAGGATGGATGTAAAAAGTTTGTATATGGTAGGTAGACAAGTTATAGGTCTATAATTTTTGGGGTCTGTGGTACTACCAGATTTGTATAGGAGGTGGGTTACTCCGGTAGTCATAAAAGCTGGAAGCGACGATGACTCAAGGGATGACTGGAAGCAAGATGCCAAGCAAGCGTGTGAGCTACGGAACCATTTTAACCAAAAGTTGTGCAGTCCGTCCGGTCCAGCAGATTTCCAATTTGGCAACGAACGAACTGCACAACCAATATCTTCTTCAGATATGGTTATAGGTTCCATAGCTGGAATTGGTTCACACGCCCGCTCAACATCCCTAATCCACGCATCCTGTGTATGACTGACGGGCGTCGACCAGATGCTTTTCCAGAAGTTAACTGTAGAAACAGCATCCGGTAGACTCCCATCAGTCACATCCGAGTTAGGTCGCTCCCACCCTCTATATACCCACCTCTCATTTTTTTGGAACAAGCGATTCTGAGTGTATCTGTCCACTCTTTTTTTGTACCGCCTTATGCGGTTCGCCCACGCATAAACTTTCTGCTTCAGGTAATCGATGCGCTCTGTGACCCGAACAGAGTATTCACAGGGCCTAATATTAGTTCCCACGAATGCACGGGTCACAAAGCGCATGACTCTCGGGCGTGTATTGCCCGTCCTGAAGCAGTGTAGCTTGCCAATGAGCACCCTAGCCTCGTTGATGCGCCGTTCAATTCTGCACTGCCAAGCTGGTACAGCAGGCTTTGGTCGAATAGCTGTTTCTTGTTTAAAAAATTTAACACCAGCTATTCGACATACTGCAACAGCTGCACAGTACAGAATGGAATGGGCATCAGTAATGTTTCTGCAGTTGTTAAAAAACGATGTTAACATCGAGTCTAGGGCACACACTAGCGCCACGTTTTTTTTATGTGTGGGCAAACGCGGAAGCCGCGGTCTACACTCAATAGGGACAGATTGAAACTCACCAATCGCTCGCTCCAAAGCGCTCCTTAATTCCTCATTGTATTGAGTACTTACAGGTATAGCAGCATCACTCACTTCTTCACCAACATGTGAGATGATGTTTTCTTGCGTTCTTTCATTACGGTTACTTTGTAATGGCACAGGTAATGGTTGCAATGAAGAAGGCGTGATACCACTACACACTTCTAAGCGTAGCCTTTCAAGTGTAGCGTCATCCAACAGGTGACAGCGTTGTATGGCGCGCACCTGATCCGATAGGCGTTGTGCCGATACGTTGACATCTGGTTCAAGTACCTGAAACAGAGGTAGCATGCGAACACGGTACGCAGTGAGGTTAGTTCCCCCCTCTGTAGCCACAAAATATGCCCGCATCACGTTTTCATTCATACCGAAGTTCCATCGAATGCGGTGCACATTACCACCGGTAGCGGGGTCCGTAATCGAAGCCGGAGGGCCTCGGGGTCCCAAGCCAGTCGGTGGCCGGCCTCTCCCCTGCCGACGTACAGGTAGAGGCGACGTCGGCGGAGAGAAAAACTCGTCGCTGCTTGAGCTCGACGCCTCACCAGTAGTCACAGTTGTCGACGACTGTAAGGCGGAGCTGTGCGACAAGTCCGGGGTTGGTAATTGTGCTTTTTTGGCGCCAGCTCTGGTCAACATTATATTTTTTCTTGATTATCATCTTATTTTCATATTATCATTTTCAGTTTGTTACACTGACATAATGTGTCAAAGTGTACTATAATTTATAAAATATTTGTTTGTGTTTTTTCCGGATTTTCTTCATGCTGATTTTTTTGTTATAGATATATATTTGTACTTTTATTATGTTTTGAATGATATTTTTGTATTATTGTAGATTAAAGGTAAAATATTTTAGTAAATGCTCCTCAAGAAAAAAATGTGACTGTTTTGTAGCAGTGTTGCCAGGTTGTTGTTGTTGTTTATTATTATTATTATTATAAATTCTTGCGAGTACGACAAGATTTTATGGAAAATTAATAAGGAAATCTAATATCGCGCTAGAAATATGAAGCTGGGAGAAAGGCTTCATCTAGTTACGAAGAGCGGGAAGAGCCTGAGTGCCTTCGTAATATCTAGTAGCATCCTAGTAGTTTAATATAATGAAATTCCGTCTTCGTTTTAACCTATTCAAAGTGTAAAGCATTTCAAAGCATATTTCCTTGTAAGCCTGTTATGAAGGTACTGAGTAGGTATTTTATTAAGGTGCATCTTAGCTCCGTAAACACTCCGTAAAGTCCCGAGATAAAGAGTAGCCTAAGTAGGTAAGGTAGGTAGGTAGGTAGGTAGGTAGGTAGGTACAGTTCGCGAGGGATAAGCGGAGCTTTGCATTTGTGTGAGTGACCACGAAAAGTAGAGTAAAAACTCTTTTTGTGTAGCTGTGTGTACAACACATGTGTGTGTAAAAGAGGTCACGTATACGTTCACGTAAACTGCACTCACACAAATTCAAAGTTCAGCTTATCCCTCGCGACTGTATTCCTTATATTATCAGATTGTAGGTAGATTATATCTACTGGTAAGTATGTAGATATGTATCTAATACTATTCCTGGCTGAGGAAATTTTGGTTTGAATTACAGAGTGGTTACGATATTTTTATGCAGTACCTGGTATCGGTAATAGGCTTGCCCCCTATTACGTGGGACCAAATAACTGGCCCCTATGCGTACCACTTCGGGAATATAGGCGTGATAATATGTATTCGATAGGTAGGTAGGTACTTACAGGTTGTTTCACATCTGCTACGAGTATCTTAAATTTTGATGATCGCGAAGCGTGTACTTCTCGAGACTTGCTTTCGGGGGGAAAACGGGAGCGAAACGCCCAAATAATGTTAGGTAATAAATACAGTCATAAAAAAGGTACATTCCATTTGTAAAACTTCGACGATTCTGACAATGTCATGGTCCATTTAGAACTCCGAAGAAGCCTCGTCCAAATAAGCCCGATGAAAGAAGTGGAACGATAATGTTAATGATAATGATAAAACCTCCAGTACTAAGCTCGGACTGCTGAGATTCTTTAGTGGTTTGTAACATCTGTCCTGGCTGTTGAAATTTTAGTTTGAATTCCAGGTGGATATGGATTTTCTATATTGACCGGTAACGGCAATAGGCTTGACCAATATAAAGTGGGGTCAACGAAATTACGGGCAAAGTGTGTAATGCACCTCTGCCTACCTCTTCGGGTATGAAGGTATGATATCACATCTGTCTTTAGTTAGCGAAGCGACCGAAGGCTCCATTTCAACTTGCAGACTGGGGAGAATTTCTTTCGTCCGTACCTATCTACGGGTTCTGTCAGATCATGTTTGAGGCCGTATTTATCAACCGATTTGCATGAAACTTTACACACACACTCCTTGCTTACAATGAATAACATTTGAATGATTTTTTTGGATTGGACGACATCTGAAAGATTAATAAAGAAAATTGAAGAAGAAATTTTCTAAACAAAGCCGCTCCCGAAGTCTACGGTTCACAGAACCACTAGTACTAAGGAGTATTTACCTCCGGGTCATCAATAGCACGGACCCTTCTAAGGCAAGAGTGAGCCTATGGCAAGATAATTTCTCAATACCTACTTTCATCCCGCCGGCAGAGAAACTACCTCCCGGACACAAACTCCCCTGGTCCACCTGGAAGGCTCTTAATAGAATGCGAACCCAGGTTGGCAGATTCAAAAGATAATATGTCCAATTGGGGTTACATTGACACTAAAGAGAACCAGTGTGAATGTGGCTTATCACCACAAACTATCAGCCACATGATGTCATGCCCGGGTTGCCCAGAGTCGTGCACTTAAGATGACCTGTACGAGGTCAAATGCGATTCGCGTCGTAGAGCACTGGGCCAAGACAATATAATCATCATAGTGTTGCCCATCGACACGAGAAGAAGACCTCCGGGTACAGTAAACAATATCTAACCATGTATTTGTAATATGCTTCGTGAAGGATGCCCGCAGGTCGTAGCTCCATTAGCAGTAGTTTTCTTGTTACCAATTCCCACGGGAATACAATTCCCAATCCACTTATTAATAGCATTCAGGAAATGTAGCTGGGATAAACTAGGCTTGAGCTCCTTTGGATGGAAACATTAAAAAGGTAAAATAGTACCTAAATTGGCGTGAGGACAGTATCAAATAGAGAGAAATTCCTTTTTTGTAATCGATGCAAATATTTCAAAGATTACTCCTGCTAACTCCTTCGCACAACCGTTTCAGACATAGGACAGACAGACTAAAATTTGAACAATTTTTTGTAAATAATATTATTTAATACTTATAAGTTTTATTTGAAATTACAAACAGGCAATCAATTTCATTAATCTGTATGGATAATATTAGTTTATATTCAAGTAAGTTTATCCCGAGAATAAGTTATAATCTATTGCAAATCCTATTAATAGGTGCCACACGCCCGCTTGAGCAGGATAACCGCTAAATAATGTTGGCAGGTGACAGATGAAGCTCACGGAAGTGTTCAACCGTTCGGATATCTGTGGTGACGTCACTTCCAATCTGATGTCACAGATATCCTGAATTATTCAAGCATACAAATTATTATCTATCTATGTTTAACAAACTGTGGCGATGCGCAGCGACAGTGTCCCTCTGAATTGAAGCACTAGATTGACCAAACTCTCCGACTACGACAGATAATTGTTAGGTTTCCGTAGTTCAAGTGTCGGAACCCTCTCTCCGTCCGTCTGTCAATTACGCCGACAAAGTACTACATATTATGTGGGGATGATTTTTTATTTCGCCTCTGGCTCATAGTGTGGTGTGCTACAAGCTGTATTCCTCATATTTGAAATCTCAATGAAAACGAATTTTGACAACGCTAAAAAATAGTCATGAAATAGTCATAAATAGTCGTACATGTAAAAAAAATAGTCGTATTATAGTTTCGGCGTTACAGCTATAAGTTAATGAGGATTATGGCTTGACCGTCAAGCTGTAATCCTCATCTCTGGTGCAAGCAAACGGTAACACAACATAACAACATAACACAATAAGTATCTTTATTTTCCGGCTTTCTCGATGGAAAATGACTTCACTTATGGAGTCTACAAGTGACGCTGAATCGTTCGACATATTTTTCGTTTATATGCGTCAAAAAATTTTTTGTTAAAACAGTGTAACCTCCCGACCTTTAAAAGCTATATTCCATGTAGTTACTTACCTACTGAATTTTGAAGGAAAACTTTAATGGGTCAGATAACTTTGTTACATACTTCAGGAGTTATAAAGGCTATTATTGGTGACCAAGGAATTCTTTTTTAATACTAGCGGACGCCCGCAGCTGCACCCGCTTGACAAAATGTACACACAAAAACTTCCTCGAGAACCACTCAATGCAGGAGCAGCGGTACCAAGTGTTTATTGTAAACATGGGCTATTGCTGTTTTTGTTCTACTTATGGGTAAAATAATAGAATAATAAATAATTATAAAACTTACAAGGGCCTTATATTTTCTTTTTATTCCGCGAAATCGCGGCCGCTCCCATGTCCATTGCTGCGGGCGTCTCTGGTGAGACCAGGAGGTATTTCCAGTGGCGCCCGGCGGACTTTGACCACCTGTGTGGCCTCTTCGGGGGTTTGGTCGTAATGAAATTCCCGCGTCGTTGGGGTTGGGTTTTATCCCGCGTCGGTTGCCACTTCCAGGAGAGCCTCCCGGTCTAGACGTTGAAGCGCCCTACCCGGATCCGGGGGATTTTCGACTGGCTGTGGGAGCCCAGGTGAGGGCGCAACATCGAATCGGATGAACCGGGGTGGTCCGAGTGCGTCTCCACACCCTCCTCCACGCGCCAGCCTGAAATACGGTCGGCGAGGGCAGGGGTCGCGAAAGATACGTCCACGATCGACTCCATCCTCCGCCGCCAAAAGGTGGCGACATTCCCCCGGTTGAGGACTACCAGACCACGCGTTCTGATCCAGTCCTCAAGAAGCCTCCCCTTATCCCTAGTTTCCCGGGAGCCCCACGCCACACTCCAGGCGGTTCCTCCCCTACACGTAATAGTTAAAAAGCTGTGAAATGCCACTCGATTATATACAAAGCCTCACCGTTTTTTTTGGTCAAGCATTGTTGAAAAACGAAGATATTTTCTAATAATAAAAAGTTATATGGTAAAATTATACCTTCTTGGCTTCCTGACAAATCGAAATAACTACTTATCTATACTTATAATAAAACTGTTGAAGTGAAAATTCTGTACATTGAAAATATCAAAAAAAATAAATGGCAGGGGGTGTTACTAGACCGACACCGAACACAAAAATGTGGTTAAAAAAATTTTGTCAGAATGTCTGTTCAGGCATCACGCAATAACTACCGGTTCGATTACGATGAAACTTGATATAATTATTCGTTAATATCCTGGGCACCACACTGGGTACTTTTTATAATTTTGCGATTCTATCCCTAGACCCGATTACTGTACCAACCGCAAATAATAAGTTTGTCGTAGGTTTTTTTTTTATATTGGGTTCGCCAAATTGACGCCGCCCGCCTGGTGGTAAGTCGTGACGACGTCTAGCGATTGTAGGCTACTCTCACAGCACACAATACTATAGAGAGTGGCCCTCAACTTCAACTGCACACGGCTAAGATAGGTACTTTTTTTTTTTTTAGTTCCGCGACCAAGGCCGCGTCCGCTCTAACGTCCGTTGCCGGGCGTCTCTGGTTACAAGCAGAACGTATTTCCAGTGGCGCCCGGCGGTAAGATAGATACTATAATATTTTAACTTAAGATACAATATCGCTCGCCATACAATTCAATGGACTATCACACACGACGAAGATAATAAATAATATTTCATATTTGTGTATCTTAAGATGAATTTGTATGGTATAATAGAGAATATAATAGAAGATATAATAGAGAAACTGTTGTAGCGGGGCTTTATGAACGCAATAAAACCCAAAACAATGGTTTTTAGAACTTTTGTATGTTTGTCTGAATGGTTGAACACGCTAATCTCAGAAACGGCATAACCAATTTGAATTTTTGATTTGAATTTGCGGTTTGGTTGTCGCTTTATAAATAAAAAAGTTATGTAGATCTAAAGTAACACGTAGGCGGAGCTGCGGGCAACAGCTAGTAGAGAATATAATAGAAGATATAATAGAGAAACTGTTGTAGGCCTCCCTCGGCTTCATGAACGCAATAAACCCCAATACAATGGTTTTTAGAACTTTTGTCTGTTTGTCTGAATGTTTGAACACGCTAATCTCAGAAACGGCTTAACCGATTTGAATTTGCGGTTTTTAGTAATGCGTTGTGGTTTATTCAACTTAACATTTAAGGTTTGGTTTCCAATCGGTTAATAAATAAAAAAGTTATGTAGATCTAAAGTAACACGCAGGCGGAGCTGCGGGCAACAGCTAGTCTATAATAAAATAAAATAAATGCTCCGCTGATGAATGATGATCGCTGGTGATGATTAGTCCATATAAAATAAAATAAAATAACGTTTATTATCTTTGAAATTTTTAGAAAATTATTATATTCGTGAAAAGTTGGTGACTCTACCGAGGGTTCCAAAATGCAACGAGACTGAGAAGAGCCCCCATGAAACTCAGTTCGGCTTTTTTCAAAGTATTTCATCTTAAATCTAATACATAGTTATTTAGAAAGGAGCAATTCGTGTTACAACCAGGCAGCCTTGTCATCTAAGAAATCATTAATACTATAATAAGCTTTATGGCACAGTTTACTTTTTATTAGTTTTTTTAAAATTGACAGATAAATTTGCTATTTCGGTTGGCAATGTATTGTACATTCGAATAAAGTTCCCCGCAAAAGAATTACTCATTTTATGAAGCCTAAATTTAGGAACAGCCAGTTTATCCTTATTTCTTAAATTTAGATTATGATTATCACTATTTTTCACAAATTTACTTTTGTTCTTGTGGGTATACAATAAAATTTCATAAATATACTGTGAATACACTGTAAGGATGTTAATATGCTTAAACTTATCTCTTAATGACTCCCGAGACCCCATTCCATAGATAGTCCGGACAGCCCTCTTCTGCAACACAAAGATGCATTCAATATCGGCAACGTTACCCCACAGTAGTATGCCATATGTCATGATACTGTGGAAGTAGCTGAAGTAGACAAGACGCGCCGTTTTAATGTCTGTAAGTTGTCGGATCTTTTTGACAGCATAGGCTGCTGAACTAAGCCTGGCCGAAATTTTCCCGATATGAGGCCCCCATTGCAATTTGGAGTCTAACGTTATGCCCAGAAAGACATTGTCATCGACCAATTCTATTATATCATCCCTAACCTTAACACTGGTTTTAACAAGTCTTACATTAGGTAAGGTGAATCTTACACATTTAGTTTTATTTTCATTTAATAATAAATTATTAGCACAAAACCAGTGGACTATCCTAGAGAGGGTAATAAACTTTAAAGGAAAACTATAAAGGCTCATGTAGGTAACTCTGTTAGAGTTATATAGGCTATTATGGGTGACTACAGAACCTTTTTGTTCTTATGTAATACTGGATATTGATTACTTCTGTATACTCTGGACTAAAAATTAAAGGTGTCTGCTCCAATATGTGATCCTGAGATACCTTTAATTTTGTTAAAACTTTTTATTAAACCAAAATTAACCAAATATATAAAATTATGATTTCTCCCAGCTTCAACTGACTGCACTGAAAAAATATACTATGAGAGTTTTGCAAGTTTTAAAAGAAAAAGTAGATCGTCCAATAAGGCAAGCAAATCTTTCACTGTTAAAAATACAATTGTTCTGAACACATTTTCGCTTTCTTATCCAGCAAGACGGCTGCACAGTTAGACAATACCTCGAAAATGCATTCCCGGGCAGAGGGATTAGACGCACTTGTAATATCACGTAGACAGTCCTGTCCTGTCAATTGACTTAATTCCCTTAGGTTTCCTTTGTGGATAGTTTAAATTATGAAGCATTTACAGACTTCATAATTAAAACTTGTAAACCAGCTTAATCTGGAAGATTCACCCGCCTGATATTGGCATCTCTTTAATTAAGATTCATACAATTGTACCACTCTGCCCTGCTTATTGCTTATGCAGTACTTGCCTAAACGCGGTTTCGAGATAAGCGCGAAAAACATATATTTTGATATCTGAACTACATACAAGTCGTTATTATATAACATTTGAAGTTGGCATCTTTGACGGTCCAAATCAAAGAAAATTGTACAAACAATTTTAACATTTTAAATTCAAATTCAATCCACATTTCGGCCCCTGATTATTCTAAGGCCAAGAAATTAAAACTTATAGAAAATAAAGTAAAGGAAGGCGACATCTGTGGGGCGGCAAGACTAGTTTTTAGTAGCGACGTGCTGGCACCTTATTCTGTAGAAACTTTGACGGGCTTGCAGAGTAAGCACCCACCATCCGCAGCTGACCTCTCTTTCCCTGATCCTCCGAACAACGATACAGAAAATCTTGAGACTACTGCCAAGGATGTGCTCACAGCTGTTGACTCCTTTCGTTTTGGATCAGCTGGTGGACTTGACGGTCTGACACCACAGCACCTTAAGGATCTGTTATGTCCGAGCGCTGGGGAAGCTGGTGATGCACTTCTGAGGGAGCTAACAGCTCTAGTCAACCTCATGCTCTCAGGCAAATTGGACAGTGGCATCACAGATATTTTGTATGGGGCCAATTTATGTGCCCTTAACAAGAAGGATGGTGGTATTCGTCCCATTGCCGTAGGTAGCACTTTGCGGCGTTTGGCAGCCAAAATTTGTTGTCGTTTTTATAGTACGGAGCTTACTACCAAATTTCAGCCCTTTCAATTAGGTTTTGGTTCAAAAGGAGGTTGTGAGGCCGCAATCCATGCGCTTTCAACATACCTTGACAGTAGCGAAGATGAGTTGACCAGAAAAACGCATTCAACTCTGTAAACAGGGACACCTTGCTGACACAGGCCAAATTAGAAACCCCCAAAATTTTTAACTTTCTTTGGCAGTTTGCTATAGTCAGCCAACAAAATTTATTTATAAAGACCAATCTTCAGTTTGGCCATTAACCAAGTAGAGACAGTTTTACAAGATTTAACCCTAATAAAGAACGAGTTTCAGTCAATTGGCTTAGAACTGAACCCGAATAAATGTCAGATTTTTATATCTGAAAACACAGATAAATTAACACCATATAACTATCTCCAATTTCAACTGTTTGGCCCCCAACATAAAAGTTTTGAACAGAACTTCTTTACGCCTCCTGGGGTCCCCGACTTTAGAAGAGGGCTTTTCCACTTTTATCTAGGAAAAAATTCAAAATTTTGATCAGGTTATTGATAGTCTATGTAATATCAGTATTAATTCAGCTTTCACTATTCTTCGTTTTTGACTTTTCGTACCCAAATTTACACATGCCCTCCGCTCGGGACAATTTTGGAAAAATGTAGAAATTTTGGGCAGACTAGACAAGTTAATACAAAATTCTTTGTGTAAAATTTTAAATGTAAATATTAATGACCGAGCCTGGGTCCAAGCGTCTCTTCCAGTTCGCTTGGGCGGGCTAGGTATTCGTAAAGTCACAGATGTCAGTCTGCCAGCATTTCTGTCGTCGGTCCATAGCACCGAAGAATTAGTCAGGAAAATTTTGTCAAATACACTGATTGATTCAGAGGTTCGATTCAAGACCGATGCCATAAATGCTTGGAGGATCTCTTGCCCCGACACTGACCTGCCTTCACGCCTAGGCTCACAGCGACTGTGGGATTTGCCGCTCTGTAAATTGAGAATTTATACACTAATTGACACTTCTGTCAATATTTCAGAACGTGCACGCCTACTAGCTGTTGGAGAATGAGAGTCAGGGTTATGGATCCAGGCGCTCCCATCGCTCAACATCGGTACAATGTTGGACGACACAACCTTCCGCATTGCCACTTGCCTTCGGCTGGGTACACCTTGTGTATCCCCGCATCATAGCACCTGTGGATGAGCCGTCGATAATCTGGGACACCATGGTCTTTCTTGTAGCAGAAGCGCAGGTCGTATACCTCGGCACGCTATTCTAAACGACATAATTCGTAGGGCTCTTTCCACCGCAGGTCTTCCGGCCGTACGTGAACCAAATGGGTTAGCACGAAGCGATGGAAAGAGACCGGATGGTATGTCGTTGCTACCGTGGAAGATGGGAAGGCCTTTGGTGTGGGACGCTACATGCATTGAGACCTTAGCACCTTCACACCTTCCAAGCACATCCGGATGTGCCGGCGCTGCTGCTGCATCGGCTGAAGGCCTCAATCGGCGTAAATATGCTAACTTAGCAGGTGATTACATATTGGAGCCGTTTCGGGTTGAGAGTCTGGGACCATGGGGTCCGAGTGCTCGCCGCCTTTATAGAGACATTGCTAAACGCTTAATCGATGCATCTCAGGACCAGAAGGCTGGATATTTTCTAGCCTAAAGAATACGTATCGCCATCCAACGTGGCAACACAGCCAGCATTCTGGGAACCTTCCCAGTCGTAACGCGGAGGAATTTTTAAACGATATTTTGTAATGTAAATATTTTTAGTATATAATTATGTATATTTTGTACATTTTAATTATATTCGTACATTTGAAGTTTACCTAAAATTAGCAAAAAAGATCTAGCTTTCTACTGATATAGTTTTTTATTTCCTTTGTTGTATAGTTTGGACATAATGCGTATTACTGCATTTTCATCTACCATTTTAGCTTATTATTACCACAGTATTGCTATGGGCAAACGCAGTACTTGTGCTTATTACTGCATGATTGCCTAGCACGTATTGAATACTACGTATCTTGTTAGCAATCGTGTAATATTTTTATGCCAGGTGATAGTTAAAAGTGTTAATATAGAACGTAATATAGTACAATGCTACGTTTGACATTAGTATGTGTTATGTTGTATTTGATACAGTCTAACGCAGTATAGAAGAGTACTACATTTGGCCTTAGCATGAGCGAACATCTTTTGTTGTACTTATTGCTACATCCAAAAGTAGTCAAGTGGAGTGCTTCGTTTGGATTTAGTATGTATACGTAATAAATAATGATTTGCCAAATGAATTTGTAGTAAACGAAGCAAGTACTGCATAAGCGTCTAGTATATGCTAGTTACTGCGTAACTTGGTGTCAATTGAAGCATTTTGGTGCAAGTACGGCGTATTTCATGTAAAACACATGTTTCTGGTAAAAAATAAAAAAAAACCTTTTTTTTCCTATATACCCCTTGAGAGATCGTTTTAGCAAAAAAATGAAAACTGCCAAAATGTCGCAGAAACGATACGCAGGGCAGCACTATTGAATCCTTATTAAATACTTGCTAACTTCACATAGTTTTTACGGTTCCGTACCCAAAGGGTAAAAACTACAGAGAATTCGCTGTCCATCCGTCTCTCTTGGGCTGTATAGACCGGGTCTCACATAGACCCGGGATAAGGAAAAGAGAAATAAAATAATAATAATGACTTACCAGATTTTGTAAGGGTTGTTGCTGCGAAATCAACGCTTGAATCACATTTTAGCCAAAGTTACATTTTTGAGAACGTGTCATTTTAAGAAAGTGACGTTTTTGATAAAGTGACATTCTAAAAAGTGACATTTTTGCGAAAGTGACATTATGCTAAAGTGACCAAATTTTTCACGATGACATTTTGCAAAAGTGACGTTCTGCGTCAAGACCAACCGTGATTAGCAAGAAAGAAGAAATTTTCAAAAAAAAAAAAGGTGATGTATTTCTGTTGCCTCTAAATTACAATAAATACTAAAAAACAGAATACAATAAATATCTATACCACGGTTCAGCGTGGAGACAGACGGACAGACCGACAGTGAATTCTCAGTAATAAGGTTCCCGTTTTGCCCTTTGGGTACGGAATCCTCAAAACTTTCTCAGTCTTGAGATTTTTACGAGTAAATCTCAAGAATGAGAAAGTTTTGACTATTCCGTACGGCATTGTGTTTCATTTTACATTTAACAATGTAAAATGAAACACAATGCCGTTACATTTAGGTTGGTACAATCTTAACAAAAAAATCTTAAGCAGGTACCTGAATAACAAGGGGATCAAGTCACCCCTTTGTGACTATAGAAAACTTACGAAACCGTAATGAACCGTTGCATCATATGCACAATAACAACAATACCTTTTGCATGCAATCTCATATTTTTGTTACTTATAATTTTTTATTGTCAACATTTAAAAATGGTGCAGAATTAAATAGGCAAGTAGGTAAGTACATACTCGTAACAATACTTTTTGTTTTGTTTTAATAATTATACTCGGACTGCCAACAGAGATTCGATTTTAGTTGTTGTGTAACATGTGTCCTGGCTGTTGAAATTTTGATTTGAATTGGGTTGAGCTGTTGGAGAATGGGAGTCAGGGTTATGGGTTCAGGCGCTCCCATCGGTACAATGTTGGACGAAACAACCTTCTGCATTGCAACCGATAATCTCTGACATGTAAAACCGTCGATAATCTGGGCCACCATGGTCTTTCTTGTAGCAGAAGCGCAGGTCGTATACCTCGGCACGCTATTCTAAACGACATAATTCGTAGGGCTCTTTCCACCGCAGGTCTTCCGGCCGTACGTGAACCAAACGCGGAGGAATTTTTAAACGATATTTTGTAATGTAAATATTTTTAGTATATTCCTAATTATGTATACTTATGGTAATTCTTATTGTAAATAAATGTATATAGATGAAAGTGGTAATGGACTTTCTATGGTGGCCGGTAACGGCATAGGCTTGCCCCCTATTACGTGGGAGTAACAAAACTACTGGCAGATTGAGGGTGTGTGATGCATCTCTGCCTACCTCATCGAGGATAGAAGCGTGAGGTATGTGTGTCTATTTGTCTCAAAATTATAGTTTTCAAAAATATAATAAACTAGTTGTTGCCCGCAGTTCCGCATGCGTGGAATAGTTTCAAAGTAAGTAGGTATCCTAGTTTCTTCTCCGTTCCCATAACTATCCTATGCCAATTTTCATCCAAATCTGTCCAGTCGTTCGACCGTGAAGAAGGTACAGACAATCTCGAAAATTTCGAATTTATGGTATTAGTTAGGCTTAGATTTATTCTGTAGAATAAAGGGACAGTCAAACTCATCCTTCACATGCGACGTACGCCACGCATTATGACATCTGGACAGGATCTGGCCTATACTATTTGTATGGTAACGAACACACTGGTCATTCACCACGCTGTCTTATGCGTCCCCGCGCCATATTCTTGTGTTCCCATGCTATCCCACGCGTACGAGACGCTGTCACTCACCTTTAAAAGTGTCATAGCGCGTAGATAACGTAAACGTTAGACATCGTAAGACGTAGGACCAGTGTGTCGCTGTTTCCCACGTCGCGTGGCATACGTCGTATGTGAAGGACCAGTGTGTTTTAAGCTTAAGCGTAAACCACAGTTTTTGACAGATGAAAATAAGCACATAGGTACCTACCTCACATATCACATACCATATTAGGCACACCCCTATTACTGATAGCATTAAGACACAGTACAGTAAAGGTAAATAAAGGGGAACGATTTTTAGGGTACCGTAGTTCAAGTTTCGGAACCCTTATAGTTTCGTCATGTCTGTCCGTTTGTGATGGTAGTCTATGATAAGAACTTTAAAGGAATACTATAACGGATCCGATAACTCAGTAGTTCAGATAAGTCAGAAGTTATAGAGGTACTCAATAAAAGGTCCTCGATTTTTTTGCCATGATGTTTTTGAGTTTATTCAAGAATAATTTTTTATTTTTTTTATATTTCTGGACATTCTCACACAAAGTCATCTAGCCGAAATTAAGCTAATATAAGCTTGTGTTATGGGATCTAGACGACTGATAAACATACTTATATATTTCTAAATTTGCACATACATATTATACATAGAAGTCACCCAAACTCTGAAACAAATATTTGTGGATCACAAAAATATTTGATTCGACATCATCGATTCACATCCTGAAACGTGGACGAAACCCTACTAGAGAATATTTCTATAATTGACGCTCGTGATACTTTTTACCCCGGTAATGCGTTCCCATGGGAATTGGGAATGAGAAAATAATTTAACGGAATTATTACATTCCAACTTACTCATTGTAACTGCCTCAAGTGTAAAAGCAATAGAATTATAATTCTGTAACCGGAAACCGTTACTTAGAGCTCTCTACGAAGCTTTAAGTTATAGGACTTATATTAGTGTCAGGACTTGTAATGGCGACTCTCAAGTCCTTCCGGGAGCAAAGGGTCATGGGTACGTTGCACTGGGAACGATGCAGGACAATTTGTATTAATTTTACATTACATTACTGCGTCAGCGAGATTTATGTTTTGTTTATGTTTTTACACCTTACATACATTTTATTGAATGTAATTTGGGACATATAATATTTTGTTATTGTTTTCATAGAAGTAATGATACTTACAAAATTAAATAACAACGGACTCGCTTAACTAATTTAGGTTTCCTCTTTGAGACAGTCTTGAGAATGCCTCGTGAGTAGGTGAAATATTATGTCGACGTTTATAATGTCTTCTATTTAACGAAATTAGTGCAATTATATAAAAAATTCAACATCTTACCCTATGGTTTTAATGTAGATTTATCGATAACTTTATTTAGTTAATTGAATGGTAAGTGGTTAGAAACTACTGCCTACTGCCTAAAGTTAACTTTTTGGACTCAAAGAAGAAGTGGGTCAAAATGGAAGAATTTACAAAATCGGTTCATTACACCAGAGGGGATATATTACCTCACAAACTTAGCAAGGGGACTATCAGTTTTTGATTGTCAATTGTACGTTATTTTCAAGTTTATGTTATTGACGACCGCACGCCACAGTTGAATATCTGTTAAGTAACAAGTGTTTGAAAAATATTTATCCCTGAAGCTAAAACCCCTAAAATTGCCAAATACATATAACAAATCCTTAGGTACTTCCTAAGTTCTCTAAGTTGGAACCTAACTTTGAATTAAAACATTGGCAATCTGATCAATCACTACAATTGCTTCAATTGCACATAAATCCAATTTCCTGTCCATGCCGCAGATTTCCTTGACAATCTCGTGTCGAGGGAAGCGATCAATATGTGCCGTCAGTCAACGTTATAGTCAAATTTTGATGGATCATGTCCTGGATTGATTAGCTTTAGTTTAATATTATGCAATCGATAATGTGTATGACAAATATTTATTTATTGGTCAAAGACCTCTAAAATGATGTTGAAATTCATGTCATGTACATTTTTTAGATTTTATGAAAAAACTCTCCAAAACTCTAAAATATATGGCAATTTTTTGCCATATTTTTAGAGTTTATAGCGAGCGAGCATCCGGGATAAACCAATAAGACACTTGCAATGAAAACAATGTTATCGGTGCTATTGTCATGCATCGGTGCACTGGGAATATTCATAATAACTATATGCGTCTCTTTTCCTCTGCCTTAAAAGAAAGTGTAAGAAAGGCGCACTTTCGTTTGAATCCTGTTTCACAATTCCCGACTTCTTCCCGACACCACAAAGTAAAACTCCAAATACAAGCACTTAAAGTTCAGGGAATATGAATTAACCATTTGGAATCTTCACTATCGTCATTATATAATTCTAATCCTTAGCAAATTCGGAACAACCCAAAAAAATGAATTGAACATAGATCAGAATTTCTTGATATTGTGTAATTTCTTACTATACCATCCCAAAATTGTTTTTCATTTGATTGAGCGGGACAAACGGGAAATTAATTAAATATTTAATTTCTATTCCCGTTCGTCCCACTGAACTTGATGGTGGGGCCAACGGGAATAAAAATTAATTAATTTATAGAATTCCCGTTCGTCCTACTGGTAGGACAAAGCCTGGTGGGGCAAACGGGAATAATCCGAATTGGGTACGTTATAGTTACTTATTTGTTTCCACGTAATAGGGACCAAGTTAGCATATTGCTGATAAGACCACTTAAAAACATAAAGTCCGTTCGTAATTGGCAGGAGCATCACTTGCAAATTGGCTTGGATTTCTAATGCTCTGTAGAATTCTATACAATCGGTAATGATGGGCAATGTTTTTATTGGCCGCATAAGGTTTTTATTGGATCACCTTACCCATTACAAATATATGAATGTACTTATAAGGAAACTAATGTATAATAATGTACCTATGTTGAGGTCTACCAATTCCCGATCTCATTCGAAAATTGCAATACTTAAGTTTCTCATCATAACATAGTATAAAATAAAGTCGCTCGTTCTGTATGTACGCTTAGATCCTTAAAACTACGCAACGGATTTTGATGCGTTTTTCACTAATGGATAGAGGAAGAAGGAAGGTTTTTGAGTATATAATTTGTCAAGTGGGTGATTCCGCTGGCGTCCGCTAGTAATAAAATAAATCAATGATATCATGCTTATGTTCAGTTTTGTATAACGTATCTACCAAAGTGTCTATTAGTTAGTTGTTGTATGGTGGTTGTAACCTACTTAAATAACTACGTAGTTTTTCATCTAGAAAATACTTCGTTTTCTTCAGTGATAGAAATAGTCAAACATAAAAGAAGTTGAAACTGAAAGTTGCTTCTTTTGTCAGACAATTGAAATGTGATTATTATTTTGCCATTCGTAGTGAGACAATTTTGTTGCGAACTATCTGTACACAAGATGGTTAGCATTTCAGGCCCGATCAGAAAATAATCGTACCTACAATGCAGTAGTGGAAGTGAGACGGCGAATGGACGCGGCAGTTGCGCGCGAGCCGTTCATTGATGCGCAGGCGCCTCTGAGGTGCGGGAAGCGGGAGAGAGGAATGCGGTCGTAGCGAGCAATGACCGCGCCAGGGTCGCTTCCTTTACGAGAAGTGCGGGCCGTCGTACTACAACCGAACCCCCCCCCCCTGCCCCCGCGACCCGTACTACATGCTCCTCACGGCAACGACGCGCGCTTTTAGACCCGTATTCCGTCCGTTACAAAAATTAAGTGCGCCGCATTCCGCGACCGTTGTGTTGTCTCATTTACTCTTAAGTTAAATGTGATCTTCTTTTCTTATCGTGGGTAGCCTGGTCCTCGAAGCGTTCGTTTGGTTTCAAAGTAAAGTCGTAGGGCGCGAATTTTAGTCTCCATCAACTCAAGTGTTTTTGCATGACGGTATTTGTTTGGTAGGTATAAAAATATCGTATTAAGTTTTCTTTGCTTTAACTAACTAGGTTTGGGTAACTTCCAATGGACTTACGAGACTTGTTTACTTACTATTTTCGTTGAAATATGTAGATCGGTAGGTAGGTACTTACTTGTTATAAATTTCTACTTAGTTAATAACTCCTTTTACTTTACTCCACTTCTGATGAACGAAATGTGTACGATTGAGTAGGTAGGTACCTACTTAGTGTTAGTAGGTATATAGGTACCTACTATATTCGCATGCCTCAATGCCTACCTTATGATCAGACGGCCATTTTCAGGCATCAGGTACCTAATAAACTTTGTTTCTAAACGAATTCCAAAAGAAAATTGGCTAAATGAAATAAAAATAAACGAGATATTTAACAAATACCTAAGCACTCACCCTTAAATTCAAGTTGGCGGATAACTCATCAGACTGAATAGTACGCAAAACTACGAGTAGACTGCCCAGTGACCTCCTCTTAAAGAAAATTGCTAGTTTTTAAATGAAAACATTGTCAAAACCTAAGTAATTAGAATGTTCTACCACAAAGCCTACAAAATTGGGCTTAGACGGTTTAGGTAAGAATAAAATTGGCCGCTTAGGTCTATCAGTCCGTTTGTAAAAAAAAAAATATCTGTCTGGCTAACATTGTATAAATGGCGCGTCAGAAAATAGGTGCCTTATTTTGAGAGGTTCAAAGCGTTTATTTTTTTTAACTCCACGAGACCGCGGCTCTCCCATGACCATTGCTGCGAGCGTCTCCGGTGACCCCAGAAGGTATTTCCAGTGGCACCCGGCGGACTTTGGCCAGCTGTGTGGCCTCTTCGGGGGTTTGGTCGGAATGAAAATCCCGCGTCGTTGGGGTTGGGTTTTATCCCGCGTCGGTGAGTGAATCTGTTTTCTTGCTGTGGGGCAAAGGCCTCGCAGCACGTAACCCTTCTAGCCTGCTTCTGTAAGGACGGCGGGTGGCTATACCGCCGTCCTCAGGCCCCGATCATGGAGGTCAAAGCGTTAAACAAAATGTCCCACTGAGTGTCTAGGCATTGATGGCTTATTTTTAATGATATAACCGCCATGCGTACCACGTAGACTCGACAATATTGTCCCGATCGTCGTTTCGGCAAACGGACTAATAGCAAAGAGTCTCGATCAACATCTCAAGAGGCTCTCGCTAGACTGTTGGAACAAAGGTCAGATACATACAGGAGGCTGTCATCCTCGACACGCCACGCATCGTTAGGAGATTTCTCAGTGTGTGACCTCTACCGCCGGTAGTTTGAGCCCTGCTCTGCTACTGGTGGTGGTCTGACCGCGATTATAAGTGCCGGGAAAATGGCCGTCTGATCAAATTAGCAACCGCATCAAAATCCGTTGCGTAGTATTAACGAACTAAGTACATAGGGACAGACAGCGGGAAACGACTTTGTTATAGACCATGTTAAGAATTGAGAAGAATAAACAGAATGACTGTTTATTCTTCTTAATTCTGACTGTTCACTTAGTTGAACTATTAGTTTGAATAGAAAAGTTATGTTTGTGTCCATTTGTCGAAGAAGCTACACGCCATAAAAACAAGCTACGTACGAACAATAGCAGCAATGAAATCAAAATTTGATCGGTCTGTCTGTTTGAATGTTCATTTGTTTGAGTGTCTAATATCTACTCTTTAGCATTTTATATAAACTAGAATATTTGTACAGCACTCAATGTGTCTAAACGAACCTATATTCCACAAATAAACAAATGAATATGATTATTATGAAAAATGTATCGAAAAAGGGATCTTGAACGAGGTCCTTACCTATCCTTATCTGTTACGAGGTTCTTAGAGTCATAGTGTTGCATAATAAATAAATTAAATACCTACCTACCTAGCTATACCACAGATTACTACTACTACATAACTATACAAAGACTAAGCTAATCGAGTATAACCATGATACGTAGATACCTATTATGAGTAATAAATATAAACAATATCTACTTAATAGTGAATAAACTCGGCCGGCGGCAATAAACAACTGTGAAGCTGGTGGTCGAATTGGTCGGAATCATGTAACAGTCGAGGCAGTCGAGGTACAGGGCGGCTCCTTTGCGTACTAAAACGCCCGTTGATGTGTGTCATAATTGTTTGTTGGTTTTTGGAATAAAAGACAGGAGCTCGTAATAATACGTGTCGTGTATTTCAGTCGGCCATGTTACAAAGTGAGGAAAGAAGGAAGTGAACATAGACAAGACAATATTGATATAATCTAAGCATAGACTAAACTAGGCTATGGCTTACAAGCTAATATAATATTATGACATCTTCCCTTTAACTTTATTATAACTTATATTTTAGATTCTTATATAAAAATAACAAAACGCATTTTAGTGTTTTGACACGAGACAATTTGACGGTTTTAAAAGATTCTGACAGTTGACATAATTTGACGTTGTCAATTTGACGATTGTTTCTAAATGTAAACAAACAATGGTTTACAACATTTTAGTTTACTAATTAATTACTTATAACTAAGTACATGACAATGAATACGAAACAATGCTTATAAGACTGTGTCTATAAGACGTTGTGGTTGCCTTATCTCTCTTCCTGAACTAGAATATTTCTTAATTGGTTGACTGCTAGTACGTTGAGGAGATTGACTATGTGAAATTTTAGAGTAATCATTTGTATAACAAGGAGTATAACTGATATAAGTTTGATTGGAACTGACTGGTTGAGTGTGAAAATTATTAGTCTGTGTGTTATGTGAATGAAAAGAATATTGAGACTTTGGTCTAAGTGTTATGTATTGTCTATTGCGACGATATGTACCAAATTTACTTTTTATGATATACGACCTAGGTTCAGGACCAACTTGTTGTATAATACCTGGAAACCAAGACGATTGTGGATGTTTTTGAAACATAACATGACTATTTACCTCCAAGGGTTTAAGATCTTTGGAATTTTTGTTGTAAAACTCTTTCATCTTATGTAAATTTTGATTATTGACTTGTTTAAGATGTCTATAGTTACACAATTTTGGTTTTAAAAGTTTTTCTACTATAGGTAGCTTTGTACGAAGTCTACGTGACATGGAAAGTTGTGCTGGTGAACATAAATTGTTTTTGGGAGTATTGCGATATTGCAGTAATGCTAAATATGGATCAGTATTATCAAGTAAACATTTTCTAAGCATATTTTTAATTATGCCTACTGTCCGTTCTACCATACCATTTGAACGGCTGTGATAGGGACTGGAAGTGACATGGTGAATATTCCAATCTTGTGTGAAATCATGAAAAGATTTGGAATTCATCGGTGGACCATTATCTGACATTAATGTATGGTGAATACCATGACGAGCAAATATTGATTTTAGCTTGGTTATGACTTGGTCTGCACTGTAACCATTACTTAAAATTGCTATCTCAACATATTTTGAGAAATAATCGACTACAATTAAGTATACTATAATATAACTACCAAAGCATTATAAGAGACAAATAGCAAGTTTGCTATTCAATTATTTTTACACTTCAGCCAAGAACTTGGCTGACAAAACTGCTTTTATTGAGCAATGTAGATTTAGTGTTAAGACTTTGGAATCTGTTCCAAGTAATTTAAATTAAGTTCTACGACAACAGAGGCAATATTACCCTTTAGCAGACATAGTCAATTAATTGAATTAAATTTTTTATTAATTACGTTAAAAAATGCCCTCCAAATCAAACCAAATCAAAAAATGTAAATTATATCAACATAGGGCATCAAAATATTGGTTGTTTAACACATGGCAAAGAGTTAGAGTTGGAACTGTTAATGAATTCAGACAATATTGATATTTTTTGTATTACAGAACATATGCGTAAGTCGTATGAGCTCATGTTCAATTTCAGTAATCACCGGGTTGGTAGTGCATTCTGCAGGGTGACCACAGTACGGGGGGGATCTTTGATTTTATTAAATAAACAACTTAAATTTAAAGAACGGAAAGATATTGTGTCTCTTTCTCTAGAGTGTAAAGTCGAACTGTCGTGCGTGGAAATGGAGCAATTCATAGTAGTATGCGTGTATAAACCTGGAACCTCACCCTTTTGCGAATTTGAGGAACTTATTGACAAAGTTCTATGTAAACTTGGAAAAACTAATAAGTACCTAATAGTATGTGGTGATTTTAATGTCGATTTACTTGTTAATACGCCTATGAGTTATAATATTTTAAATTTATTTAAATCACACAATCTTACAAACTTATTTTTGGAGCCTACTAGATATTGTAATACAATAGCCACTTGCCTGGATAATATATACAGCGATATGTTGCCAGAAAGTAAAAGTATTATAAAAAAGCTAGATTCAGACCATTGTGGGCAAATAGCATCTTTTAAAATCACTAAAGAAAAAGTTATAAAACGTAAAATATTATGTAGACCAATAACTGGTGACCGCTTGGAACGAATGAGGGTTGGACTTTGCAATAAAATTCCATTCTTAGACACTGGCTTAGATCCAAATGTAATGTATAAATTATTTTTTGATTCTTTTTACAACGAGTTCAACTCCATATTCAAGTCTAAGGAGGTCATGATTAGTGATAGTCCTACTTTCAGTGAATGGGCCACTGAGGGTATACACAAAAGTAGACAAAAACTTTATGAACTATACTCAGAAAGACAGCTTAATAGATCAGTTGAATTTCTAGATTATGTTAAAACTTATTCAAAAAAGTTTAAAGCAGATTGTTTAGCAGCTAAATCAAAATATATAAGTGATAAAATTCTTAATAGTGCAGACAAAGTTAAATCTACTTGGAAAATTATAAACGCGGAAAGAGGTCAACAAAAATTAAATGATAATCATTTTAAACTTAATATAAATGGTAAAATTTGAAAATTTTTTCTCCCGAATTCCTGTAGATTTGACAAAAACCCTAGGCTCTTCAACCCCCATTGCAGAATCTTTGTTAAAATCAAACGTTCCTTGTTGTAACGTTATATTTAAATTCAGTAAAGTTAACATAAACACTATCTTAAAAACTTTTAAATCTTTAAATATCAAGAAAACAGCTGACCTCTGGGGCATCTCTGTGTATTTAGTAAATTCTTTTATTGAAATGGTTGCTCCTGAACTAGTATTAATATTTAATAATTGTGTTGATAGTGGTGTGTTCCCTGATTTAATGAAATCTAGTAAATTAATTCCCCTGTTTAAATCGGGTAGTACTTCAGATCCGTCCAATTTCCGTCCCATTTCTGTACTACCTACATTTAGTAAAATTTTTGAAAAAATTATGCTTAATCAAATGCAAAATCACTTTAACGTTAATAAACTATTACATACAAAACAATTCGGTTTCACTCGTGGTCGGTCCACCACTGATGCCGGAATTAAATTATTAGAGTGTATATACAGGGCCTGGGATGAGTCATATGATGCTTATGGTGTATTCTGCGACTTATCTAAGGCCTTCGATTGCGTTCAGCACCAGACTTTAATTAAGAAACTTGATCATTACGGAATCCGGGGGACGGCCTTGAATTTCGTCAATTCTTACTTAAGTGATAGGGTCCAGAAAGTAGTGATCAATGGTAAACAGTCACCTGGTTCTCCTGTAGCAATGGGGGTACCGCAGGGTTCAATTTTGGGACCTTTTCTTTTTCTAGTATATATTAATGATCTCCCTCACCTCATAAGAGACGACCACGAGGTAGTTTTGTTTGCTGATGACACTTCTTTAATATTTAAAGTTAAACGTGGACAGCGCGAACTTGACGATGTAAACATTACCCTCTCTAGGATAGTCCACTGGTTTTGTGCTAATAATTTATTATTAAATGAAAATAAAACTAAATGTGTAAGATTCACCTTACCTAATGTAAGACTTGTTAAAACCAGTGTTAAGGTTAGGGATGATATAATAGAATTGGTCGATGACACTGTCTTTCTGGGCATAACGTTAGACTCCAAATTGCAATGGGGGCCTCATATCGGGAAAATTTCGGCCAGGCTTAGTTCAGCAGCCTATGCTGTCAAAAAGATCCGACAACTTACAGACATTAAAACGGCGCGTCTTGTCTACTTCAGCTACTTCCACAGTATCATGACATATGGCATACTACTGTGGGGTAACGCTGCCGATATTGAATGCATCTTTGTGTTGCAGAAGAGGGCTATCCGGACTATCTATGGAATGGGGTCTCGGGAGTCATTAAGAGATAAGTTTAAGCATATTAACATCCTTACAGTGTATTCACAGTATATTTACGAAATTTTATTGTATACCCACAAGAACAAAAGTAAATTTGTGAAAAATAGTGATAATCATAATCTAAACTTAAGAAATAAGGATAAACTGGCTGTTCCTAAATTTAGGCTTCATAAAGTGAGTAATTCTTTTGCGGGGAACTTTATTCGAATGTACAATACATTGCCAACCGAAATAGCAAATTTATCTGTCAATAAATTTAAAAAACTAATAAAAAGTAAATTGTGCCATTAAGCTTATTATAGTATTAATGATTTCTTAGATGACAAGGCGGCCTGGTTGTAACAACGTAACGAATTGCTCCTTTCTAAATAACTCTGTATTAGATTTAAGATGAAATATTTTGAAAAAAGCCGAGCTGAGTTTCTTGAGGGCTCTTCTCAGTCTCGTTGCATTTTGGAACCCTCGGTAGAGTCACACCAACTTCTGACGAATCTAAATAATTTTCTGAAAATTTCAAAGATAATAAACGTTATTTTATTTTATTATTTTATTTTATGTATGTATGCTTGTTGAACTCAAAGAAATCTATACCAACCTTATGCCAAGGAATGTATTTGTAATCATGTGGTAATAAACTTTCTTTAGTGTTACTCTTTCTTAAAGTGAGACAAATTTCACAATTACTGATGTAATTATCTATATCTTGACTAATATTAGGCCAGTAAATTGTATGTCTTGCCAAATTTCTACAACTATTCAAGCCTTGATGACCTTCATGTAATAGTTTTAAGAAATCTTTTCTTAAAGAAATAGGTATAATAACTCTACCTGACAAAAATAAAAGGTTATTAGCATAATGAATATCATCTTTAACAGGAAAGAAAGGTTTAATACAATCTTCTACTTTATGCTTTGAATTTGGAAATCCATTTTTACAGTAATTAATAAGAGTTTGAAGAGTTTGGTCAGACCTGGTAGCTTGTTCAATTTGTTGTAACTTGAAAGGACTAAGTGACAAATTAGCAGTGAGTAAATTAACATGAAGTTTAATATCTTCATCCAATTCTACTAATGCATTTTCTGGTAATGCAGCACGGGACAATGTGTCTGCGACATATAAATATTTACCTGGTTTATAAGTAACGATAAGATCATAGGGTTGCAAACGAAGCATTATTCGTTGCAATCTTGGTGGAATATTAAATAAAGGTTTACCAAATAAAGAGACAATAGGTTTGTGATCTGTTTCCACTAGGACTTTGTTACCAAAAATGTATTGATGGAACTTAGTACAACCAAATAAAATTGCTAGGAGTTCCTTTTCAATCTGAGAGTAATTTTGTTGAGACTTTGTCAAGGAAGCTGAGCCATATGCTATAGGACTAATATTATGTAAGATGACAGCACCTAAAGCATCTTTTGAAGCATCTACTGACAAAGTAAGTGGTTTTTGAGGATCAAAGTAAGTTAAGACTGGTGAAGAACTAATTAGAGACTTTAATTTATTGAATTCTTTCTCATGACTGTCATTCCATGACCATATTGTGTTTTTATTAAGTAACTGTCTTATGTTTGATGTTTCTTTTGATAATTTTTTTATGAATGAGCCAAGAAAATTAATCATGCCCAGGAATCTCTGGACATCTGTGACATTCTTAGGCTGTGGCATGTTGCAAATTGAATTTACTTTAGATGGATCTACAGACACTCCATTTCTATTGAATATAAAACCTAAATACTTGACTTCACTTTGACAAATGTTACATTTATTACTATTAAATGTTAGACCTATATCTTTTGCACGACAAAGAACTTTTTCTAGGATTTGATCATGTTCTTGAATGGTTTTAGCATGTATAAGAAAGTCGTCCATCATTATTTTAATGCCTTGTATGTCACCAAACCGGGAAATCATTTCTTTATGAAAGATTTCTGGAGATGCATTGACACCAAACGGTAGCCTTAAAAAACGAAATCTGCCATAGGGGCTTATAAAAGTACATAGTTTGGATGATTCTTCATCTAAGACAAGATTCCAAAAGCCTGACTTAGCGTCTAAATTTGAAAAATAACATGAACCATTTAGTTCTGCTTTAATTTCATCAATATGTGGAAATGGGTAATGTGAACGTTTAATAGCTTTATTTAACTTACGAGGATCTAAACATAATCTAATGCTTCCATCCTTTTTAGAGACAATTACCATAGAGTTGACCCAATCAGTTGGTTCATCAACTCGAGCAATAATACCAGTGACTTCTAACTTATTAAGTTCTGCCTTGACTTTATCCTGTAATTTAAAAGGAATTTTTCTACTTGCGTCTACCGACGGCTTGACATTTTCGTTGAGAGTTAAATGACATTTATAGTTTTTAAGAGCTCCTATTCCATTAAAAACCTTACTATATTTCTTTAGTATTGACAGACTGTTTGACTCTGCAGGGACTTTGTGACACATTGACTGTGATATGACTTGACTTTGACTGTTAGACTGACTTGACATTGACTGTAAATTGTTGTTCTGGCTATGCTGACTAAGTGTGTAGTTTGGACTGTGTTTAGATATGTTTTCATCAAAGGTTACTGACTGTATTCTTTTTATGACTTTTAACTGTTGACATGACTGTCTACCCAGAATATTTTTGCAATCTAACTGTGTAATATGGAAACACAAGTTGTATGATTTGTCATTATACTTACATGGTAATGTACAATAACCGATTGTAGGTATACTTTGACCTGTAAATGTTGTCAAGTTAAATGGTGTTTGTATAAGATTTATCTCTTGCAACGCTAGTTTTTCAAATGCTTTCTTAGACAAATTCAAATCAAATGCAAATTCACATCTGCACCTGAATCAATAAGTGAGCAAACAGATTGACTACAGATACTTAGGGTTATTGATCATTGGTTACTACATTTTACAGAATTACATTGATAAACAGCACCTAAAAAAGCTTGATCATCATTAGAAAAATCTTCTTGCACATAATTAACATATTTTTGCTTGGACTTACACATCTTTGAATAATGATTAAGTTTTTGACAGAAATTACATTTTGCACCAAGAGCAGGACATTTAAAACGATGTGTTTGACCACACTTTGGACACATTGAGTTATTCATAGACTGATTGTTACCTTTATAACCATTGGGACTGCTATAACTCGATGAATGGGATGTATTGTATGACTGGTTAGGATTGTACCTTGACTGTTGACTGTGACTCTGACTTCTTGATTGACGATCCTGTGACTGCGGATTATACCTTGATTGTTGACTGTGACTATGATATCTTGACTGATTTCTTGAATGACGATGTTGTGAATGACTTCTACTGGACTGACTGGATTGACTACTTTTGTTATGTATACTATCTATACTAGCTACAGATGAATTGGGATTTGTGCCTGATAATATTTGAACTTCTTTCCGGGACGATTCTAGTGACTTAGCAATATTTATAGTGGCATCTAAAGTGGTAGGTAATTCTTGCAAAATTTTCTCTTTAATGTATTGATTCTGATCATTTAGATTCCAACTAAATATATCTTTTAGTAAATCGTCTTGCAATTCACCAAAATTACACTGATGGGCTATATTTTTGAGATCTGTTATATAACTGTCCAGCTGTTCATTTTGCAGTTGCTTTCTGTTAAAAAGTTTATGCCTTATCATGGTTATATTGACTTTTGGGCTGAAATAACTTGCAAATCTGTCGATCAACACTTGTAGCTTGACTGTTTCGACATCTAGGTTGAAAGAATAAAATATGTGAAGGCAATCTGGTCCTATATAATGTAATAAAAGTGCAACTTGCCTTTCTTCGCTTTCTTGATCATATTTAAATGCTTTGAGATATATTTTGAATTTGGTGATCCAATTTTTCCACGTGAGCGGCATGTTGGATGCATGAACGTCCATGTGCTTGAGGCGACCCGACGACGTTTAAGATTCGTCCATTTTTTTCTTTTGGTTGATCCAGTTCTTCCTAAGACACGCCAGTTTACACCACACCTGATGTTTGTTGGTTTTTGGAATAAAAGACAGGAGCTCGTAATAATACGTGTCGTGTATTTCAGTCGGCCATGTTACAAAGTGAGGAAAGAAGGAAGTGAACATAGACAAGACAATATTGATATAATCTAAGCATAGACTAAACTAGGCTATGGCTTACAAGCTAATATAATATTATGACAATAATGAGTCATGTACTCTGGAATCAGCGCGTTCTACAGGATGCCCAGTACCTATACTAACTATAAGTTGGCGCTCCAATCGGGGCAGGAAGGGTTCCGTACCGAAACGGCAAAAAAATCACGTTTGTTGTATTGGAACTCCCTTTATTATATTCTATTTTTTAGTATTTGTTGTTGAGACGCCCAGGACTTTAATTGGCTATGCCATAGTGGCTGGCACGTAAGATTGTGTTGCCTTTCAACAACATTTCATCGCAAGGTAACGGGTTTAATTTTTTTTTGTAAATTACTTAATATTTGCTATTTTTTATTAAATTAAGTCTGGCATTTTGGACATAACCCATTATAAGTGCTCGCCTCCTATTACGTAGGACTAAAAATACTGGCCAATTGTGGGTGTGTAATGCACCTCTGCCTACCCCTTCGGGGATAAAGGCGTGACATATATGTGTGTGTGTGTGAGAAGCAACAGAAATACACAATCTTCATGAGATACAGCCGGAACACTTAAAAGATATCAGAAAAATAGCTGAGGCAACTTGTAAATTCATTACATGGGAAGTTGGTTTTTAACAATTCTGTCTCATTTAGCTACTAGTGATCGAGACAACATGGTTAGTAATTTACGGTTTAATAAAGGAATGGACTCGCTATCAGTTTGTAACACATTTATAGCGATACTGACCCGTATAATGAAAAGGGTGAGGTACATGTCAATACCACAAGCGGCCTTCCGGTCCATCACACTGTTTGTCTGTGGCAACGTGTGTAAGCTCATTTAGCGAATATACGGAAAGTTACCTACGAGTACTTTGAGTATAGGTACTTTTCCTCTATTTCTCATCGAACGTGCTATTGAAGCATGAACGTAAATTGAACGTATATGTGTAGCCAAATAGTACCTTGCGTTCTTTACATACCTACATTATTATTTTATGAGGCTATCTTCGGCTATCTACGGCTATTAAAATAGTCATGAAAGTGGAAGAAGCAAAAGAAGTATGCCAGGATCTTAACAACTGGAATTCCATAGTCTCTGCCTACACCAATGGGAAAGAGTAGTGAATGTATGTATTATTACAAACTGGCGGAAAAAAGCGACAAGACTGGTAAATTTTGCAACTTACAACAAATTTTTAAGTCACGTACGTGCGCACTCACACAAATACAAAGCTCAGCTTACGCCTCGCGAACTATACCTAATACCAAATTTGCACGTTGCTAAATCTTTAAAAAATGTTTCAGGCTTACTTAAAAATATAATAGTCCGAGACGCCCAGGACTTTAATTGGCTGTGCCATAGTGGCTAGCACGTAAGATTTTGTTGCCTTTCATCAACATTTCACCGCAAGGCAACGGGTTTAAGATACTACTTTTTATTAAATTCATTCGGCCATTTTGGACATAATCCAATATAAATGTAACCGGTGACGGCAATAGGCTTGCCTCCTATTACGTAGGACTAATAATACTGGCAAATTGTGGTTGTGTTATGCACCTCTGCCTACCCTTTTGGGGATATAGGCGTGATATGTGTGTGTGTGTAAAAATATAGAAGTATCAAGTGATGAATCAAGAACACACATTTCTTTAGTTGCATTTCTAAGACTATATAATTTAGAAATCTGTGTATTACATAGCTATTTAATTTGTGTAAATAAATGTTCACCTTCTGAAAAATCTCATTGGTTATAGTTATACCTACTTGTAAACGTCAGTTTTATCCTAATCTTATTGATAAGATAGGTCATTAACCGACAATAATCTCCCGGCCTTGGTATTGATAAATTTTATTTATTTTGACCACTATATACTTAATAACATGCTGCTATCTAATGGTATATCAGTAATCCTATATTTTATTGACTATAGAATAACTAGAGAAATATAAAACCTGGAGCACGAGGAGTCCATTGGGAATATTAAAAACCGGCGAAGTGCGAGTCGGATTCGCGTAAAGAGGGTTCCTTAACATTATCTCTAAAAAGGCAAAAAAATCCCATTTGTTGTATCCCCCTTCAATATTCATTTAATTTATTTTTTTAGTATTTGTTGTTATAGAGGCAACATAAATGCATAATCTATGAAAATTTCACATTTCTCACCGTTGCTGCAGTGCTATTCTAATACGATTCAATCGGTTGCGTCGGATGTCCGACCAACCCGAACGAATTAACAGTAATAACCTTACTCGGAAATTACTTCGGATCGTTGCGTTAAATCAAATTCATAGACAAATATCACAAGAGTATCGGATTATAATCTATGGTATTTTTGTATTTCAAAGCAATGAGTTTGCTTAAACTATTCTTAAAATATTAAGAAAGAAATTATAAATAGATCACAAAAACTGATGTCATCGGCGGGATATAATCTATGGTATCGGATCAAATGATATGAAGAGGTAGTGTAGTTCATAGTAAACTTTTTGAAAATATTATCATCGAAGTTTTGAAATTCAATATTTTTTGGAAGATCATAGAGCAAATTGAATAACAGACTCAATTTACTAGTTTTAATAATTAAATAATGTTAAACAATGTTTTGAAGATTTACATAAAGTCCAGGCTGAATTGACAAATAATAAAACAAGCAAATAAATCAAAAGTCAAAACAAATGTCCCCTTGACAACTTGGTATTTTTTTGAAATTCTCTTTATCTTAGATTTGTATTTATTCTAAATTATTATACAATGGGATAAATGTGTAATGTTTCTCGTAGAAATTCATAGAAATTGGCGATTAATATCGTATTTTAGTGTTGAAGTTTCAAGTGAAGGTTACAAAACACTATTCGACTCGTTGTTTTTGTCCATGACTGAAGACCATGCTATGGACTACTATGGAGTAGGTATCAAAAGCGATAACATCGACACCAAGATTCGACGCTACTTTCTTCAGTGATACCAAGATGATTACCATGATGAATTATTCTTCGATGATTGCAATAAGTAGATTCCACTTCTCCAGCATTTCTCCTTCACCAGGGGCGTCTATTGCTGCATACGGGCCCTTTATTTGCCAGTACCTTGTCCGTACAAGTGAGTATGCCCAATGCGGGGAGGGTACGCTCTTTCTCGCTCCAGGCCGCCTCCTTCGCCATTATAACCAGCTCGCAGAAGGATACGGCCCCATTCCACTTGCTCCCACTGTATACCATAGCTCGTAACATGATCTCCAGTGAAGATGTATCCACACAGACCCACGACGTGGTCCCGGCGCTATTGACACTGGGGTGTGACCTCACGATGGATGCTGTATAGATACTTACCAAAGCATTCGTGCACGTGAGGTCACCGTGTCGCCTTTGCAACCACTTCTCCATGATCAGTCTGGGCATGGGACCCTAAGATCTTGGCGGGCGGGACAGTGATAAATAGATAATCATCACTACATCATAAAATAGTGTAAAACAAAGTCGCCCTTTCCGTATGTATACTTAGATTTCAATCACCAATGGATATAGTGGTTCTCGGGGAAGATTTTTGTGTATATAATTTATCAAGCGGGCGAAGCCGCGGGCATCCGCTAGTATAAGTATAAACTTATATTCTTCACTCGAATTACGAGTGTCAATTGGTAATATAGATCTCGAAAGAACACTACCGGGGACCGGGGTCTACATTAATGACATACTTTCTTCATTGAAAAGAGTAATTAATTTTCAAAACACCTCAAGTAAGTATATACGCTTACGATCGACCCACAATACTGCAAGATACCCATTTTGATATCAAAAATTTTGACATAAATCGACGATGAAACTCCTGTCAATTTCGAATTATCGGACAGATGAAATGCCTTCAGAGTAAGCATTCCGATAGAAAAGCTGTCAAATAAAGTTCGATAGGATACAGCGTTAACAACGACGACCGACCCGACCGAATGTATTTCAGAGTAAGAAAGGCCCGAAGTATCGGCTGATTCAATCGTAAATTTGTTTTCAGAGTAGACGCCAACTGAAACGAAACATCAAACACTTCGTGTCATGACATGAATCGACAGGAAATGTAGGTACCTACAGTAAAGAACCACCTAGATATGTGGATTCCCGTAATCTCATTGAATTGCTCCGTAGTAAAACTGACAATGACACAATGACCAGAGGCGCTCGGCAATGGCCGTAAAGCGGCCACGGCCTTGGGCCTTAAAAAAAACTCAAAATGTAGCACGTTAGTCCTCATTATTCAATACATTGCTTACGTCGAAAAAGTCTTGAAATTATAAGTACTTACTACTTTTTACCCGGCAACGTCAGCGAGGGTTATGTGTTTCACGCGTAGGTAGGTATGTATGTTTCTTTGTTCCCCTCTACAGACCAAACGGCTCGATGGAATACGGATCTCGAAACGAGTGCAGCCGGGTTTTTCTTTTGCAATATTTAAAAAAATTAATGCAAACGCTTTTCTTTGTAAGTAACTGCGCGGCGATCGCGCGGCGTCTGCTCTACGACCACGCGGCGGCCGCGCGGCAGCCTCCCTCGAGTTTTCTCGATGTACGCCCCGCGCCGGCGTCCGGCGTCCCCGCATTCTCCTTTCTTTCGACAGTCAGTCACTTGTCACTTTACAAATTTTAAGAAAGACCAAGGTCAACTAGAAATGAATCAGGTTAGCAGTGGCAGGGCCACCAGTCGGTGACCGCGCGGTCGCCGTACTGTCACTGCGCCCTAAAGAGGAAAGATTTGAAAGATTGTTTGTTTGAAGCGAATATGCTCCGTAACCACTGTTCCGATTTTGAAAATTCTTTCACTGAAATGTAGCTACATTATCCCTGCGTATCATATGCTACTTTTATCCCGGTAATAAATTCCCATGGGAACCGGGAACGAGAAAACTACTAACGAGCCGCGGCGATGAGGCTATATAAAAAGCCGTTAGATAACGTATCTAGACAATTTTTGAAAAGAGGTGTCTTCTCAATGCTATAATTACTATCTCTCCCTAAACCCATCCCATTTTACTGTGTGGTTGTTCACATAAAGCTTTCAGCTGACTAAATTCTTCGTACATAGCGTTAAACCCCATTGCCATAAGCCTACTAACATAGCGATTTACAGCCGGCTTCATTTAAGCACCCAGACAGCAGCAGGTAAACAATTTCGTACAGTCTGCTGCTACAAAATCCCTGGCACCTTTCTGACATTTTCCGATAGTGCCTGGATTTATCCACCTCGGTATTTTGTTACCTTCTACTAAAACTAATATTATTATATAATACGCGAAAGTTCGTGTTGTTGGATGTTTGTTATTTGTGACTCTTTCACGCGAAAACAATTAAACAAATATTAAACTTTATAATAAAATTTGGCTCACACATCAGAATAAGACAGGATAGGGTAATTTTTATACTGTTAACGTGTTCCCACGGAAAAAAATAACCAGGATAGAAATTACAGTTTGTGTGTAAATAAATACATTAGAATCAACTCCATTGTTCACCCGCAAATTATATGTCTATTTCCAAATGGGTTGTCAAGCATAAACTTAATCAAATTTTAAGTGATGTAATGAAGCTATTGGTATTGTGCTCTATATTTATAAAAAGTGTGCATACTCCTACATCCGTGCATTTTTAGTACAAAGGGACTAAGCATACAATTATTCGCTTGTTTTTTGTTTGTATTTAATTGTTACCCTTTTCTCTTGTTTGCAGTTTGAGAACAATGTCTTCGGTACCGTTGCCATCAATTAGTTCTATTAATAGCAGTCAAGTGAAGGAAACTACTAACCGAGATACTTAATAAGCATTTTAGCTTTCTTTTGTAATTTAGTTCGGTTAACTACCTACTTTATAACTATCTGTTTATTTATACTCAATTGACAATGATTGGGAAAAGAATGGAATGTTGTTTTATACAAAACAGCTATAACTGTTTTGTATAAAACAACCACGCAATTATTGGCCGACAAGATAAGATAACCGACTACTGCAATATGTGTCTCAGTTTGTGTCAAATTTAGCTGCATTGTACACCATGATGACTGAATTTTACAAAAAAAATATTTGTTGGATGGCTGTGTTCTAAGATTTCGTACCTGTTTCAGCTTCTAGAAGAGATATCGATTTAGCCGTTGACAAAAACACGTCATGTTGAATTTAGTGTCGAGTTTTGTGAGTTTATGAAACAATTAAGTTTATATTTGGTAATTACTCTATAATATCTGATTGATTGATTGAACTTACATTAGTATTATATTTTTAGCTTATATATAACAAAGGAAGGTGTACATATATTATGTAAGTTAACAGTAATTATTAGGTACTTACGTGCTTATTTGTATTTGCTTAAGCGCACGTACCGAAATAATATTATATATTTGCTGGGGTAGCAATGACGGAATATTATGCAAGTTACATTCTATGGCTTCGCCATATCGAGTTTGGCTGTCTTTAAATGTTATTTTCGGAAAAATTGTCAATATTCAATCAGTCAAGTGTAATGGCGGCTTTCTGCACAACTACATCCAATTTTAGTTCTACAACATCTACGAGCAGTTAGCAAACATTTTTCCAGTCAGATACTCAGCAAACATACCAAGACGTACGACACTAATGTGATGCTAATCATTAGGTACGCCGGACACATATTAAATTAGGTAGACACCGCATTTTAGCAGTCAGTAATGAGCGTGGCTAACGGTGTTTTTTTGGTATTCGACTGGAGGAAACCTAAAGCCACTATAGCGGTGTCCAGTACTAAGCAAACAGAGTTGTTGATAATAAATTCTAAGAGAATAAACTGAAATCTAAACCTCTCAACTTTGTTATGAAGTTTATGTAAGTATAAATACGAGTATCATAGCATAACAATATGCATCATAGAAAGGTGCAAAGTATGACTGTAGAGGGTTTAAGCAGTAGAAGTAGGCCAAAGAAAAGATGGATGGAATGTGTGAAAAAGGATATGACAAGGAGAGGAGTGACTGAAGAGATGACATCGGACAGGGACGTGTGGAGGAGAAAGACTTGTTGCGCCGTCCCGAAATAATTGGGATAAGGGCAGGTAGATGATGATGAATAATATGTATTTATTCATGTAATTATTACATGTACCCATAGTTTATTGAGTCTATTTTCCTGCACTGCACACATTGTAGCCCTTTCAGCTTTACATTATGGTAAGTACTTGCATACTATTCCCTATTTTGTGCTTAAATCTCCTCTCAGGGCTGCTGGAAGAGATTCCTTTAGGAATAAGTAGTGCCCTTGTACAATGCTCACTGTATTTTAAGTATTACTGTATTCTTGGTCTTTTGTTTGTGTGTATGTACAAAAATTATAAATAAATAATTACCATTATATGGAATACCATCAAGATTTTTTTTCAGATTCTACGACCTAGGTTTAGATTTTAGAGAGGGGGACACTCTGTTTTAACAAAAAAAAAGGGCTTTGAAGTAAAATATCTCGCAAATGGACCTTAAATCAAAAAAATTGGCTTAGCAACCTCCCAATGTTTTAAAAAAAACCTATCTAATGATACCTCACGAGTTATCCCGACGAACTTTGTATCGCCTCAAAAAAAATAAAATATAAATCTATACATAGTATAAAACGTCTGTCTGTCTCTATGTATGCTTAGATCTTTAAAACTACGCAATGAATTTTGATGCGGTTTTTTTTAATAGATAGAGTGATTCAACAGAAAGGTTTTAATGTAAAATACATGTATAACATACTAGAGTAATACCGATTATTTTAGAGGTTTCTAATGTAATGTCGTAAATAAACACATTTTTTGAGCTTTCATTGCAAACGCTGACGAAACCCTACGAGACAGATCAAAATAATGTACTACAGTATTGTACACCATAGAAAGGTCTACAAAAAAGTTTGCGATAGCATATGTCTATCTCTTAAGGATAACGCACAGTAACCATTTATATCTTTTATAAATGACAAAAAAATTATGTGTCATAAGCCAAGCTATTTTTACCAATGCAGTATTATTCCTTATCTAATTGAATACTTTACATACGTTGTGCATTTAATGTAGACCAAAATTGCCATTAAAACCATATAATTTGGACGAATGATTTAAGAGATATCTCGTGATGGAAAAAAAATAAGAGCGCGGCGACGCAGCCGGGCTGTGGCCAATGACGGCAGTGAACACACAGAGATTTTAAGCAATACAGCATAAATCCTTATCCAATTAAGTACCTTAAATACATTTTGCTTTTAATATAGATCAATATGGCCCTTTACAGCATGTAATTTAAATGAATATTTCCGAAGATATTACAGATTAATAGGTTATATCATAGGCTTTTTCATTAAAAATTCATTTTCATTCATTCAATTCATTCGACATGTTTTTCGAAATTCATAGTAGGTACCTTGGTTGGATAGGAATTAGAATAAAACAAAAGAATTATAGCCAAAAAGCGGTTTAAAGTAATGTAGTACATAGTGGTGTAGTGTACAGGGAATGCTCAAAGAGCACGTTCAGCTAGAGACGACGATTCGTCAAGGGAATGTGAGGCTCGGCTCAGCCAGCTTCGGGCTAGATATAGAGCTGAAGGAGTAAGAGAATCCTCAGTTGATACCCTCGTCACGGCGCGGGGTGCAACGTACCAGGAGGCAGCACTCAAGGTCACGACGGGTGTTGCTCGAGTCGTGGGTCGGATACGGCAGCTGGGACTGGAGGTGGCCTTGCACAAGTCCGAGGTTCTGTGTTTTCACAGACCTCGGAACGGTCCACCCGAAGGTTCCAGCATAAATGTGGGAGGCGTTAGCATCGGCATCAAGCCCTCGATGAAGTACCTAGGGATCGTACTTGATAGTCGATGGAACTTCGGACCACATTTCCGAAGTTTGGTCCCCAAGGTGACGCAGGCATCGGTCGCGCTTTCGCGACTGATGCCCAGCCTAAAGGGACCCAACGCCTCCTGCAGGAGACTGTACCTGGGGATCGTGCGAAGTATGGCCCTATACGGGGCTCCCGTATGGGCGGATAGGTTGGCGGTCAAGGGGAACGTGACTCTGTTAAACAGACCACTTAGAACCTTGGCCGTCAGAACCGTACGGGGGTACCGCACGATCTCCGGAGAGGCTGCATGTCTCCTAGCCGGGACCCCTCCATGGGACCTGGAAGCGAGAGCCCTTGCGTCATTGTTCCAATGGCGCAAGGAGGCGCTGGGGCGGGATCACAGGCCTGCGTCTCGAGAAATCGAGGACCAGCGGTCCCAACTCCACCAGGATCTCATGGAGTCATGGAGGGTGCGACTTGAGCAACCCAAGGGGGGTGCCATCTTTATCGCGGCGGTGAGACCGATCATGGACGATTGGCTGCAGAGGCAGCATGGTGACCTCACGTACCGTGCGACGCAGATGGTTGCCGGGCATGGATGCTTCGGTAGCTATCTGTTTCGCATGCATCGTGAGGTCACACCCCGGTGTCAACACACGTTGGTGGAGTGCTCAGCGTGGGCGAGTCAGCGCCGGGACCTCGTAGTGGGTCTGGGCGTGGATACCCTCTCGCTGGGGACCATGCTTCAAGCCATGGTATCCAGCGGGAGTAGGTGGAACGCGGCCGTGTCCTTCTGCGAGCAAGTCATGCTCGCGAAGGAGGCGGCCGGGAGGGAGAGGGAGCGTACCCTCCCCGCCGAGTTCCGTAGTCGGCGGCCAGGCCGCCCCAGACTACGCGACTACGCCCAAGACTATCGTCCTCCATGATCGGGGCCTGAGGACGGCGGGATCGCCACCCACCGTCCTTACAGAAGCAGGCTAGAAGGGTTGCGTGCTGCGGGGCCTTTGCCCCATAGCACGCAACCAGATTCACTCACTGACGCGGGATAAAACCCGACCCCAATGACGCGGGATTCTCGTCCCGACCAAACACCCGCAGAGACCACAGGGGTGGTCAAAGTCCGCCGGGCGCCACTGGACATACCCTCTGCTAGTAACCAGGGACGCCCGGCAACGGACGTTAGAGTGGCCGCGGCCATGGGCCGCGGAATTAAAAAAAAAAAAAAAAAAAAAAAAAAAAGGTTCTTTCTCTCTGGCTCTACCTATGTTTTGCGAATCTGGCAGTAAATGTAAATTTAGAAGCAATTAAGACTTTAATTGTAACCTTTATAACTGACTGACTTTCAAAAGTGTTACACTTGAATATACATATTTTTCATTTTCAATAGTTTCTAATCGACTCCGAACGAATGCGTTATACATGGGGCACACTAAAAGTTTTGCACTTCTAGCTAATTGAACTAATGGAACTATTTGAATTTCGAATGTTATATTTTTTTAAACGTTGCAACCTTCTTAGTAACTAGGTCGCCGCAGTCGCGAAACGTACCGTTACGCTGCAGCATATATTTGAGCGAAGCGAGTTTAAATTCTAAGTTCTGGCATCGTAATAACCTGGGTAATTCTGTAAGCTATTGATGAGTGCAAGAAAATCCGAAATCGGCCGAGTATTCGCCGAGAAACAATTAAACATAAATCGTTTGAAAAATAATTTGAGTCACCCGTTGAGAGCTCCGCTCGCCTTCTCGCTTCGCTCAATAAAAATAAACAATTGGCGGGAAATCCTTTGTCAATTGTTTTTTTTTCACAAATCAAAGTTCTACGTATGCACGAAAATGGAATTAAGTCGAAAATATTCTAGAGCGATGATGTTTTATGATTTTAAAAGTTCTCTCTCTCCGCAAGACTGTGCCGCTCGTCTTCAAAATGCTTTTGGGAGAGAAGCACCTTATTTGAGCACCGTGAGGCGATGGTTTGCTGAATTTGAGAGAGGTCGAGTTTCTTTACATGACGAATTTCGTGAAGGAAATAATGTGGCTACTGTTAAGCGGTTAATTGAAGAAAACCCGCGGATAACCTATGAGACAATTCGAGGACTATTGGGGATTGGTATGAGTCAAATCCAGAAAATTTTGCACGTATAATTGAAAGTTCGGAAACTTTGTTGTCGTTGGATTTCCATGAACTGACAGCGGAGCAGAAGCGGGCTCGCGTGGAATGGTGCTCACAGATGCTACTGAAGTACGACCACGGACATTCTAATGCTGTTTATGACATTGTCACAGGAGACGAAACGTGGATTTATTGTTTTGAACCCGAAAAAAAGCAGCAATCTTGTGCATGGGTGTTTGAAAATGAGAACAAGCCAACAAAAGTGAGGTAGGCGAGAAACGTTGGTAAAAAAAAATTTTTCTCAGCTACGGATCCCATCTGTATAATTCCACTTGAAGATCAAATGAGTGTTAATGCCGGATGGTATTCTACCATTTGTTTACCCAGGGTGTTAGAAAAAGTTTGCGAAAGACGACCCAAAAGCCGCGGTCTCCTACATCATGACAACGCTTCTTCACACACGGCCAACAAAACAAAGTCATTTTTGGCTTCCGAAAAAGTACAACTCGTCACCCATCCTGCGCATAGCCCCGACCTAGCACCCTGTGATTTCTGTATTTTCCCCAAAATCAAAGATTTGATGAGAGGTTTCACTTTTACCAACTCCGAAGAGGCAGTGATAGCGTTCAATCAGCACGTAGAATACATTCCTTCAGATCTGTGGTCCTCCTGTTTTAAAAAATGGTTCGATCGCATGAAAAAGTGTTTAAAATGTAATGGAGAGTATTTTGAAAAGCAATATACATAATATTTTGGTTTTAACATGTTGTTTTTTTAAGTTACGCAAAACTTATAGTGTGACCTCACGGCATTAATCTTATGAAAGTATTTTTATACCTATATTAAAGTCGATTATGTTGATAGCGCCTAATAGCGCGTTCTAAAAAGCTCTTATCATTTCACTGTCTCGTTTCAAAGAAGACTCTTTCCAGATTCACAGTAAAGTTATTTTGCACATAAAGGGTGGTCCGTTATTTTACGAGAGCGACGTACGTGTCGGGTTCTATAAAACGGGACGGGAGGTTTTGAAAATTTAGTTTCATACAATGTAAATGTATGACATGAAAGACTTTGCGAACAGGACTACAACGTAGAATCGTATATCGAGTGTTAAGTCCCGTCCGTGTTATCGCTATTATATAGTTAAGACTGATACAGGTGTCAAAAATGAACGACAGTCACAATCCACGTTCTCTTTTTTACGTCCCCGCTCCGTCAACGTCCCGTTATGTATGCAAGGCCCTCACTTGGACAACTTTTTCAACCGTCTGATGCGCTTAAAGCTCGAGGGCATACATCGCCACTCAAGATGTTCCCACGCTTGTCCGGCTCCCACATTTTATTTTATTCAGTATGACATGATTCCAAGTTGAAATATTTTCGAATTCAGAAAGAATATTTGTTAGTCAATGATGAACAGATTAGATGATTTCAGATTTAGATGAAATTTAGAACACAGATGGGACTATTTGTGTAATTCATTTATTTTTGGGGGAATCACAGGGGACATGATCCTTCCCACTTTAGGTATAGTCAACCTCATATGCAAGTGGTGCACTTGACAATTCAGTCAACAGACGATGAGGCTCCGACAAACATAAAAGTTAGAGGGAAAAGGCAATAGGCTTGCCACTTATTAATACCAACAAAGGGCGCGTTTCGAGGTTCTTCTTTTTCAAGCCGGCCTGCTGCGGTGTGCTGCGGGAATTTAAACATGGCGGTTTTTTTATTGCCATTGACATTTAACCGTGAAATCCTTTTTGTCAGAGTAAAATTCTGACCAAGCAACCGTATAATTCATAAATTAGATACCTGCGTTCAAAATAGTAATATAGCATAGAATTTGTACATCAATTAAGAAATTACACGATAAAACATACACAGGATATATGGCGGCTTAATCGCTAAAAAACTATCTCAGACAACCTTAGGATGGAGATGTATTAAAAGGGACATGCTGCATGATACGAACTACGTATTCGCATGTGAAGTGCATACATATCTTTGTAAGATAGGTACTGAAAACGCTGAATACAGGACCACTAAATATACCTTCAATCATCGCTGGGCAGCAACTGTACCGAGACCACTGAAAGTATAAATAAGCTAAGGTGGGAGAAAGGTTTTCTGCCGTTTCCAGTCACAAAATGATGCCCTTAACCTATTTTAATCAAGCAGAACAATAGGAACGAAGGAGATACATTGCTACAAACCGTTAAAAACTTTATCAAATGTGTAAAAACGCCGTCAAACGCTCAGCCACTACAAATACTAACTAAATGGAAATTCTAAGCGCATTAATCCAGAAAATGTAAATCACTGTTTTCGACTCATGGGAGCTTAGAAGCTTAGGTGTCATGGAATACTTCCACTTATAGAATACTAGTGGTGGTCACCCGCGACTTCGTCCGCGTGGTAATTTGGATTTTTTTCCGTTCCAGTCGCGCCGCGTCATATTTTGAACAATTCACACAATATCTTTATAAATTGTAGCCTATGTGTTATTCTGATGTATAAGCTATATTATTGTAAAGTTTCATTAAAATCCATTTTACGTGAAAGAGTAACAAACATCCATCCATCCATACATACATACTCACAAACTTTCGCGTTTATAATATTAGTAGGATAAGCATAAGTAAAATATGGTACGTACCTACTACACGTCCTAGCAGAGCACTATAATGAGCACGAGCATGAACTTCACGACAGGCTAAGGATGCTTTTCCACCAGATATGTACTCTGCTACGTTGCGATAGATGTGTTTGCTGTTTTTCCAAATATTCACCAACATGGTCGTATCCGACTATATTGAAAGTGTGCGAAGAATTGTGGAAACTGTAAAAAAAATTAGACCAATTGTTATAGAGCTTATCAGTAACAGGACGGCATCGAACATAATAAACAGTAGGTAGGTACCCAGTCAACATTTCGTAGGAACTGGACTGTTAGTACGTATCCGAATATGAAATGAAATGAAAGTTTATTCGATAACGAACGTCAGTTAGTAGTCAAAATAAAAATATTATTGCTTCTATTACATGTGTCAGATTCGCCAAGCAATATATAGAACCGTGAGAAAGAACCTGGCAATAAAACTCACGGCCACTCTTTTTCTATAGCTGATATTTAGATAGGTTTACAATAATTATAAAACCGTCATTCGGTACCTATACAATCATAAATAAGTGAGAAGAAGAGAAATAAATCAATATGCAAAGGTCAACTAATAAACAAGGCTCACTTGAGTGTTAATTATTACACACAAAATTCATTTTCAAATATTGGGCCTTTATTGGGAATATCGGAAACGCGGTTCGCGAAAGATAATATAATTATAATTAATCCAATTCAGTGTGTCCAATTCTCATATCACTGTCACACACAGGGGTGGCGGCGTGCGTCAGTATAGGTAGGTACAAATACAATATAATTTCCATTTATCGAAGTGATATTTACGAAAAAAATATTTTTTGAAAGAAGAATATTTTTTTATCGCTCTTTGGATTTTGCTCTGCCAGACAGGGTCTACACATTACAAATCAGGAACTATGAGTACTATTCCTTTTTAACCTCTTCTACGGTTCTTTGGTTGTAATAATATTGTATGTATCATATTATTATTATGTATTTGTAAAACATACATACATACATAAAATCACGCCTCTTTCCCAGTGGGGTAAGCAGAGATCACGGACTTCCACTTGCTATGATCCTGGCTTACTTACTTCTTTTTAATTTGTAAATCGCAATAAATTATTGGGTAGGTACCTACTAAGTATTCATACATTTTTCAGTCACATTTATATTATACTAGTCGCGTACATACATAGGTACTTACATACTCACAAACTTTCGCGTTTATAATATTAGTAGGATTAAGCCTTCGACAATCTATATAACTTCTTTTTCAGTTATTTTATACAATACCTTCTTAGCGACGACGCCTCGGGTATTCATACTAATTATTGTCTGAGTAGGCACCTAGACAATGAATACCAGAGGCGTCCAGGCAATAATGAAATATTATTGACCGATCGAGCGTGGCGAATGAAGCGTCTACACTTTGTGACTAGACATGCTTTCGTTCGTCTGTCTGACTATCTGTATATGTTTCGGGGTAGCAGCCACATTTATTACCCGATCTTCAAAAAAATTGGCAGTATGATCCTTGATTTAAAAAAAGGTAGGTAGCTTTTTCATATCTCGCCTGGACAGTTCACAGCTGCCCCAAGTTAATTTCAATAGTACCCCTATCAAAATTAGTGACACTTTGAAGAACCTGGGCATTTACATGGACAATACTTTTTCTTGGGATCATCAGCTACAAGAAGTTGGGCGGAAAGTATTTTCATCTGCGGGGTCATTTCGCAGGCTTAGAATGTTGCTACCGATTTCCACCAAAATTGCGCTGGCACAATCTCTAATGCTTCCATTGCTTGATTACGCTGACGTCAGCTATCTTGATCTCAACGAGGAGCAACTGGATAAGCTTGAGCGTCTCCAAAATGTTTGTATAAGATTCATATTTGGCTTACGCAAATATGATCATGTATCTGATTTCCGTGAAAAGCTCAAGTGGCTCCCAATTCGTCTTCGACGGAATACTCATTTCCTTTCTCTATTATACAGTGTACTGTTCAATCCTTCTACTCCCCAATATCTTAAAGAACGATTTAAATTCCTTCATGACACACATTCGAGGTCTTTGAGGTCATCGGAAAATTTAATACTGGAGATGCCTATGCACTCCACGCGTTTCGCTGACAAATCTTTTACTGTCCAAGCAGTCCGCCTCTGGAACGCTCTTCCGTTACATGTAAGGCGTGCACAGACACTTGGATCGTTCAAACTTTGGACTAAAGAATATTATCTTTCGATCTGTAGCTAGAACTGTCATTAAAACTGTACTTATTTTATATATTGTATTCATATTTTTGTATTTAAGAATTATAAGTAGGTTACTATGTAATTATTTTATTCATCCGATTTTTCGCAAACCATTCTTTCCCTCATCTTTGTTTTTTTTTTCTAGTGAGTGTGTGTGTGAGTGAGTGGCAGCTGGGACTGGAGGTGGCCTTGCACAAGTCCGAGGTTCTGTGTTTTCACAGACCTCGGAACGGTCCACCCGAAGGTTCCAGCATAAATGTGGGAGGCGTTAGCATCGGCATCAAGCCCTCGATGAAGTACCTAGGGATCGTACTTGATAGTCGATGGAACTTCGGACCACATTTCCGAAGTTTGGTCCCCAAGGTGACGCAGGCATCGGTCGCGCTTTCGCGACTGATGCCCAGCCTAAAGGGACCCAACGCCTCCTGCAGGAGACTGTACCTGGGGATCGTGCGAAGTATGGCCCTATACGGGGCTCCCGTATGGGCGGATAGGTTGGCGGTCAAGGGGAACGTGACTCTGTTAAACAGACCACTTAGAACCTTGGCCGTCAGAACCGTACGGGGGTACCGCACGATCTCCGGAGAGGCTGCATGTCTCCTAGCCGGGACCCCTCCATGGGACCTGGAAGCGAGAGCCCTTGCGTCATTGTTCCAATGGCGCAAGGAGGCGCTGGGGCGGGATCACAGGCCTGCGTCTCGAGAAATCGAGGACCAGCGGTCCCAACTCCACCAGGATCTCATGGAGTCATGGAGGGTGCGACTTGAGCAACCCAAGGGGGGTGCCATCTTTATCGCGGCGGTGAGACCGATCATGGACGATTGGCTGCAGAGGCAGCATGGTGACCTCACGTACCGTGCGACGCAGATGGTTGCCGGGCATGGATGCTTCGGTAGCTATCTGTTTCGCATGCATCGTGAGGTCACACCCCGGTGTCAACACTGCGAGGTTTCCGACGACGACACCGCACTCCACACGTTGGTGGAGTGCTCAGCGTGGGCGAGTCAGCGCCGGGACCTCGTAGTGGGTCTGGGCGTGGATACCCTCTCGCTGGGGACCATGCTTCAAGCCATGGTATCCAGCGGGAGTAGGTGGAACGCGGCCGTGTCCTTCTGCGAGCAAGTCATGCTCGCGAAGGAGGCGGCCGGGAGGGAGAGGGAGCGTACCCTCCCCGCCGAGTTCCGTAGTCGGCGGCCAGGCCGCCCCAGACTACGCGACTACGCCCAAGACTATCGTCCTCCATGATCGGGGCCTGAGGACGGCGGGATCGCCACCCACCGTCCTTACAGAAGCAGGCTAGAAGGGTTGCGTGCTGCGGGGCCTTTGCCCCATAGCACGCAACCAGATTCACTCACTGACGCGGGATAAAACCCGACCCCAATGACGCGGGATTCTCGTCCCGACCAAACACCCGCAGAGACCACAGGGGTGGTCAAAGTCCGCCGGGCGCCACTGGACATACCCTCTGCTAGTAACCAGGGACGCCCGGCAACGGACGTTAGAGTGGCCGCGGCCATGGGCAGCGGAATTAAAAAAAAAAAAAAAAAAAAAAAAAAAAAAAAAGGTTCTTTCTCTCTGGCTCTACCTATGTTTTGCGAATCTGGCAGTAAATGTAAATTTAGAAGCAATTAAGACTTTAATTGTAACCTTTATAACTGACTGACTTTCAAAAGTGTTACACTTGAATATACATATTTTTCATTTTCAATAGTTTCTAATCGACTCCGAACGAATGCGTTATACATGGGGCACACTAAAAGTTTTGCACTTCTAGCTAATTGAACTAATGGAACTATTTGAATTTCGAATGTTATATTTTTTTAAACGTTGCAACCTTCTTAGTAACTAGGTCGCCGCAGTCGCGAAACGTACCGTTACGCTGCAGCATATATTTGAGCGAAGCGAGTTTAAATTCTAAGTTCTGGCATCGTAATAACCTGGGTAATTCTGTAAGCTATTGATGAGTGCAAGAAAATCCGAAATCGGCCGAGTATTCGCCGAGAAACAATTAAACATAAATCGTTTGAAAAATAATTTGAGTCACCCGTTGAGAGCTCCGCTCGCCTTCGACTCGCTTCGCTCAATAAAAATAAACAATTGGCGGGAAATCCTTTGTCAATTGTTTTTTTTTCACAAATCAAAGTTCTACGTATGCACGAAAATGGAATTAAGTCGAAAATATTCTAGAGCGATGATGTTTTATGATTTTAAAAGTTCTCTCTCTCCGCAAGACTGTGCCGCTCGTCTTCAAAATGCTTTTGGGAGAGAAGCACCTTATTTGAGCACCGTGAGGCGATGGTTTGCTGAATTTGAGAGAGGTCGAGTTTCTTTACATGACGAATTTCGTGAAGGAAATAATGTGGCTACTGTTAAGCGGTTAATTGAAGAAAACCCGCGGATAACCTATGAGACAATTCGAGGACTATTGGGGATTGGTATGAGTCAAATCCAGAAAATTTTGCACGTATAATTGAAAGTTCGGAAACTTTGTTGTCGTTGGATTTCCATGAACTGACAGCGGAGCAGAAGCGGGCTCGCGTGGAATGGTGCTCACAGATGCTACTGAAGTACGACCACGGACATTCTAATGCTGTTTATGACATTGTCACAGGAGACGAAACGTGGATTTATTGTTTTGAACCCGAAAAAAAGCAGCAATCTTGTGCATGGGTGTTTGAAAATGAGAACAAGCCAACAAAAGTGAGGTAGGCGAGAAACGTTGGTAAAAAAAAATTTTTCTCAGCTACGGATCCCATCTGTATAATTGCACTTGAAGATCAAATGAGTGTTAATGCCGGATGGTATTCTACCATTTGTTTACCCAGGGTGTTAGAAAAAGTTTGCGAAAGACGACCCAAAAGCCGCGGTCTCCTACATCATGACAACGCTTCTTCACACACGGCCAACAAAACAAAGTCATTTTTGGCTTCCGAAAAAGTACAACTCGTCACCCATCCTGCGCATAGCCCCGACCTAGCACCCTGTGATTTCTGTATTTTCCCCAAAATCAAAGATTTGATGAGAGGTTTCACTTTTACCAACTCCGAAGAGGCAGTGATAGCGTTCAATCAGCACGTAGAATACATTCCTTCAGATCTGTGGTCCTCCTGTTTTAAAAAATGGTTCGATCGCATGAAAAAGTGTTTAAAATGTAATGGAGAGTATTTTGAAAAGCAATATACATAATATTTTGGTTTTAACATGTTGTTTTTTTAAGTTACGCAAAACTTATAGTGTGACCTCACGGCATTAATCTTATGAAAGTATTTTTATACCTATATTAAAGTCGATTATGTTGATAGCGCCTAATAGCGCGTTCTAAAAAGCTCTTATCATTTCACTGTCTCGTTTCAAAGAAGACTCTTTCCAGATTCACAGTAAAGTTATTTTGCACATAAAGGGTGGTCCGTTATTTTACGAGAGCGACGTACGTGTCGGGTTCTATAAAACGGGACGGGAGGTTTTGAAAATTTAGTTTCATACAATGTAAATGTATGACATGAAAGACTTTGCGAACAGGACTACAACGTAGAATCGTATATCGAGTGTTAAGTCCCGTCCGTGTTATCGCTATTATATAGTTAAGACTGATACAGGTGTCAAAAATGAACGACAGTCACAATCCACGTTCTCTTTTTTACGTCCCCGCTCCGTCAACGTCCCGTTATGTATGCAAGGCCCTCACTTGGACAACTTTTTCAACCGTCTGATGCGCTTAAAGCTCGAGGGCATACATCGCCACTCAAGATGTTCCCACGCTTGTCCGGCTCCCACATTTTATTTTATTCAGTATGACATGATTCCAAGTTGAAATATTTTCGAATTCAGAAAGAATATTTGTTAGTCAATGATGAACAGATTAGATGATTTCAGATTTAGATGAAATTTAGAACACAGATGGGACTATTTGTGTAATTCATTTATTTTTGGGGGAATCACAGGGGACATGATCCTTCCCACTTTAGGTATAGTCAACCTCATATGCAAGTGGTGCACTTGACAATCCAGTCAACAGACGATGAGGCTCCGACAAACATAAAAGTTAGAGGGAAAAGGCAATAGGCTTGCCACTTATTAATACCAACAAAGGGCGCGTTTCGAGGTTCTTCTTTTTCAAGCCGGCCTGCTGCGGTGTGCTGCGGGAATTTAAACATGGCGGTTTTTTTATTGCCATTGACATTTAACCGTGAAATCCTTTTTGTCAGAGTAAAATTCTGACCAAGCAACCGTATAATTCATAAATTAGATACCTGCGTTCAAAATAGTAATATAGCATAGAATTTGTACATCAATTAAGAAATTACACGATAAAACATACACAGGATATATGGCGGCTTAATCGCTAAAAAACTATCTCAGACAACCTTAGGATGGAGATGTATTAAAAGGGACATGCTGCATGATACGAACTACGTATTCGCATGTGAAGTGCATACATATCTTTGTAAGATAGGTACTGAAAACGCTGAATACAGGACCACTAAATATACCTTCAATCATCGCTGGGCAGCAACTGTACCGAGACCACTGAAAGTATAAATAAGCTAAGGTGGGAGAAAGGTTTTCTGCCGTTTCCAGTCACAAAATGATGCCCTTAACCTATTTTAATCAAGCAGAACAATAGGAACGAAGGAGATACATTGCTACAAACCGTTAAAAACTTTATCAAATGTGTAAAAACGCCGTCAAACGCTCAGCCACTACAAATACTAACTAAATGGAAATTCTAAGCGCATTAATCCAGAAAATGTAAATCACTGTTTTCGACTCATGGGAGCTTAGAAGCTTAGGTGTCATGGAATATTTCCACTTATAGAATACTAGTGGTGGTCACCCGCGACTTCGTCCGCGTGGTAATTTGGATTTTTTTCCGTTCCAGTCGCGCCGCGTCATATTTTGAACAATTCACAAAATATCTTTATAAATTGTAGCCTATGTGTTATTCTGATGTATAAGCTATATTATTGTAAAGTTTCATTAAAATCCATTTTACGTGAAAGAGTAACAAACATCCATCCATCCATACATACATACTCACAAACTTTCGCGTTTATAATATTAGTAGGATAAGCATAAGTAAAATATGGTACGTACCTACTACACGTCCTAGCAGAGCACTATAATGAGCACGAGCATGAACTTCACGACAGGCTAAGGATGCTTTTCCACCAGATATGTACTCTGCTACGTTGCGATAGATGTGTTTGCTGTTTTTCCAAATATTCACCAACATGGTCGTATCCGACTATATTGAAAGTGTGCGAAGAATTGTGGAAACTGTAAAAAAAATTAGACCAATTGTTATAGAGCTTATCAGTAACAGGACGGCATCGAACATAATAAACAGTAGGTAGGTACCCAGTCAACATTTCGTAGGAACTGGACTGTTAGTACGTATCCGAATATGAAATGAAATGAAAGTTTATTCGATAACGAACGTCAGTTAGTAGTCAAAATAAAAATATTATTGCTTCTATTACATGTGTCAGATTCGCCAAGCAATATATAGAACCGTGAGAAAGAACCTGGCAATAAAACTCACGGCCACTGTTTTTCTATAGCTGATATTTAGATAGGTTTACAATAATTATAAAACCGTCATTCGGTACCTATACAATCATAAATAAGTGAGAAGAAGAGAAATAAATCAATATGCAAAGGTCAACTAATAAACAAGGCTCACTTGAGTGTTAATTATTACACACAAAATTCATTTTCAAATATTGGGCCTTTATTGGGAATATCGGAAACGCGGTTCGCGAAAGATAATATAATTATAATTAATCCAATTCAGTGTGTCCAATTCTCATATCACTGTCACACACAGGGGTGGCGGCGTGCGTCAGTATAGGTAGGTACAAATACAATATAATTTCCATTTATCGAAGTGATATTTACGAAAAAAATATTTTTTGAAAGAAGAATATTTTTTTTATCGCTCTTTGGATTTTGCTCTGCCAGACAGGGTCTACACATTACAAATCAGGAACTATGAGTACTATTCCTTTTTAACCTCTTCTACAGTTCTTTGGTTGTAATAATATTGTATGTATCATATTATTATTATGTATTTGTAAAACATACATACATACATAAAATCACGCCTCTTTCCCAGTGGGGTAAGCAGAGATCACGGACTTCCACTTGCTATGATCCTGGCTTACTTACTTCTTTTTAATTTGTAAATCGCAATAAATTATTGGGTAGGTACCTACTAAGTATTCATACATTTTTCAGTCACATTTATATTATACTAGTCGCGTACATACATAGGTACTTACATACTCACAAACTTTCGCGTTTATAATATTAGTAGGATTAAGCCTTCGACAATCTATATAACTTCTTTTTCAGTTATTTTATACAATACCTTCTTAGCGACGACGCCTCGGGTATTCATACTAATTATTGTCTGAGTAGGCACCTAGACAATGAATACCAGAGGCGTCCAGGCAATAATGAAATATTATTGACCGATCGAGCGTGGCGAATGAAGCGTCTACACTTTGTGACTAGACATGCTTTCGTTCGTCTGTCTGACTATCTGTATATGTTTCGGGGTAGCAGCCACATTTATTACCCGATCTTCAAAAAAATTTGCAGTATGATCCTTGATTTAAAAAAAGGTAGGTAGCTTTTTCATATCTCGCCTGGACAGTTCACAGCTGCCCCAAGTTAATTTCAATAGTACCCCTATCAAAATTAGTGACACTTTGAAGAACCTGGGCATTTACATGGACAATACTTTTTCTTGGGATCATCAGCTACAAGAAGTTGGGCGGAAAGTATTTTCATCTGCGGGGTCATTTCGCAGGCTTAGAATGTTGCTACCGATTTCCACCAAAATTGCGCTGGCACAATCTCTAATGCTTCCATTGCTTGATTACGCTGACGTCAGCTATCTTGATCTCAACGAGGAGCAACTAGATAAGCTTGAGCGTCTCCAAAATGTTTGTATAAGATTCATATTTGGCTTACGCAAATATGATCATGTATCTGATTTCCGTGAAAAGCTCAAGTGGCTCCCAATTCGTCTTCGACGGAATACTCATTTCCTTTCTCTATTATACAGTGTACTGTTCAATCCTTCTACTCCCCAATATCTTAAAGAACGATTTAAATTCCTTCATGACACACATTCGAGGTCTTTGAGGTCATCGGAAAATTTAATACTGGAGATGCCTATGCACTCCACGCGTTTCGCTGACAAATCTTTTACTGTCCAAGCAGTCCGCCTCTGGAACGCTCTTCCGTTACATGTAAGGCGTGCACAGACACTTGGATCGTTCAAACTTTGGACTAAAGAATATTATCTTTCGATCTGTAGCTAGAACTGTCATTAAAACTGTACTTATTTTATATATTGTATTCATATTTTTGTATTTAAGAATTATAAGTAGGTTACTATGTAATTATTTTATTCATCCGATTTTTCGCAAACCATTCTTTCCCTCATCTTTGTTTTTTTTTCTCCCCGCCTTTGTTTTATCTATTACTTAAGTTATTTATATATTGTACACTACCCACATTATATATAAAGGTTGCCTGGAAGAGATCGCTTATTAGCGATAAGGCCGCCCTTTGTACATTAGTTTTAAGGCATGTATGTTATATGTTACTATTTATTGCTTGTGTACGATGTACAATAAAGAGTACTTATCTTATCTTTTTTCAATTGGGGGGAGAAGCCTAAATAATGTTTTTAAGGTTCGCGAGGTCAATATAAAACTATTTTTTTTAGGTCGGTTAACAAAACGATCACACACACGAGAGAACTCAGAAGTATGATAAAAATCCGACGAGTTGAAGACTGTTGAAGCCTCATTATCAACTCAGATCAAGGTGGTTAGCCTTGTTGGCTGTTTACGTCGAACGACATTGGTCGCGGACTCGTCACGGCCGCGCAATGCACCGACACTACCTACATACCCGTATTCTATACATACTAATATAGTACCGCCGCTCCGATAAACAATAAGTACTAGGTATTGTCCCCTCCCACACTAAGAAGTGAGGTATATTTCCCCAGCGACTGTTATTTACCCAGGTACGTATATTTCCCAATAGATGTTGCGAAGATTAAGAAAAGTTATTGAGTGTAGGTAAATAAACTACAAAATCTTTAGTATTTATTGTTATTGCGGTAACAGAAATACATATGTGAGTTTATTTTCTTTCTAAGTATCATGAGGTTCTTGACAGACGGACGGACGAAAGGACGGACGGACAGCGGAGTATTAGTAATAGGGTTTTCATTTTACCCATTTTAACAAACATCTCCAATTCAGGTGAAAAATTATTTTAATGATGTGGTGTTAGATTAACAGGTTCATTCAACACTGCAGATGTACTATGCATACATCGGTGTACATAATAGTGTGTAATTAGGAATTTGGCAGAAACGAAAACTGTTTCATTATTAGGGTTCCGTACCCAAAGGTTAAAACGGGAACCCTATTACTGAGACTTCGCTGTCCGTCTGTCTTGCGCTGTATCTCATGAGATACACATACCTCATAACGCTCGGTTCTGGCGAAGATGGTTTCCACGGTATGAGAGTGACATCTCTGCCCGGCACGCGTTGTTCGGGATCGGAAGGGAGAGGGTGGGATCAGGTTGAAGAGCTCTTCAGAACACTCACAGTGGTAAATACGGTAGAACGCGGCCAAGGAAGTAATTGTTCGGCGCTGGGCTAGCGGCTCAAGGCTTCCCGTTACTTCCGGACAGTCTATAATGCGAACAGCGCGTCACTGCATAGTGTCGAGTGCGTCCAGCAAATACTTCGCGGAGCCGTCCCGGAGGTGAGAGCAGTATTCGACGCAGGGTCTAATCTGCGTTTTGTACAGCAGACACCTCTGGTGCGGTGTAAAGAATCGCTTTACCTTGTTCAGTATTCCTAGTTTCCCAATACATCTCTCAATGTATTTTGTGTTATTGAGCTCTCGACGAACGTCTATGCCAAGGATCTCTAGATTGTCCTTCATTGGTAATATTGCATTCTGAAGAGTGGGTAGGGGAAGGAAAGGGGATTTTTTCGTGATAGTTAGACAGTTGAAATTTTCACAGATGATGTATTTCTGTTGCCTTTACAACAACAAATACTAAAAAACTAAATATTATAAATATTTATTTTTTAAACAACCTACGTGATTTTTTTTGCCGTTTTGGTTCGGAGCCCTCTGTGAAGGTAGGTAGGTCCCGTAGAAGATACTTAAAACGGTCCGACTACAGGCTACACATAGCATAGTAGCTCGGGTTTGCGGGCCATTCGACGCCTGTGTCCGAGGCGTGTACACAAGGATGCCACTGAACTCGAGCCCTCCGAGAATGCCAGCGTTCGATTATACTCGGTCGACATCTTATTCGACCACTGATATTAGAATACTATTCTGTACTTCAATAATAATAATAAAGCCCATTTATTTCCAATCTTGAAATACATTAAATACAGATAAATTAATAATAATAAGCTTGTTTATTTCCAAATAACAATTACATTCAAAAATAAATCATTATCTACTTTACATTTGAAGCAATAATAATATTATAATTTTATGAAAATCATTACTTTCTATTCATTTCATAAATTCACTTACAAGTACCTATGTTCAGAACATAGCACCTAGTAGTAATTATAATGATTAAAATATCAATAAATTCGAAGATTTCGAAGAATTAAAACATTATAATTATGTTACAAATTATTAATCCCGATTCATTTCATAATTATTCAGAATTCAATTTTCATAATAGTATAATATTAATAATTAAAATATTCATATTCACAATAGTATCAATACATAATAATAAATCAATATGTATGAGAACAAACTGTATGCATACAATTAATAATTTATCTACGTAATTCTGATTTGACTGGATGAGTAGGTAAGTAAGCCTCAATTCTTGTTATTTGGAAGCCCATTTTAGGGCGCAGGCCTCCTCCAACCACATAAATTAAATTAGAATATTACAATCATAAATTCCCGTTTTCCTTCTTTAAATAAAAGTTGATTTCAAATGATAATTATAATAACAAACATTATTTTTCAGTTTAATTTCGTTCTATCCACTGTCGTCGATGCTACCTCCTTCATCAATCAGCACCTCTTCTTGGATATAGGCCTCCCCCAGCTTGATCCATAAGTAATTCTCTGTCAAGCTTTATTTCTATCCACCGTTTTCTAGCACGCTATTCTGTAGTTCTGTAGTAGGTACTTATCGTGTCACAGTGTTTGTCGTCAAACTCCTCCGAAACTGTCTGACCGATTCTTATTTTTTGTGCACATTTGGTAGGTCTGAGAATCAGTCGAAAACTATTTTTAAAACTTCTTAGTGTTAGGGTGGCCTATGACAAAGCAACATTTGCGGGCTCAATTAGTTAGTGGTAATTCCCTGTGTCGGGCCACGGACTTAAAAATAAATAAACAAGGAAGTAAGTAAATAGAATAATATTATAGTGCTCGGACTGCAGATATCTATATATTTAATACGACAATTTGTCTGACTGTCCGGCCGTCGCGTCTTTCAATTATAATTAATAATACATACATTTGCATTTATATATATATGTATATATATATTATTCATCATTCACCGAGCCTTTTCCCAACTCAGTTGGGGTCGGCTTTCCAGTCTAACTGCGATTCGGCTGAACTTCGATATTTTCCGTGAAGCGACTGCCATCTGACCTTCACAACCCATGGGCGATATCGAATTTCTGTAGTTAGACCGGTCGGATTTTTGATTTAGGGATCCAACCACCCCTAACGACTGCCATAGATGTTAGTATGACAACCGGGACCGACGCACGGAGGGGTCTCAAAGTCTCAATGTCTTAAGAAATGGTCACCCATCCTAAGACCGGCCTGAGTCGATGTTGCTTAACCTTTGCAATGTGTTAACATTGTCGGTTACCACTAGACCACGAGCCCCTCCTATTATATATTTATATATATTTTTTTATTTTTTATATTTGAGGCTTATATGCTAGGTGATAAGTTCGCTGGGATAACTAGTACTATTCAATGGTATGTAACATTAATCCTGGCTGTTCGAACTTTGGTTTGAATTACAGAGTGGTTATGAATTTTCTATAAGTAGTGTGTGAAAGTGTGGGAATGTAATAAGGCCATATAAGCGTGATGATATGGATGTAGAATAGAATTCTGGCGACGCCGTAAGTCGCGATATTAACACAATGTGATCACAAAATTAGATGTCTTGGGCTAGTGGTGTCCTGGTCAGATGGTAGAAAATGTTCTACCATCTGACCAGGACATCACTAGCCCAAGGAGGAATGCCTCCTGTAAAAGGATCAGTCGTTGGTTCGAGTCAAGCCCAAGATTATAGTTTTTGTGATTCATATTGTAAAATTATATAAGTATTTTTGAGTTTGTTTGGTTGCGATCGTTATCGTAATTTGATGACAATTCCCTATATAAATAAATGATTGATTGAATGCAAACCGAATTTCAAGGTGTTAGCTCGACTTACGGCCGGTTTCTGAATGAGAATTTGAAGTTATGTATCCGTTGAGCACGTCAAATGTCAAAATTTGTACCAGAATTTTGGCTTTTGACGTGTTCAACGGTACTTAACTTCAAATTCTCAATTCAGAAACCAGCCTAAAATTTTAAATGAAAAACCCGATTGAATTGACAATTTGCACTAATTTTCGGAAGTATTCTGTTACTTTAATTGTTAGTAGTATAATCAGAATCACACTAAATCGTTAATCGGCTTACGTCTGTTTTACTTACGGTATGCCAGTATACGGTACGCCAGTACTATTTATAATTGTGATTACGGCTACATTACAGCTATTTCCCTAGTGACTGTACGTACATAAAATTGCTAATAGATGAAGTGTATTTATACTGTCAATAGAAAGTAACTTGATATTGCACAGAATCTTTAATAATTATCTTACTTTTCCACAGTTTTACAATAGTTTTGTAACGATGACTTGGGCTTTGGACTTGGTCGCATGGAGGGAAACTTGAAGGAATATAGGTTCATGGGAAACTTGAAGGCATTTACTTGACTGCTTCGGTGGCGTGGTCGGTAGTGCATCGGCTTTCGACTCTGGAGTCTCGGGTACGATTCCCGGGTCGAATCAGACATTTGTGTGATTCATAAATGTTTGTTGGGGAGTTTGAGTGTTTTCTATGTTTATTATGTATGTATTTAGAAATATATAAGTATATTTATCAGTTGTCTAGATCCCATAGCACAAGCTTATAGCTTAGTTTAGGCTAGATAACGTTGTGTGAGACTGTCCAAAAGTATTTATTTTTTAATTTTATTTATTTATAGACCTACAACTGTAGGTTCATGGAGGGAAAGTGTGTTTAAATATTTTACACAATTTTACTGAAAGAAGACTTTATTTTGACAATTAAAACAATTTTTACTGAAAAATCACCTGTCTGCACGGGGACCCGTACCGGCCAAATGGTAAAAAAATATGTTAAAACAATGGAAAATTTGATGTTGAAATTTAGATAATTGCAATGAGTCTTCTGTTACACACACAGAAGACTTCCTACATCGCGCTAGCGAGATTTGCATGCTCACATCTTATAAACATCAACATACATTCCTCGGATTTTACTGTCTCTGTGAGACAGTCTTGATAATGACTCGTGAGTAGGTGAAACATATGTCGACGTTTAACATGTCTTCTAGTTAGCGAAATTTCCCATTGTTTTATCATGGACTTTCGCCAGGTAACAACGCCTGACTCCATTCAGTATTTAAAAATATGTTATTTTAATAAATAATCGAAAACAGCCAAACTCCGAAACAAACACTTGAGAATCACACAACATTTTTGATTCGACCCGGGAATCGAACTCGAGACTCCGGAGTAGAAAGCCGATGGACTACCGACCACGTCACCGAAGAGTATTTCCTTGTTACTGTAGGTAGTGTACAATTCCTAGGTTTCATATCATATCCTGCTACCTATAGGTAGGTACATATAATTCTTGCTGTCTTAAAATTGTAAATCCCCAGTAATGGCATTCATACGTGATAAGATTTGAAATGTAAGGCTTAGCATGGACAATAATGGACATGCATTTACATTAAATTATCAATTTAGAGTAGACAATCCCTTGCCCGTCTGCTCTATGGTAGAAAATTTTCGTACAATTTTTTAAAAGCTTTCTTTTACGTCTGGAAACCATTTTTTAAAGTATAACCCGCGCGAGATGACAATGGGATTGACAATTGGTGACGTCATAGTGACTTAGATTGAGATACAATATTGTTTTGTTATCCGCACTTTTCTACGGTTGATGACGTCACGGAGCGGTTATTGTGACAAGGTTCTATCCCACTCGCATCGTGCGCGGCTTATACTCTGATATGTTAGCGATTAAACTTCCTCGCGTAATACGTGGGACCAGTAAAGTCTTGCGTACTTATAGTGCCTCTGCCTATCGCTGGAGGCATTGTACATGTTAACAGCGGGAACGAGTGGAAGGTTGGTCCATGCCTGGTCACGTAGTGCCCTTGCCCTCGTGTTATCCATTTGGGTTGATGCTCCTAACTAAATCACTACTGCTAATATTGTTAACCAGGGTTATTCCGTGGGGGGGGGGGGGGGGGACATCTTTGAAAATTAAAGTACTTATTATACTATTAATGTAGTTACTGATGATTGAAAAAGAGTGGACTGGAGTTTTTATTGCCAGGTTCTTTTCTCTTTGGCTCCACTCGTTGTTTTGCAAATCTGGCTTGAAATTTAAATTCTTATGTGCTGACGTTTAAAAGTGTTATTTTATACTTTATATTAATAAATATTTTAGTATTTGAGTTTGAGGTAGCCGCGTTCTTTTGCGCGGAAGTCATGCGCGCAAAGGAGGCGACCGAGAGGGACCGAGGGGAACGGCCAAGACTGTCGGCCTCGATAATCAGGGACGGATACACACAGGATAGAACCAACCTGACCCCCAAAGATGTCGGATAACACCCCACCCCCAATCCCTCAATGAGAAATCTATTCGACGCGGGCAGAACCTCGGGTTGAACTAGTTTATAGGAGTATTTTTAAAGTTACTAATTAGATCCGTCCCAGCTCGAGTATATCGCGCAAACTATGAGTGAAATGCAGACTGAGTATGGTGATCAGGACTACATGCTGTTGGGTGATTTTAATTTGCCATGCCTGGCCTGGTCAGATGAAGGCTACTCAGTGACCAGCATGTGTACGCAACAGTTGCGTAACGCCGCTATTGTTTTTGCAGATAGCATGAGCATTCAGGGCCTTTCACAGTTCAATCTAGTAAGAAATGCCATCAATAGAACTTTAGACCTATGTTTTTCAACAACACCTATTGTTGTGTCTAAAAATGAGAATCCTTTACTCCGTGAGGTACCCCATCATCCCGCATTGTATATGGAATGCAGTGAAATCTTCTGCACCCCCTTGACAAATGTAAACGCGCCACGACATAATTATTACAGAGGTGACTATGGGGGCCTTAACGATTTTTTTGGTGCGATTAACTGGCCTATGACATTGGTGGCAGACTCCGTCGACGGTGCGGTTGGTGCGTTCTATGAACAGATACAACTGGGGGTAGAATAATTTATACCTCTGAGTAAGAAACCTAAAAACCTGAAGTATCCATCTTGGTATAGTCGCAATCTTATTAAAATCACCCGAGAAAAGAATAAAATGCACAAAAGGTTGAAAAAAAACAGAAACCCGCGTGACTATGATGAATATTCATTGCTACGTGTGAGATACAACTGTGCTCGGAAGGCATGTTTTCAGGGTTATATAACGTCTGTAGAGGAAAACTTAAGGAGCTCCACCAAGTCTTTCTGGACTTACGTTAAGAGCAAGAGGGGAGGCACCCAGTATATAAATACTATTTCAGATAATGATGGGAGATACAGGGACGGCCACAGTATTTGCGAGGCGTTTAATAAATATTTCCAAAGTGTCTTTGCACAACCACCCACATCCTCCGTCACAGACCTGCTCCGTCAGGATGTTCCTGTGGGCTTAAATGACCCAGCTAATATTTTATCAAGCTTAATCATAGACGAGAGCACCGTACTGTGTGTTTTGCTTGCGCTTGATGGTACAAAGGGTGCAGGAGTGGATGGCCTCCCTTCTGTTTTCTTGCAGCGTTGTGCATCTAGTCTGGCCAAACCAATAGCTTTACTGTTTAACAGGTCCCTGAACGAGTGTGTGTTTCCTTCTAAGTGGAAGTCAGCTCACATTGTACCAATACACAAAAAGGGCCCTAAATCTGACATAAAGAATTACCGCCCAATTTCAATCTTGAGCGCCCTAAGTAAGGTATTCGAAAAGATCATTTATAGGAACATTTACCCATTGATATCCAACGCTGTTGGTCAAAATCAGCACGGTTTTATTAAAAAGCGATCGACCGTGTCGAACTTAGCGGTGTTCAGCGATTATGTGCTGAATAATATGGAATTGTGTGGGCAGGTTGACGTGGTTTACACGGATTTTGAAAAGGCTTTCGATCGTGTGGACCACGTCATTCTGCTTGCAAAACTGCAGCGCCTTGGAATCCATGGTGATCTTTTGAGATGGATAAGCTCATACTTATCCAACAGGTCGCAGGCTGTGGTTGTCGGTGGTTTGAGGTCCGACTTCGTGGATGTTCCCTCTGGTGTACCCCAGGGCTCTCTTCTTGGCCCGCTGTTCTATTGTGCCTACTTAAACGACATTCAGTCGTGTTTTAAAAATGCCAATCATTTATTGTATGCGGATGACATGAAAATATATATGTGTGTTAAATCAGGACTGGACTGTGAACTTATTCAGCGTGATCTGAATGCGTTGTACCAGTACTATTTGCGGAACAATATAACCGTCAATGTCTCGAAGTGCCAATGTATTAGTTTCACTCGGTCCAGCAATCCGATAAAGTTTCCATATCGGTTTGACAATAATAAAATCGAACGAGTTGAACTGGTGAGAGATCTCGGTGTGGTACTTGACACCAAGTTGTTGTTTTCCCAGCAGATTGATACCATTGTTAACAAAGCTTCTCGTAGTCTTGGGTTTGTGATGCGTACGTGTAAGCCCTTTTCAAACCACCATAGTCGGCAAATTGTGTACTATGCCTACGTGCGCAGCGTTCTTGAGTATTGTAGCCCAATCTGGTCACCCCAATATAATGTGTACAACGATAGAATTGAGAGCCTGCAGAAGAGATTTGTAAAGTACGTCAACTTTAAATGTGGAAAGCGTCACAATTCTTATCCCCGTGACTGTAGCCGCTACCATCTGCTCTCTCTCGAGGACAGACGTAAGATGCTGCTGCTCTTTGACATTTTGCGAGGTGGCCTCCAGAGTTCTGATCTCCTATCAGCCGTAAAGTTCGCAACACCGCGATACCGTACTAGGCACACACATCTATTTAATATACCCTTTCATAGAACCAATTATGGTAAGAATGCTGTAATGACACGACTTCTTCGCACTTATACCGAAACTTTTGAAAGTGTAGATATCTTCCATTCTTCTAAAGAATCCTATCGTAGACAGATAATCCATGTACTGTCTAGTAAATAGACTGTACTTATGTTTGTTTAATTATCAATTCTTTCTTTTTTGTGTTAAACATCAGCATCATTGTTTTATTTTCATTTTTTTTTGTATAGATACATAATATGTATTAGTACGGGGTATTGAGTCGCGTTTATATAAGAGCGATTCAATACCTTGTATTACCTAATTACCTAATTATTACCTAATTATGGTTTAGTTTAGTTTAGCTTATCATCTACTACCAGTTTTTCGAGTCCTTGCAAATGTCGTGGAACTCGTTAATTGGCTTAAGATACCAATTTCATGTATTTACTCTAATTGTAGTGTATCATTTGTAAATAAGCTGTTGAGTTTCCTAATAAAAAAAAATAAAAAAAAAAAAAAAAGATAGTTACTTACTTATTCTATACAAATCAAACTGTTTATCAATATAGATCCCAATATGCATTCGCAATATTTGTAGTTAAAAGAGTTGTTACAAATTCATCTCAATAGTGTGATGGGATCGAATGATCGACCTGACGTTCGCGTCGTCTATTAATTTGAAGAGTGTGTTACAAACCAATAAGTCTGTGATTGGCATTGAACCCTGTTGAGTTGTTCGATATTCCATTAATAAGTAGGTCAAGATGAACAGCATCATGTCGCATGTACAATATTGTACTGATAGGAACAATTGACATATATTAAAATATCGGAAAATAGATCTCAAAGAATGAAAATGGCGTAGTGTCCGTTTTTACTTCCAAATTAACAGCTGTCCACCAAATAAAAGTATACAAGGTACTTACATGAAAAAATTGTTAGACTGTCTAGCAAGACAGGCTACTATAAGTATAATCAGTAGATATTGCACAAAAACACATACTTTTCCACTGTTATGATTTTATTTTCACTGACCGGTTTCACCTCACGGCATCATCAGAGATTAATGCAAAATATAGTTTTAATTCACATCAAAACACTAGTACTTATCATAATTATTTTATGGGGGTATACAGGTCAGTGAAAATAAAATTATAACAGTGGAAAAGTATATGTGTTTTTGTGCAATATGTGTAGCAGATTCCACCAAGTGCCGTCAATCGACAGTATAAATAGTACAATCAGTAGATTTTTCCGGCTGACTGGACCGACTTCAACGGAATTTTTAACTGGAATTTATTTGTATGTAATAAGGAGTAACTTAAGGTATTTTTATCCAGGGAATATGTTCCCGTGGGAATCGGGAAGTAGAAAACAGCGGACAAAGCCGCGGGCGTCCGCTAGTGAATAGTATTCCTTAAAACTTTCTGAATAATTCAGTAAGAACTCCAACATAAAGTTCAGAAACTCGGACTTCTAAATTGATTGTTCAATTTGCGGCTAATTTAATCTGTGGGATTCTCCAAATTTTACAAAGTAAGTATAGTATGCTTTATGCGCAAAATACCAGATTCACTACGGAACCTTCATCCAGACAATAGACAATGCTATTGAAATGGGGATTACGTAAATAAAGAAGCTTAAAGAGATATTGTGGTAAGTACTTCATTCATCCTTTTTTTTACTCGAACCCACATTTTGCAAGTCCAACTTTGTAATAAGATTATTTGTTTTGTAAACAAAGAATTAGAAAGTATTCAATGTTTGCTTATTCAAGGTTATACAAGTGCATTCAAAGGCAAATTCCAGAAACATTTGGGATCCGTCAAGCGTCCTACACACACATACCGGTGTAAAAGGAGGGGGGCATATATATGTTATTGTAGAGTTGTAGAGACACTCTTGATGTTACTACGCCCGCCATGCATCCTAGATTGCTCCTGCGACAGGTGTATGTGTAGGCCGCTTTAGTTTCTACAATAGTCATTAAAATTCCTCTATTCCACAAAGTTCAACTAGTTGAACTATTTGAAAAAATAATTCCACTTATTTCAACTCTGTAACTAATAGGAATACATTATAAATTATTACATTAAAGTTGAAATAAGTGGAATTTTTTTTCCAATTAGTTCAACTGGTTGAACTTAAAGTTGAACTTTGTGGAATAGAGCTTAAAATTTGGTTTATTTCTGACCTATCGAAATTTCTGACCCAAGTCAGACTGAGAAGGCTGTGGCATATGTATCTCAATTAACTGTTCCAATCGACAAGGCATCTCCACCTAATTACCCGGAATTGTCAACCTGAGTTAGCTTGCTAGAATCTAGACTTTGGTTAGTCTGTTGGTCGGTAATAAAAACACCGGCCAAGTGCGAGTCGTACTCGCGCACAGAAGGTTCCGTCTAAATCTAAAAAATATATAATTTTACAATATAAATCACGAAATCTATATTCTTGTGTTGGACTGGATTCGAGTCCAAGTCTATAGTTTTTGTAATTTATATTGTAATATTATATATGAAAAAGTGAGCATACTTCATTGCTTATTATATTCAGTAAAAAATAATGCTTCTCGCAATTTTTCCTTTTATCTGTACTAGACGTTGTTTCGTACCAAATTTTTAGATTCTGAGTTCGCGGGATCACTTCCCTGTGGCACAGAATAGGAAAATAAAAATTGCCAAAGTACCATTACTGGTACTATATAATGGTACCACGGTGAACAAAGGAATAGTACTAACTACGTCGTACCTAACTACCTGTAGTTATTCATTCCCTTGATTGCGTTAAGTAAGCTTTAGCTTGATTTTTTTACAGTTTCTTGGCTCAGCAGACATAATTATTTGATATGAATTTCAGCTTGATTCACGTTCCTGAGAAAAAGACTCTTGACAGACAAACAGACGGACAACAAAGTGATCCTAAAAGAAAATTTAGAAAGATTTATAGGAAAGGACCATGGGATTTTTCTTTAATCCGTGGCCCCATTTTCATCAGTTACACGTAGATCCCACGTAATAGAGTGTTGTTGGGCAGGTATTATTTGCAGGTATTATTTACCTACCTGAGCTTCATTCGTCTGGCAGCAGAGTTGTTATAGGGCCCCTTATTAACCAGCAAAAATATTGACATTGAAAGTTATAAGTCAACGATATTAAGCATGAAATACACGTAACGGTTTACTTGCGCAAGTCTAGCAATTTAGGCGCAAATCCGTTTTATACTAGACTTGCGCAAGTATACAGTTACGTGTATTTCATTCATTACATACATATTATTACTTTTATAAAATAGTTCGAAGGAATAATTTAAGTAAGTTCTAAAACGTTATTCAAAACTGACTTTGATAATATAAAACAAACAAAGTATGAGATCCAGACGCGTGAATATATTGACATAGTTTATATCTCAGAATTGTCCTCTCTTGTCGCAGAAACCTTTAAAAAAAGTAAGCCTTTAGCAACCTGGAACTCTCTGGAACCCATTTAATTCCATAGGACAAAAAGAAAACACCGTATCAATTTATGTTTGTTTTATCTTGTTAGAATAAGAAAAATATTTTAATCTTAAATAATAAAGTTCGTTTTCCAAGACTACCTTGTATGTAACATTACCTATTATGTGCTTCAACTGAGTACAAACAAACATATAAACGACTAGTGGTCGCCCGCGACTTCATCCGCGTGATAATTTGGATTTTTTCCCGTTCCCGTCGCGCCGCGTCATATTTTGAACAATTCACACAATATCTTTATAAATTGTAGCCTATGTGTTATTCTGATGTATAAGCTATATTATTGTAAAGTTTCATTAAAATCCATTCAGTAGTTTTTACGTGAAAGAGTAACAAACATCCATCCATCCATACATACATACATACATAACATACTCACAAACTTTCGCGTTTATAATATTAGTAGGATATGATGGGTCTCTCTCTTTGTCCTGCCCTTTGTCCCATTGTTTGGGGTCGGGTCTCCTCACTTTTCGGCGCCAGGATAATCTATCCTGGATTGTCTTTTCAGGCAACTGGGCTTTCTTGAGGTCTGTTTGAATTTTAGACCACCAGTTAGTGGCGGGCGGCCTCTGCCTGTCGTTTAAGTATAAGATGGGTACTTGAAAAAAATGGAATTAAGGTTCGAATTACAAAATAGTAATTGATTCACTATTACATAATAGGGTAGGTGACTGTCAAATCAAATCAGCTTCTTTTTATTAAATGTCAAAATGAAAGAATTCCTCCGAGGAATGTGTAGGAAAAACTGAACTACGTACGTGCTACGTACTACGACGCCGACGCCGACGCTGACGTAGTGACGTCTTCTGTAACGTCAAATAGTGATTTGACGTTACAGTAGATGTAAGTATAATGTATTCTATTTTATTATCATTCTTGTATTTATTTTAATCATCAATTATATCGCTAATAGTTCAATAACTATTTGCAATATAATTGATGATTAAAATAAATACAAGAATGATAATAAGATAGAATAGGTACCTACATTATACGAGTACTTACATAGTTTGCGATTATTTATTTAATAAATACATTTAAATTATTTATTTTAGCTGTAGGAATCTAGCTCATTATGGTGCCGGTTTACAGCATCGATTACCCTCTATTACATGGTAAAACCCTAAATATAGGAGTCGCCCGCTTGACAAATTATATACACAAAAACCTTCCTCAAGAACCACTCTATCCATTGATGAAAACCGCATTAAAATCCGTTGCATAGTTTTAAAGATTTAAGCATACATAATATTTGGAATGTGGAGTGGGAATAACAGAATGGTACCTAATTGATTTTCTGTTGTATATTTTGCCTGGTAACGGCAATAGGCTTGTCGCCTTTGTCGCTGGAGAAATCACATTAGGTACTGACAAAATGTGGGTGAGTAATGCACCTCTGCCTACCCCCTCAGGGATCTTATATATATCTGTATTTTAAATGGTGACAGTGGCATGTAATGTTGGCAAAAGCTGCCATTTTGGCGGGAACGCCAGTTAGGCCCATTGTCTGCGCTGAGTCATGGGCGGCGCACGCGCTTCTATTTATGAACGTTATGCGTAGGCAGTTGTATGCTTTCCTTGTCATTTGCCTCTCAGACCGCTGAGAGACACTCGGAAATATACATCTAAAAATACTATATCATAAACGTGTTTGTTTATTGTAAAAATGGGGGAGACAGCAGCTTATATAATTATTAATAGGTTTAATAATCCACATACATTGTATGTATTTAAGTACATACACAACCAAGAATATTTCCAGACGTCCATGTTTCGCCAAAATCTTTGTTGTTCCCACGCCACAGGGATCGTAGTCTCTGCCTACCCCACTATTGATGCTTTGCTTCTTGACAGTAGTCTCTGCCTACCCCGTAATCCTCTGAGCCAGAAATAACCAGCAGTCTGGCCTAAAAAATATCGACTAGACATTTAGCGACATATCTTACTATTAATATTTCGTTGTAAAGTCGGCTATATGTTATTGCATCTGCCTTAAGAGTCGATCGACATATTCAACGAAAATTTCGGTTAACAGATTTTTAATTTCTCTGCAATATCATTGGTTAAAAATATCTCGAACGACTGTGGTCGATGCTGCCCTTGAATGTAAGAGCCGATCTGCGGTCGACGGTCGCGTAGTATAATTGATAAATTATTGCAATGTTTTTATTTTACATTAAAAGTGGTTACAATATTCTTGAACCAGTCTGACGCCGGCTGATAAGACCAGTTTGACTACCTATTCGGAATATTTTTTTTAATGAGAATTCCACAGTCTCCTTTGATGGTGTCCTACCATCCAGTGTTTTAATGGTGGTAGTTTTTTTTTACGCCTCGGCCCCTCTTACGTCCGTTGCCGGGCTCTGGTGCACACGCCGAAGGGATTTCCAGTGGCGCCCGACGGACTTTGACCACCTGTGTGCTCTCTAAGGGAGTTTGGTCGGGATAAAAATCCCGCGTCATTGGGGTTAATGGTGGTAGTAATCAGTAGGTGAAGTTTGCATCAGGGCACGGCGCTAATCCCGTATCTCTTCCTGATGATATGGATACCTTGGCATGGGAGATAGTATGGTATTTGCCGATGATATTGTTCTTGTCAGTGAAGACATCCCTAAGGTACAGACCAGGTTGGAGAATTGGCAGTGTGAACAATAATCTGGAGAGTGTCGGTAGGCTTGAAAATCAGTAGATTATAAAGAACCTAAACGTAGGTTGATCGTCTTGCCCGACGAGGTGTGTTGTGTGTCTTTGGAACGCCTCGTTGAGCATTTCACGAACGTGGAGCCAGAGTCCAGACCTGCCGGACAACCCTACATGTTTTCTGATTTCGGCGGTCTCTACAGTTTTAATCCCTTTGTGCAAGACAGCGGCGCGCCGAAACCAGTCTGCTCCAGCGAACGGTACCTCAGCTCTCTTATCCAGGACGATGACAAAAACGATCGTACAGTGAAGCACCGAGTTGAAGAAGGTTGGTTGAAATGGCGGCAGGTCAAATGCCCTATGCGACCCTCAATTTCCCCCGAAACTTAAAGGGAAAATTTACAAGACTGTGGTCAGACCTGCCGTCCTGCCATGACAGCATTTGTGGTGTAGTAAGAATGTGTTTGTTTTTTTCAGTTCCGAGGCTTAAGACCGCCGTTTACGTCCATTGCCGGGCGTCTTTGGCACCAGGAGGTATTTCCAGTGGCGCCCGGCGAACTTTGGCCACCTGTCTCTGTTTGGGGTTGGGTCGGGTTTTATCCCGCATCGTCGGGGTCGGGTTTTATACAGCGTTGTTTGGGTCGATATTTTATCCCGCGTCGGTGAGTGGTGACTGTTTCTATAAGGACTCGCCGTCCTTATAGAAACAGTAGTTAACCCGCCGTCATCAGGCCACGATCATGAAGGTCGGTGTTCTTGGGCGTAGATGAGTCTGCGGCCGCCCTGGCCGCTGAACTTAGCGGGGACTGTACGCTCCCTCTCGGCCGCCTCCTTCATGAGCATGTCCTGCTGTCAGAAGGACACGGCCACGTTTTACCTACTCCCGCTGGATCCAAATACTCCCGCTGGGTCCATATACTCCCGCTGAATGGCAAGAATAGGTAGAGTAAGTATTTAGTGCATTTAGAGGAAGTATGAAAGTTGCGTCAGTGAAATGCAAAATTGAAAAGCGAGCGGCAGACATGGTGAAGGTGCTTGCACGCTTCGCATACGACCTCATTAAGTATATTGTAAAGTTGTATTGGCAGGTTACAAATCTGAGAATTTGATTAATATAGAATACTAGCTGTACCCTGCCGCACGTTTCGCTGTGGCACATTGTGATTTCTTTTTTTCTTTACTGATGCAAAAATTAGATAAAAACAATCCTTGATGCGGATATATATCATGCTAAAATTTCAGCTCAATCGGTGCAGAACTTTTTGAGTTTTTGAAGCGTACACAAACCAACATAAGATTTATATATATATAAAAATAATAGATAGATAAACTCAAACAAACAAATAAAAAAAAGGGATGTCAATCGGACGAGAGCCGAGGTGGCTGACACCTGATGAAAGAATTGTAAAAGTGAATTTATTGTGCACAACGCGCCTAGGGAAAACGAAGTTTTATTCCAGTAGATACGATCCTGCGTACGTGCTATCTGTGCACAACGCGACTGTAGCGACATTTTATTAGAGGAGAGGAAAGTAATGTGGTTAGAAAGTGCTAAGTATGAACGTAGAGCGAGGGAATGCGTGGAAGACGATATGACAAGGAAAGAAATAACTGAGGAGATGACGTGTGACAGGGATGTGAGCAGGAGGAAGACATGTTGCGCCGACTACAAATAATTGGGACAGCGGTAGATGACTAGTAATCAGTATACTTACTAACCTAAACTAACTAACTAATACCAAATATCAAAACAATCCGTTTTATGCGCAACAGATGTTGCATTGCAATACAATTGCAACATCAAATGCGCAAAACATTTACAGCTACAAACCTCAATTTGCTCTTACAAAATAGAGTCAACCTCCTCAACAACATTAATAACAAAAAGCGTAGGAAATACCAAACAAAAAACCGCATTAAAACGTATTGTGTTTATCCGTTAAGCTGTTTAATGAAAGGCTCGGTCATCGTGTGCACTTTTGATTTCGTACGGGTGGCACGGTGGTGCGGGTCGCCGGGTCCTATTGTAATCGCTGGTAGGCAAGCCCGCGGGCCGATACTGCCTCAGTCACAGCCGACTGTTCCAAATACTCGTTGAGAGGCCACAATCGCACGTTTCAATTCTTATGCGGACTCGTATTTACTCAAGCGTCAATGAGTAAAAACTAGTTCATTGAATACTATAGGAATAGCAAAGGCCGCCTGATGTTATAACAATCTCAAGCTTGGATGTGGCAAGTTTGTTTACGGCGTGTTTTTGGTATCAGGTAGTATTGTGACAGAATACATATAGTATTTTAATTGTTTAGTAGTTATGGAATGGCGGTTGGTTATTGGTTCGTTCGTACGTATACTCGTAGATAGGTAGGTACGTAGTTACGTACGTACGCGTGGTTGTTGACTCGTTGCGGTCACTTCTCTCTGAGGTCGTTACCGCGTCGTGAGCCGTGGCCCGGTCGATAGAGGAGTAGAGGAGCACAATGTTCCCACTCAGCAGTTTGTAACGGTCTCCTATACTCACAATCGCCCTGACATTGACTCTTACTATGACACACTATTAAGTGTAACGCACCTGTAAGTGGCCTCTGAGTTCTTATCCACGGCTACAAATATCTACTTGTGGTTACCTTGTATTCTATAACTGTAAAAAGTACAGACTAACAATGTGGTGTGAAATATGCGTGGATATGTCCTTTATCTACATGGTGAATAGAAAATGCTAGTGTAACTGAAACGTCGCCGTCGGTGTTCCAAACATTTTTGGGTTTATGGGCAAAGTTGATGCGCGAACTTTGTCGAAGGGCAGTGTCAGTCAAGGCGTGTATAATAGTATCGGCATATCGGCGTGGTGGAGAGTAGCATGGTATGTCAGCAACACGGTGTTGGTATCGCGGATAGGGCGCGCGGTCGATGAGCCCAGCGCGGAGGCAGAGGGCAGCAGTGAGCCCAAGCCGGGGGCGCTCGCCTCCCCCCCGGCCCCACGCGCGCCAGGCCGCGCTCGCCTCCCAGTGGCCGCATCGCGCCGCACGGCGCTCACTAATGCGTCATACTGCCACCGAAGCTGACGCGCCAGGCACCGGACGCATTCGACACTTCGCGCGCGCCATGTGTATTGCAGTGATAACTTATGTAGCGACAGCTCGTCAAGCCTCGTGGACGACGAGCTGCTGCACTAAGGTGTTCTGAGACTTTCGCAGTTATCGATAGTGACTGGTGACTGTGAGCTGATAGACATTAGAGTGGTACACGCGGTTGGCGCACGTGTTCAAGTCAGCTTCCTGAAACTGGGTAAGTTTGTTATGGTTATTTTAAATGTGACCGGATCCCATCGCCTGCCGGTTGGTGTTTCGCGTTATTTTCGCAGCATACGCCGGTGCCGGGCGTGCGGAATGCGGCCTCCGCCCCGCGTTGCGGGTGCCGGGCGCGAGACCGCCGCGCGTATCGTAATAAATAAAGGCGGGGCGCGGCTTCGGCGCGCGCACCCTCCCGCGCTCTTCGCGCCCTCGGGTCATTGACACGCAGCGCGGCTCGGCAAGTCGCCACCGCTGGCGACGCCATGCGCACCCGCCCTCCACCACCACCGCCCGCGCCGGACGAAGAGGCCGGCGCGCCGGTACCCGTACCGGATCCGGTAACGGCGCGCGTGGTCAATGCCGATGCGTGTGTAGTAACGGAACTATCACTCACCGTTTTACATTCATCCGAAATTGTATTACTTGTCGCAGTGCTGCGGTTATTAACCCCGCACACCTGGCACCTCTTAAACCAGCTCCCCTCGATTAAAATGACGCATTCATATTTTATGTATGTACACGCATCAAATACTATCATAAAACCGGTTTTAAAAATGGCAAAGTAGCTGCCATTTTATTATATGAGAACGAGTCGACTGGATTTGTTTGTACGCCAATGTAGACATTTAACTATTTATGCGACTCTGTAGGGTGTTACAATGTCCGTTCCCTTGTTGTCGATGCGCCCACTCACCCTCCGTCACGTAGTGGTATGTAAGCAGTATGTGGATACTCCGAGGATAGAAACTTCGCTCAATTTGAGTGCTGACGCTACACTCTTTTTGCAATCGCTAGCTACTATAAATTGTCATCACTTTCTAACAAGTAAGTAAACACAGTGTGACTCTATTAGATACCTCTTGCACTATGTACCTATTTATAAACATAACTATTCATCAATTCATTAAATAAAACACAAAAAATGCAGACTATTGTAAAATGTATATGGTTGGCAAGTCCGTTATTTTATCACCATTGGAAGTTTCGTAGAACGCTAAAAATAAATGTCGAACTTCCCGGTTGAATGGCGTCGCTTCGGCGGCAGTGTGCGGGGAGTGGCAGCAGCCATTGCCCTCGGCTGGTTTGTTTACAAGTTAGGCCTGGCTATTGGTGTGACGCTATCTACAGTTATACACCCTCAGTGTACATCGTAGGGCTCATAATTGCGCGCGGGTGCGCAGTGTGTGCGACCCCTGCGACCGCACCATCTGCGCACACGATTAAAATAAACTGGCGACGTTAGATAGTTGGTATAAAAAGCAGCGTCATCGGCTCTAAGGCCAGGTGCAAGTCAACCCTCACTTAAGTGAAGGTGTGTTTGATGTTAGGATCGTTAGGTCAGTTATTTGTATGGAATTGCGCGGCCGAGGACCTCATGGCCCCGTGCCAATGACCAGCACACCTCGACGGGCCTCTCGGCTCGACAACTTGATTCATTACAATATACGTGTTACTCACGACGAGCTTATGATATCAACGCTAAAATACCTGAACTCGGCTGTTTAATATGTAGATACGTGACTCGGCTTTTCGAGTTTCCTAAAATGTGGTAATAACTCGACGAACCTGTTGTTAGTGTCGTGTCTTATTATATATACGAATATTAAACGTATTCGTTGTCCAACATTATGCTTATTGGAAACCACTTTTTTTATATTTAGAGGGTAGTCGGTTTTGTACCGTCAAATTTGGGATAAAACAAAAAAGTCAGAAGTGGAATATTACACAGAATTCTGTGTAATATTTGATCTCTTTAATTGTCCAATCTAAAGGAATTTATCCACAATGTTGATGGTCCACGTATCTCGTTGATATGGTGCATTCATAATGCTCAATATCTACTTATAATCTTAGTAGACCGTGTACGAACACCGTTGGATCGTTACGACCGTGTTTAGAAACGGGATAAAGTTCTTCCCTAATGTTACATGGTATACGTTTTGTAATAATTGGTTTTGGTTGTACAATAGTATACAATGTGCACGTTAGGCGTGTGAATGCAGGCCTCTCGTGGGAAGTGGAGTGCGACGGACCCATTTCTGCCACACCGAGCGAGGCACGCAAGCCGTGGAATGTGATGAAAGCTTATCTTACATGTATCGGAACCAGATTTTTTAATTACTCTTTCTGTTTAATTATTATTCATCAATGGCCATAACAGCCATCTTTGTGTTTATAAATACACTATGAGTGGCAAGTAAATTGTTCTGGTTCTGGTACAGTCGGCAAATATGTACGAACATTAAGAACCATATTAGTCTCGAATGCGCCACTGAATAAAGAACATACTATAATAAGAAACGTTACCTCGTATTCATATTGGAATCGTAGTCTGGAATACATCATTCAGAACGGCTTTCAGAAATAATATCTAATGAAATAGAGTCAAGAGGTGGTAGAAAACCGACAATAAATCCAGATAAGTGCGGAACAGAATTGATCATATTGATATTTATACGGTATATTTGTATAGCTTATTAAAGATTAGCGGATGCCCGCGGCTTCGCCCGCTTAACAAATTATATACACAAAATCTTTCCTCGAGAACCACTTTATCCATTGGTGAAATCCGCATCAAAAGCTGGTGCGTAGTTTTAGAGATATAAGCATACATAGGGAACGGGTGAGTTTGTTTTATAATGTGTAATAATGATGATAGTAAAACAACCGTAGTAGGTAACTACTTAATATTATTCTATCAAAACTAACTCACGATTTAAGGCGGTGATCTTTTGGCGGTCCTTTGGCACCGCGGACTTATGAATTTCAAGCATGCACACCGAGCCGGCGAGTAAGCTTGCCGGGTTTTAGACGCCGCAGGTTCGTTGGCGTACCAACGGTTTTGCTCGCCAATTGATCGTTACCTTTAGATGAAACTTCGGATAAAATGTAAGCGTCAAATATATATTTATTCATCATGTAGGCCACAAAGTAATGGTCATTGGCAAGATGCTGAGCACAGAAAGAATTGATTGAATTATCGTATAAAGGTTCCTAATTGATATACCTATATAGTAGATTATGCAACCGCAATGGATATTACAAAGATATCTCAAAGCAGCAATACATGTTCGTGAATTAATCGCAAGATTCGTAATACTGGCGAGTGCGTTGAATCGTTTCATCTGTACAATGCAACATGCGCAAGAGTAGACGCGCGGAACGTTTGGAAAGCTGTACTTAACAACCACGCTTCATTGAATTATGTATAACTTTTCACTAACATTGCAGTACTTTTCTCATAATACACTGACTTGCATCCGCCTGCGACTTCTATTCTAGATTCATAATTGGAAGTAAATTATTGGTAAGTAACTCTACTCAGTTCGGAAACTCCCAAAAGAAGCATATTTGAAAAAAAAATTCATTGCTGCTCCGCTCCTATTGGACGTTATAGACTTCCTATTTAAATGGACTATTTAACACAGAATGTATTTTTTTTCAACTCCAACCAGTACCTGAGATTAGCGCGTTCAGCAATCCCCTAGTCCTATAGCCCATTTTGTGAACAATAAAATTTGACTTTTATTAAGAGCAATGACCCATAATAAACGGAGAGCTTAACAAGTGACGTAATTTTCGACTGATTTGAAGAAATATGAATTCCAAAATAGATTTGAATGTTATATTGAATCAAATCAACTTTCTTGTGTGTAATTGTTTTTAGACGGCCGCATTCCGAACTAATCAATAAAAACATTTGTTGGGACTTTCCCCCATACCACTCCCCCTCCCACCACAAAAAAAAATCACAATAAAAATAAAGTCAAAGAATACTTGTGCCAAGCTTTGTGGAGATCGGATAATCAATGGTGCTGCTAGCTCGGAAAAACATTAAAACGTTATTTGACCTTATTGGGTGACTCAAATTACGATTTATGTTAAATTGTGTTAAATTGTTTCTCGGCGAATACTCGGCCGATTTCGGATTTTCTTGCACTCATTAAAAGCTTACAGAATTACCCAGGTTCTTACAAAGCCAGAATTTTGAATTTCGATCAAATAAAAACAATTTAATTGATGGTAAAAATTCCCATAGCGTAATGACAAAAAATACTTTGACAGAGTTATATCGCTTTGAATCAAAACTCGCTTCGCTCAAATATATGCTGCAGCGTAACGGTACGTTTTGCCACTGCGGCGACCTAGTTTACCCCATTTTCCCCCAATCCAAAAAAGCTCACGACGAAAAAATTGTACTAAATTAAGGAACACTTCTGCTATTCGTAAAAACTGTTTCGGATAATAACTGTGGCTGCTAGCCTGAAAACCACATACACACAGACAGACAGACAGACGGACGAAAGCAAAATTGGTTAATTATTTATCTTATAAATAGACTTAAACGCGTATTTTACCTTGACTGTGGCCTGACGTTTCGACCAAGCTACATCGGGCCGTGGTCACAGGCTGACTGACTGGAGCTGGCGGCGGCGATAGCGAGAGGCGCGGGCAGTTTCTCCATCTACCCTCACCGGGTCTGGATTTTTCTGCGGTGCAATATTAAGGTCCTTACACACTACACTCACAGCAGCTCCGGGCAGACTACGGTTGCGCGTTCCGGTTTTTTGTTTTGTTAATTACCGAATCCGACGATGAAGGCAGTGTGTATCCATTTTCCCGGTTGAAAATTTCATCAGCTTCACAACAACAGAGTGACGTCATAGGTTTCTTACGAGCGAGGATAAACATAAAACATTATTTGAGCTGTTTTCCCTATAGTAGATGATCTACCAAAGATAATCTACGCACTCAAATACTATTTTGCGTGATTTTTACCTTTTACCTACTTACGTACGTACGCCCGGGGTGTCACCGGTAAATTCCTAGGGGCTTACCAGAAGCGGCCGCGGCCTTGGGAAGAAATTATAAAAAAACGTACCAGCATAAGTGGGAAAGAGATGTTACTGTATGTATGTTTATACCTATTTACATACATCTATACTCTAAACTACTATTATAAAGAGGAAAGACTTGTATGTTTGTAATGAATAAACTCAAAAACTACTGTGCCGATTTCAAAAATTCTTTCACCATTGGTAAGCTACATTCACCCTGAGTAACATAGGCTACTTTTTATCCCGGTAATGTGTTCCCACGGGAACCGGGAACGAGTAAACTAAATTACGCGGGCGGAGCTGCGGCGGTCAGATAGTAAGATATAAAATGAAGATGATGCCGCTTGCGATGCGTCGGTGATCAAAGAAAAAGGTGTCTTATGTAAACTAGTGAGACTTACGTTGGGCAGCGTTTGCGAAGCCATTGACATTATCTATTGCAATACTAGCTGTCCCGGTGAACTTCGTACAGCATTAATATGTCAAAGATTTCGCACAACTTTTTTTTTCTTCCAAAAGATCCTTCTCCTGATAATAATGAACACAACAAAAAAAGAATTAACAAAATCGGTCCAGCCGTTATACGAGCCATTAACTTCTTAACCAACACGACTTAGTTTTATATTTCACAGACAGACATACATCGCGCCTATATTCCCGAAGGGTTATGCAGAGTTGCATTGAACACCCATATTTTTGTTTTGTTTGTAACACGTAAAAGAGGCCAAACTTATTGCAGTGTAATTATTATGTATATATATATATATATATATATATATATTTATGTAATAGGACAATTCACACAACGCCATCTAGTCACAAACTAAGCAGAGCTTGTGTATGAGTACTAGATAAACTGATATAAATACTTGTATACATTTTTTTAGTAAATACATACATATTATACATAGGAAATATCCAGACGAACGTATCTGTCTTCACACAAAGTTTGTATCGACCGGGAATCGAACCCGAGACTCCGGCGTCGAAAGCGGATGCACTGCCGACCACGCCACCGAAGAAGTCAAAAATTCAAACTAAACTTCTAACAGCAAGGACAGATGTTACAGACCACTATATTTAGTGGTCTATAATATATATAGAATATCTTCAGTCTTAGCGTATTTTTGAATGAGTAATAATAATGTTAAGAGGGATGTAATCCAACAAATTTGAGTGAACTATAGAAACTATAATGTCTTCATAGGAATAAATTATATTGACAATCGGCCAGAATAATAAAATTTCAAAGTAAAGTTACGTGACTTGGAATCATATGACACGATTTGCATTAAAACAACTTAGCATGCGTAATGGGGCTCATCCGGTAGGACTCAACAAGTCTCTAATTTCTAACCATTAAGGGTTTCAACGTCGCATTTGACATTGGTGACAATAATTTACTGTCAGAGTTTTAAAATTGGAATGCCATATTTGAAGCTTGTGTCAAACGGAATCTATTTGACGTTTATAAATGTGACATTGACAAGTTCTCTGCTGACGTTTAAGCATGACTTGAATCTCCCTCGCGTCAAATACTTTTCTCGTTCTGAATTCGGACAGGAACACATTACCGGGATAAAAATTACCCTAATGTGTTATTCATTCGTTCTGAAGTTTTAGGGTGAAAGAGTGACAAACATTTATAATAATACCTAATAGGAATTACTGCCTATTCTGCTACCATGAGTCAACAGTCATTAATGAGCCAATGGGCGTTTTCACATTGCACGATATCGTGGAATTTATCGCAGCGATATAGCTATTTGATCTTCCCACAATATTTTTCTTCCCAATTCTCATCCCACTTTCCACAAAACTTGAAGCCCCTATATCCCGGTAACGGAGCTTCCCAGCTCAATTCTGAGCAAATTTATGTTCCTCTACACCCCGACGGAGACTTATTCTATTAGCCTGCAAAAAAAATCCCGGGAATTCCCATCCCACAAAAATACCCAAGATTCCCAGTACCTGATATCTCGGAAAGTAAGCATCGCAGGTCAATTTTGACTTCTTTTTCGGACCCCCCTTGAACCTCCCGCAAGTAATAAAACGCCATCTCTTCCAAAAAAAAATATTCCCAATTCCCATCCCACTTCCCAAAAACTATGATATTACCGGTGGCAGTTGGACTTGTTTCTATGTTCCCCTACATATCGAGGTTCTATGAGTAGGTCTGGGGGCATGGCACTGGTAATAAAATATAAATCATCCCCCCCAGAGGTTTCTATGTTGCAGTTTAAATATATGTAAAATATTAGTAGATTAGGTACACTACATTGAGCGAGGTAACAGATGCGAACAGTGACGAATCATTTGCTCATATGCTATGATTAATCACGGTGAAATGACAGTGACTACTTGTGTAGTCACGATATGGTCACGATATCGTGGCAGTGTGAAAACTCTCAATCATAGGGTGACAGAGCTTAATTGGTGCAGACCATTTTAAACTTAGGTCTATAATTTGACAATGATGTGCGCGTGTTTGTGAGTGTGTATGTTGCGGTTCTGTTATCGAAACTGAGTCCAAAATATATATTTTTAAACGGTGGTACTTTCACGGTGTATATTAGATCTATTCCTATATTTGACATCTTGTATTGTATGTAGAAACCAGGGAGGTGAAGGTGACATGATGACAGTAACTCGAGAAAACTATCCCAAGCGGACAGAGCCGCGATAATGAGCTAGTTAAAATATAAGAACAAACAAAGGGTTACAAAGGGCGGCTTGTTCGATAATAAGAATATACACGCAACTTTAGGATGGACAGGTGTTCATAAGAGACATACGTTACCTTTAACGTCGTATTGGTACCACTAATTAGGTACCTTTACCTAATTAGTGGTACCACTAATTAGGTACCTTTAACTAATTAGTGGTACCTATTCGAAGAAAAGAAGAATAAAGCATATGTGTATATTACACATTCCATTAAGCCTAAAAGCGCTACTCATTCCGCTACCGCGTATAAATCGTTTTAGTAGTCAATAACAAACGAGTTTTCAATTACCTACAATTTCACTACGAGTAAGTAATGTTTTATAAATACGTACTGTTGTCCCGTGTTGTTTGAACCATGAACTGAATATTTCATCAAACGAAAACTACATGTCGAGGGGCTGTTTTAATATCAAAGGAACACTCTTATTGACTGAGGGAGCGAAGCGACCGAAGTCTCCGTTTTAACTTACAGACTGGGGAGAAGCGCTCTGCGGGGGTTAGGTCGGGATGAGAATCCCGCGTCGTTGGGGTGGGGTTTTATCCCGCGTCAGTAAGTGAATCTGGTTGCGTACTATGGGGCAAAGGTTTCGCAGCACGCAACCCTTCTAGCCTTTCTTCTGTAAGGACGGCGGGTGGCGATCCCGCCGTCCTCAGGCCGCGATCATGGAGGTCGATGGTCTTGGGCGTAGATAAGTCTGCGGCCCCCTCGCCTCGCCGCTGACTACGGAACTCGGCAGGGAGGGTACGCTCCCTCTCCCTATCGGCCGCCTCCTTCGCGAGCATGGCTTGCTCGCAGATGGACACGGCCGCGTTCCACCTACTCCCGCTGAAGACTATGGCTTGAAGCATGATCTCCAGCGAGAGGGTATCCACGCCCAGACCCACTACGAGGTCCCGGCGCTGACTCGCCCAAGCTGAGCACTCCACCAACGTGTGGAGTGCGGTGTCGTCGTCGAAAACCTCGCAGTGTTGACACCGGGGTGTGACCTCACGATGGATGCGAAACAGATAGCTACCGAATGTAATAAGCCCTATTTAGTCATTATGGTCAGCTGCAAGTATTATTTCCCACAATTGACTTCGTCCCCATGGTAACGAGGTTTGTGCAACATTACTCATCGCTCCTTTGTTTCTATTGATCGTGCTAGATAGTAGTTTATAGTCTATATTACTCGCTTGTAATGTCTCTTTGTAATAATAGGTCCTTAACCTTTGTATATGTCGTTCCGTTCCGGAGTACCTTCCTATTGGACATTCACACACACACACACAGACACAACAAAAATAATTGGAATGGGCGGTGGGTGGTGCAGAGACTGCAAGCTTTTTAATAGGTACTTGAATTTAATATTTTAGTCTGTTGCTTTCAATAAAAATGATTCAGTTAAATATTTAGCTTCAGGTTTACAATTAGATATAAGACTTCTTAGTCGAATTATAAACGAAACGCAACTGGTGGGTCGTCTTTCTTGAGGTACTGCTTAATAAAGATGGCTTCTTGCTTCTGGATAAACAGTTTAGTAGGTACCTACTAATTGTCTTGTAATATTGTACCGCTAATTCTCGTTCATAACTGTTCGATACGCGACATTCGCGTAGTACGAGTAAATGTAATAATTAAACGCTATAATTATGCGGTAAATATTATTGCCGTAAAACAGGAAAACTACTAATTAATAAGTACTCGCGGTTCGCTGTCCGTAATGACACTGATGATTAAAGACAATTAAGTCATACTAGCAACCCTTAGTGCAAACTGCGCAAGTAATATTATTTTTTTTTACTTTTTGTCAAATTTCTAATCTTATCGCACCACTTGAGACCACGACCTTTCCAACGGTGTGCCACACTTGACTGTGCGACTCTTAGTTTAGGAGGAGAAGCACCTTCACTGGCGTATTATATATATAGATTGTCTTCTAATTGTTTGTCGTAATCTATATATTTAATACGACAATTTGTCTGTCTGTCTGTCTGTCCATCCGTCGCGTTTTTCAATTTACATACATTTGCATAAAATATTAAAATATCCTTGTTTTTTAGCTATTGCATAGCCTTGAGCGTGGAGACCGAATCCAGAAATTCCGTAACGAAAATAACCTAACACCCTAACACAAAAAAAACACGAGAACACAAAGAGAATAATAATAATGGAGTCTATTACCATATACTCCGAAGACGTTAGTTGTGCAATTCGTACGGCCCCGAACTGGAAAAGTCCTGGGCCGGATGGATTGCACAACTTTTGGATAAAGTGGGTTCAGAGCTCGCATGAACGCTTGGCAACACAGTATCAAGAAGCCCTCGAGTCTGGTTCCTTACCCTCTTTTATGACTACTGGCATCACCTTCCTGCTCCATAAATCAGGTAGTACCACGGAACCTAAAAATTATAGACCTATCACTTGCTCTTACCTACCATCTACAAGCTCCTTACATCTATTCTGAGAACTAAAATAAATTCACATATAATGTCAAATAACATCTTAGATAGTGCTCAGAATGGATGTAGGGCTGGGTCACGTGGTACTAAGGAGCTACTCCTTATTGACATGGCCATTAGCCAACAGGTTAAGCGGAGTAAGGGCGCCCTCTCTACTGCCTGGATTGACTACAAGAAGGCCTATGATTCGGTGCCTCATTCATGGCTGGGGAGGATTTTAGAGTTGTATAAAATTAACCCGACTCTTAAATCCTTCCTAGTTTCGTGTATGGGGCAGTGGACCACAGTCCTTCGTCAACCAGGTAGTGGCGAGTGCGCCTCTGATCCGCATGACTTGATAAGGATTGAGCGTGGTATATTCCAGGGCGACAGTTTGAGTCCATTGTGGTTCTGTTTAGCACTGAATCCACTTAGCACATTGCTAAAGGATTCAGGGCTAGGCTATCGGTTTCGTAGAGGGGGTGAGGTTATTTCTCGGCTGATGTACATGGATGACCTCAAACTGTTCACACTGAAGCACCAAGATTTAGTGACATTATTAAAAACTACGGAAGTTTTTAGTAATGCCATTAAGATGGAGTTCGGAGTTGATAAGCGTGCGGTTATGTATGTACAGCGGGGGAAGGTTGTAAATTCACCGAATTTACAACTTTCTGAGATAATAACTCTCAGATCTCTCTCCGAGACCGAAACATACAGATACCTAGGTATGTCAGAGTCATTGGGTATAGCGGTAGAGGACATTAAGAAATCGGTGAAAGAACGTTTTTATGGCCGCCTGACAAAAGTTCTTAATAGTTTTTTGTCCGGTGGTAACAAAATGCGGGCTTTCAACGGTTGGGTGATGCCTTTATTGTTATACTCCTTTGGCATACTTAGGTGGACTCAAACGGAACTAGACGCCCTGGATAGGCGAGTCCGTCAACAATTGACATCGCATCGAATGTTACACCCACGGTCTTCTGTCATGAGACTTTACATTCCGCGGAAGTGGGGAGGTCGAGGTCTTTTAAATGCCAAGAACCTCCACAATCGTGAAGTGTGCAGTCTTAGGGATTACTTCCTACAGAATGGGTGTGGCATTCATTGTGATGTCGTGATAGTTGACAAGGGCCTGACACCTCTTTCCTTGGCTAACGAGAACTGGCGTAAACCAAAGGTGTTTAGTACTGAAGACCGTAAGGACGTATGGAAGAGCAAGGAGCTACACGGGCGGTTCTACCGAGTCTTAACAGGACCCGATGTAGACCTGCCCGCATCGGTGAACTGGCTACGTTTCGGTGACCTCTTTGGGGAAACTGAAGGTTTTGCCTGTGCAATTGCAGATGAGGTTATTAAGACGAACAACTATCGGAAATACATCATGAAGGACGGTACGGTCGACATTTGTCGAGCATGCCACCGTCCTGGTGAATCACTTCGCCATATTATTTCCGGTTGTTCGTATCTTGCTAACAGCGAGTACTTTCATAGGCACAATCAAGTAGCCAGGATCATCCATCAGCAAATTGCTCTTCAATACGGCCTTATTGAGTCCGAGGTACCATATTATAAGTACACACCGGTGCCAGTTCTCGAGAATGGTCGTGCGTTGCTTTACTGGGACCGATCAATCATCACGGACAGGACTATTGTTGCCAATAGGCCTGATATCGTGTTGGTTGATCGGACCCAGCGTCGGGCAGTGCTCGTCGATGTCGCCGTCCCGCATGACGAGAATCTAGTGAAGGCAGAGAAGGACAAACTTAGCAATTACCTTGATCTGTCTTTCGAGATAACCGCCATTTGGGACGTAGATTCGACGATCATTGTGCCGATGGTCGTTTCGGCTAACGGATTAATAGCGAAGAGTTTCGATCACCACCTCAAGAGACTCTCGTTAGATTGTTGGATCAAGAGTCAGATTCAGAAGGCTGTTATCCTCGACACGTGCCGTATTGTTAGGAGGTTTCTCAGTCTGTAGCCTCCACCGCCGGTAGTTTGGGTCCTACTCCGCTACTGGTGGGTCACTGTTTTTTATATTTTTAAATGTATTTACTTTTTATAAATATATTTAAAAATGTAATAAATATGTTAAGTATTTGAATAAATGAAATAATAGATAATAATAATATTTTTTTTTTTGTATTACTATTTCCTTTATTTAACTTAAATACATATTTAATACATTTTTAAATAAATCTATAAAAAATACAAATATATTTAAAAATACAAAAAATAGTGACCCACCGGCATCGGGTACAAGGACCAAGCTACCGGTGGTTAGGGCTCCAGAGAGAGGAATTTCCTCACGATGCGTGCCGTATCGAGTAACACTGCTTTCTGCATCAGGCCCTTGACCCAACTGTCTAACGAGAGCCTCTGTAGGTGTTGGTCGAGGCTCTTGGCGATCAGTCCGTGCACGGAAACGACTATCGGTACAATAACAGCTGAGCTTACATGCCACATGTCGACAATCTCGTGGGCCAAATCCAAGTACTTTACTTGTTTGTCTTTTTCGGCTTTCACGAGATTGCCGTCATGCGGAATAGTAATATCAACTATTATTGCACGGCGCTCTAACCGATCTACTAACACTATATCAGGCCTATTTGCAACAATAGTCCTGTCAGTGATAATAGATCGGTCCCAGTACAATGTGATATGATCATTTTCGAGAACTGGGTCAGGCACATACTTGTAATACGGTACTTCTGAATTCACAAGTTTGTACTTCAGAGCAAGTTGTTGATGGACAATCCTAGCTACTTGGTTATGCCTATGCAAATACTCGCCGTTAGCCAAACTAGAACAACCAGAGACAATATGTCTAAGGGACTCTCCAGGACGGTGGCACGCCCGACATATGTCAACCGTACTATCCTTCAGAATATATCTCCGGTAATTCTTAGTCATGATAACTTCGTCCATAATTGCAAAGACAAACCCTTCGGTTTCTCCAAATAGATTACCGAATCGTAGCCAGGATACGGATGATTTAAAATCAATATCAGGTCCATGTAGGGCCTGATAGAAACGCCCATGTAACTCTTTACTCTTCCATACATCCATGCGGTCATTGGTACTTAGTATAACAGGTTTGCGCCAGTTCTCTTTAGCCAAACCGAGCGGGGTCAATCCGTTGTCTACTGCGACAACATCACGATGCAAATCCTCGTCCACCCGCAGGAAGTATTCCCTGAGATTGCACACCTCACGGTTGTGAAGGGTCTTAGCATTAAGAAAGCCTCGGCCCCCACACTTCCGTGGTAAGTACAACCTCATTACAGATGAACGCGGATGATGCATTCGGTATGTAGTGAGTAGCGTACGGACTTTTCGATCCAGGGCGTCAAGTTCTGTCTGAGTCCATCTGAGTATGCCAAACGAGTACACTAAAACTGGCATGACCCAACCATTGTAGGCTCGCACCTTGTTACCGCCCGATAAAAGACTTTTAAGTACTTTTTTCAGGCGGCCAAAGAAGCGTTCCCTCAATAATTGTTTCATGTCAGTCTCTGAAATGCCTAACGCTTGTGACATACCCAGGTATTTGTAAGTATCGGTTGCCGAAAGGGACCTAAGTTGGGTGGAATCCGAAAGTTGTATTCTTTCGGAATCCACTATCCCACCCTTCTTCACATGCATGCTCGCATACTTGTCTACGCCAAATTCCATTCTGATAGAATTACTAAAGGTTTCCGTTACCTTGAAATATACCACGCTCGATCTTTATCGGTCCACCATTACCACACTTCTGTCGGCATCCTGAATAGCACAAGACGGTCTTCCATTGCCCCATGCATGCCCCTACGAAGGTACATAGAGTTGCATCAATCTTATACAACTCCAGCACCCTCCTAAGCCATGAATGAGGCACAGAGTCATAGGCCTTCTTGTAATCTATCCAGCATGTCGCCAGATCCTTGCGATTACGGCGTACCTGTTGGCTAATAACCATATCCATAATTAGGAGCTCTTTAGTGGCACGAGCCCCACTTCTACATCCATTTTGAGAGATTGACATGATGTTGTTGTCAGTTATGTGGCGCGTTATTTTTTGTCTCAAAATAGATGTGAGAAGCTTATAGACCGTTGGTAGGCATGTAATTGGTCTATAATTTTTAGGCTCTGGCACTACCAGATTTGTATAAGAGATGGGTCATACCAGTAGTTAGAAAATCGGGAAGCGCTGATTCCAAACATGATTGGAATTGAGCTGCCAACCGCCCGTGTGAACTTCGGAACCATTTTATCCAAAAATTGTGCAGTCCGTCTGGGCCTGCTGATTTCCAGTTCGGTAACAGACGGACTGCGTCGGTGACATCACAACCTATAAAATTTAATGGTTCCATAGTTTGTATCGGTTCACACAGACGATTAACATCCCGCATCCAACCATCCTCTGTGTGGCTGACAGGAGCCGACCAGATGCCACTCCAGAATGCAATGGTGGCATCATCATCTGGCCGGCGCCCGTCAATCACACTTGAATTAGATCGCTCCCAATCTCTGTAGACCCATCTCTCATCTCTTTGGAACATGCAGTTTTGGGAATACAGGTCCACTCTTTTTTTATATCTTTTTATACGATTTGCCCACGCATATACTTTCTGCTTCAGGTAGTCAATGCGCTCTGTGACCCAAAAAGTAAATTCTTGGGATCTAATATTAGTCCCCAAGAATGCCCGGTTCACAAAGCGCATCACTCTAGGGCGAGTATTGCCCGACCTGAAGCAAATAAGTTTCCCAATGAGTGCCCTGGTCTCGGCAATACGACGTTCAATCCTATACTGCCAGGCTGGTGTAACAAATTTCGGTCGAGTAGCTTTATCATTTGATAAAAGCTTAATATTTGCTACTCGACATGCCGCAACAGCCCCACAGTACAGAATCGAATGTGTATCACCGAGATTTTCACTACTGTTAAAATGGTCTGACAGTAGTGAATCCAGAGCACACATTAGGGCTATATTTTTCTTATGCGTAGGCAAACGCGGTAGACGAGGTCTTTCTGTAGGTGTTACGTTTCGATATTCCATCAGTGCACATTCCAAAGCGCTCCCTAATTGTACATTGCACTGGGTACTTACATCTGTAACCCCGGTATCCAATAAATCATCATCAGTGGGATGTTGTGTGGAAACAGTAGGAACATGTGTACCTGATGATGTAGGTATTGTGATACCAGGATTACCCTGCAAATCTGAGCGAAGCCTCTCAAGCACGGCATCATCCAACATATGACCACGTTGTATAACCCGCACTTGATCCGATAGACGTTGCGTTGATACATTAACAGTTGGTTCAAGCTCCTGAAACACAGACAGCATCCGTACACGATTTGCAGTGAGATTAATTCCTCCCTCTGTAGCCGCATAATGCCCGCATGACGTTCTCGTTTATGGAAGAAGTCCATCGCATGCGGTGCACATTACCACCGGCAGCGGGGTCCCTAATCGAAGCCGGAGGGCGTCGGGGTCCCAAGCAGGTCGGTGGCCGGCCTCTCCCCGGCCGACGTACAGGTGGAGGCGACGTCGGTGGAGAGAAATACTCGTCGCTGCTAGAGCTCGACGCCTCACCAGTAGCCAAAGTTTCCGGCAAATGGGAGGCGGAGCTATGCGACGAGTCCGGGGTTGGTAGGGGTGCACTTTGTGTCTGTCTGGCTTTTGCTCTTGTCAGCATTATCCTTAATTATCATCCATTCATTTCTTGATCTTTGTAATATTTCTTTATCTTGATTATATGATAATATATAGTTTGTATACGTGATTTAAATTTAGATTGTACAAGTAAATAAAAATATTAAAATAATTTCAAGATTAAAAATGATGTTAGATGATTTCAAGGGTTGCCAGGTTATTACTATTATTATTATTATTATTTTTTTCTTTTTTATTTTGCAACTATGCAATAGCTTAACCGCGGCAGTCTCCGAGTGCAAACACGTCTTTTTTTTTTTTTTTTGCGTCTATACTAAGTTTGTCGGGATAACTAGTTTTATTTAATTTAACTGTAGGTAATAATAACTACTCTGTAATTCAAACTAGAATTTCAACAGCCAGAATGGTACATAAGCACTATATAGAATCTTGGCAGCTCGGACATTTAAAACAAGCTGGTCATTATTTTCCTATAAGGATATTTACATGACTGTTATCCTAATGCGCAAGATCGTTTCGAATCAACAGCTGAAACAGTAATGATAGACTAAAATGTGATGAAAACAAACGCCTATTCATATGAAACATTCGTTACAGAATAAAAATTTTTTTTGGACATTCTCACTCAACGTCATCTAGCCCAAACTAAGCTATAAGGGCTTCCACACATAAACACGATACGACGTCGCGTCGTACAACGATGCGGCATCGCTGTACGATACGACGTCGCGTGGTGGAAATCTACGACACGACGTCGTAACGTGTCGATGCACGATACGACGTCGCGTCGTCGTGACGTTAGAAACTCACGATGCAATCGTGCGCAGTTGTTATTCGAAATTCAAAGATGACCGATCGCAGCGTCCCGTACATGGGACAAAACATCTGAAGAATACAAGAATAAACACCGGCCCTAACACCACCCCACTGTATCGACGGCATCGTGCCGTGTATCGTGCGTGGCACATTACGTTACGATGTCGTGTTTTTTTACGATGCTCATCGTAGATTTCCACGACGCGACGTCATATCGTAAAACGACACCGCATCGTTGTACGACGCGACGTCGTATCGTGTTTATGTGTGGGAGCCCTAAGCTTGTGCTATGGGATCTAGACGACTGATAAACTTATATATTTCTAAATACATACATATTGTACATAGAAAGCACCCAAACTCCGAAACAAATATTTGTGGATCACACAAATAGTTTGATTCAACCCGGAATCTAACCTGGGACCTCAGGGACGGCAGTCGCATACTCATACCACTGCGCCACCGAGGCTGGATACATAGATCTAGATATAATTTGGCTCCGCCAGCGTGATATAGTTTTCGCGTTCCCGATTCCCGTGGGAACACATTACCGGGTTAAAAAGTAGCCTATGTTACTCAAGGATAATGTAGCTATATGTCAGTAAAAGATTTTTTAGAATCGGTTGAGTAGTTTCGGAGTGTATTCAATTCAAACAAACAATCAAATCTTTTCTCTTTATAATATTAGTATCTAAACAAGTCTTTAATGAAATACTTCATGTGTGAGTAATGAGAGTATTGCTCCAATGCGGAATTATGAGGTGGTAAAAAATGATGGTAAAATCGGTCACGCAAGACACCGTTACGTATAAGTAGAGCGACAAGTCACGCATTTGACATTAACATACCAAGATGGCCACTAGCAGTGTGCTTCAAGTTGTAATCCTCATATTTGAAATTTCAATGAAAACGAATTTTGACAACGCTAAAAAATAGTCATGAAATAGTCATAAATAGTCGTACATGTAAAAAAAAATAATCGTATTATACTCGTAGTTTCGGCGTTATAGCTATGGTTAGTGAGGATTATGGCTTGAACGTCAAGCTGTAATCCTCATCTCTGGTGCAAGCAAACGGTAAAGCCTAACGAATTGGTTTAGGTTCCAAAAAATAGTCATGAAATAGTCGTAACGACATGCCAAATCTCAGAAATAGTCCTTAAAACGTTCCAGAGATATAAAGGTAACCTGATGAGGATTATGGCTTGAACATTAGAAAAACTTCAACTTTCTCCGGAACGCCTGCGATTTTCGGTTTAAAGTTTTATGTCAAAAAATAGTCGTATGAACTACTATAAATTTGAGCTGCTTTAATTTGAAAAAAAAAAAAAAGTTTTCGTTTGCCCTACATTTTTATGGAGTAGGTACAGTCGTGTACAAAATTGGTACGATGACTTTGTGGTTGATCTGTGTCACGGCCAAGGAAGCATGTTGAATAGGGCAGTAGCGGGATTAACGTAATGTTTGTACCTATACCTTTCGAGAAGTAATACTTAAATACCTATTTAGAAATAAAAAGTATTCGTATTAGTATAACATCGCCTATTTGCCTATGAAAGTACAGTTGAAATCGGTGCAGCCGTTTCAGATATTAGCCAGAACAAACTGAAAAAGATTTTATTTGAAAATTGTTTATTTTATGACGTAATGTAACAGATGGCACCGTGCCAGAGAAGATTATTGATATTTCTATGTATTTATAGTTCACATCTCTTGAAAAAAAAATGCCGAAGGTCGCGTCCGCCCCTACTACCATTGCCAGGCGCCTCTAGTACGCACCCAGAAGAATTCCCAGTGGCGACCGACGACGGATTTTAGCCAGCTATGTGGCCTCTGTCTGCGGTAGGGTCGGGTTTTATCCCACATCGTTGGAGTCGGGTTTTATCTTGCGTCGGTGAGAGAATCTCCGTGCTAAAGGGCCCAGCCATCCGTTATAGGTTTGCTGGGGTGAAACTATTGGGTAAAGGTAATCCAACTTTGCCTCCTCGAAGATATATGTGTGATTATTAGGTACATACAGATCGAATACAAGCAAATGAATTCAATTTTGAAAGTTACTTATTAGTTATGCAAGGATATTTTAGAAAAATACATGGTTATGGTCAAGCTTCATTTCATTAGTTCTCTTTTGTGTGTGTGTGTGTGTGTGTGTGTGTGTCAGTTGAGTTCAGTTCTATCTACGTCACTTTAATGTATTAATTTTGTCAATTGAAACGAATGTACTGAGGGAGAAGAACATCTGCGTTAATAATTAACTAATTGTCTAAAGTACCAGTTGGCACCTAGTTTTATACGTAAATTTCAATAATATTTCAGAAATATAGACCATTCGTTGGTTGGATAGACTAATAGACAAACTTTTACCATATATATTGAGAAAATATAGTATCTTATTCCAATAATTTGTTACCGTGGGAATCGATGACGGGAAAGAATGCGTCCGGTATTCATAATCGATATAAATCTAAATAGAAAATGAAAAGAGTAGAATAATAGCTCCAAACTGTATGAAATGTTGTGCATTTTATCTATCGGTTAGCGCAGGTAGTCGGGCCCTACCCACTGAAGTCGAACCAGGCCAATGGGCACAAAAAATGGGTTCAAATTATGCAACACCCCGTTTCTTTGTAAACCTATCACGGTGTTGAAGCGCAGTAAATAGTTTACGACGCACAAGAAGTATTCATTGTGGTTTAAAAAAAAACTCAAATACTGTTCGAAATTGAATAATAAAACTTATTATTGTCATATTTGCTGGCCTGTGTCTATCTTCCAATTTGGTAGTTCAACTCTTATCACATGTCCTTGGCGCGTATCAGCATAAGTATCTAAATAAATAGGTACCTATACCTAAAAAATTGTACCTATAGGTACAATTATATAGCAATTATATAGCTATACCATAAACTATAATATTACAAAAAAAAATTGCGGGAGAATATTTTAAGCCATTTAATACACTCGTTTTATGTACTGACATTTATAATTTTATTTAATAGTTAATTTATGTAGGTATAACTGTTTTTAAAATACCTACCTAGTCTGGATCTTAATTAATTGACAATTATGACATAATGATTGACGCCACTAAAACACGTTTTTAATTACAGATAATAAATAGGTACACGTTAATGATACCTTACTCATTTATTACCTATCTTCTCTTATCTACTAAAACTCGAAAATGGCTGGACTGATTTGGCTACGTTTGGTCGAAGTTCGCTGGAACAGCTAGTCTGTGAATAAATTCGAACTTAACTAGAGATTATCTGCGCTTTGTACAAAGTTTTGAACTGTTGTAAGTATAGACTTACGGAGTTCTATCGGATTTAGGTAACCCCCTTATAATTACGGAAGCGTTTGTTTTTATCGATTAATATTTTAAAAACGTAACGTAGCATTTATCGTCCAAAAACAGGATGGAGTGGCGTCGCGTCGCGCTCCGTTCTCCCGAATGTTTTTCAATGGAACATGTGGCATTAGATTATTGAGCGGTGCCCTCGAGTCATAGGCTTTCAAGGACAACTTGTTTTTTCTACTTTCTAAAAATTCCTTATTTTTTTTTACGCTTCCAGAATTTATGACCCAACCTTTTATTTTGTTTTCAGATACGTAAAGTCGGAGGAGGGTTGAAGATATTCTCAGAAACGATTCATTCAAACTCCATGTCGGCCAGGTTGCATCACAATTACGTTGTGTATTGGCATCTAGCAGGTAAGGACTTTTTGTTACTTAATATCTATCTTTCTCTTTGACACGCAATCTTGTTGGATTAAATAGAAGACTAGTGATTGGATAGTATATACCGTATATACCTACCAGCCAATTAGATATTTATCTACTTCAAAAGTCACAGCCTTTTTGGCTGTGTGCAATCGTTTCATCACCAGCGCGCAGACGATATTTAAAATTTATAACTAAGAACCATCTTGATCCCATCGGCTTGCCAACAAAAAATGTGAACAAACTTGATCCATCTGAAGGACTACTACAAGTAGATATCAAACAAATAACAGTGTTTTCCTACAACAATCTCACTTGCCGTGGGTCAAAATGATCATAAATACAAAAGAACATTGTAAACAACATTATGTTAAAAGTGGAATCGTACGATAAAATTATTATCGTCTCTGTCGCAAAACAATAATTCAAGTAATTACCTACATCACAAGTGATAAGAACATGTTTGTTATGAGTAGGGAAGTGATATGGTTTGCTTGTGTTGTGTTTTACGTACACGGTCTCTCGTTATCACCAAATAAAAGGTGCATGCACTGTGAAACGATACAGAAACGATATTTTTAGTCTGCTTACTATCCCCAACTATTTTTGTTAAATCGATTTTATAATACTGCGCACATTTTGATTTATAAATAAGATGAACACTTCTGATAAATTAGGTATACGAAGCAGCAAGCGTTCGCTGTTCTTAAATAGTTAAAATCCCTCAAAGTGTCCTGGCAGCTAGCATTTGACCTCGAAAATTTTATCGATTTAAATTGGTAGTTTAGAAGCAGGTTCAAAGGTCTGTCACTATATTTAATTCACACTGAACTTAAAAAGAATTCGCTTAAAGAGACTGACTTGATCACTACCTAGTTGCAAATTTAGATGAAATGGCGCTGAAATTCAATTGGCACATTGCGTGAGACGGAACGCAAATGATATGGTAACCTTGATATTATTACCTACTTAATGTAAACAGTTCCATTTAATTATGACGTATCTGTATACATAATTTGAAGTATTACATGAAATAGTTTAGTAGGAAACCTTTGAAAAAGAGAAGTTTGTGATACTATCAACAGGTTGATCACCTTGATCATTGTGTATTGTGTTAAATGACGCATTGTGTGTATGCGGTGTGTTGTACACTTGTAAACATAATGTCAGAACAAACATAATATAGTACAAGCGGGTGAAAATATACAACATAACAACTGCCCAATGTGTTTTGGCACGCGTGCAAATGTGTATAAAACTTTTGCACGTAGGTACTCATTAAAGAATATCAGAACTCTTTTAAATAAACTAAACTGTGTTTGTAGCACTTTGTTTTTAGATTGTTTGTATAATAATATAATAAAATAATATTGTAAATAATGAAATGTAAAAGACAGGTAGGTATACAATATTTTACTAAAATCACAGAAAGAGTTGATATGTTAATATGAATAAATAGTTTAGACGCAGAACGTCCCTATATTATAATAAAATTGGAATCGTTCCCATTGTAGATCGCGTAAAACAGTTGCGTTTATTTTGTAAGAGTTCTTTACGTAGTAATAGTAGACGAGAACAGAGAATTTGAGTACAAGAAATTAGAGCCGCATCGATCAGCCACTTTTAAATTCTAATAAAAAAAAATTGTGCGGACGGGGAACCCCCGTCAGGAATGAAGTTCTTTACACAGCTGCAACACAACCCAATCTGGGCTTCGGTTACTTTTCTTTTTACTATAGACGCTGAGGCTAAATAAAAAAAAATACTAAAAAAGCGGACCGTATTTTGGACCACGGGTTGCGAACCACTGATAAGCGTAACGTGACAATTTCTACTAAATCGCACTCCGCGTTAGAGAGCTTCGTTCCAAAAACCCATTAAATTCAATAAGAATAGTCTTTTAAATAGTACGCCATCTGTTCCGTGCGTTAACCCTGATAGGATCAAAACGTCTGACCTTTAGAAGGTTCTCAGAATATCGTCGCCATAAATATGAAGACGCGGAAGCAGGTGCTACCTTTTGTGTTATTTGGTCGTATGAATGTTAACTTTGCAGGCACAATATTGTATGTAATATAACGATATTCTTTCGTTCGGGCTCGTGGTCTAGAGGTAACTGACTAGGTTAACACATTGAAACAGTTAAGCAACATCTAGCCAGGCCAGTCTTAGTATGGGTGACCATTTTTTAAGACATTGAAACCCTTTCGTGCCTCGAAGAGCACGTTAAGCCGTCGGTCCGGATTGGCATACAAACATCTAGGATAGTCGTTAGGGGAAGTTGGAACTCTAAATCAAAAGTCCGACCGGTCTAACTACAGAACTTCGATATCGCCCATGTGTTGTGGAGGTCAGATGGCAGTCGCTTCACGGAAAATATAGAAGTGCAGCCGAATCGCAGTTAGACTGGAAAGCCGACCCCAACCGGATCGGGAATCTTTTTAAATTAAATACTCGTAATTTCTTTCGCACCTTTTAAACTATGCAATTGATTTTAATGCTTTTAGCATTAGATAGAGTGAGTTTAGAGGAATGAGAGAAGGTTTACGCTGCGTGGAAGCTTTTGGGAACAACCCGACTACATCTCCCTATTCTCGTAACCATAACCTGAGAGCATGCATGTGTATGTTATGAAAGTGTATGAAGCGAAAGCCAAAAATGACATGATCGTAATAGCAAGTGGAATTAGATACTCTCTGCCCAATGGGAAAGAGGCGTGAGTGTACCTATGTACTATCATTGCGTGTTTTAGTCAATTGACGCTGACTGTTATTTTCTGTTGCTGTGGCTGTTCCAGTGAATAAAAAATAAAACTAAAAAACTGGCCAAATGCGGTTGGGATTTGCGCACGAAGGGTTCCGTAAAAAACATGTTTGTTGCATGGGAGCTCTCTTAAATATTGTCTTGACAGCTAAGTCTAAGTAATAGGGTCCTGTTTTATCCTTTGGGTACGGAACCTTAAAAAGATATGACAACACAACGCATTGAGTGATTCATTCAGCATTCGCATTCAGTCATTTTAAATGGACGAAACTAGTCAATGTCAAAGTGTGTGAACTTGAATGAAGTTGAGTTGTAAAAGTAGTATCTAGCGAAAAAACAAGCGTCGTTGACCTTGATACGGCAAAATGCACCTGACAGTGACAGTTAACGATATCCGAGGTCAGGCAGGCATCGTCAATGTATTGTATAGTTCGTCGTGCGCTCGAGTAAACACTTTGCAGATGACGTTCGAGTAGGTACCGTGCTTTGTACTTCGTATCGTCATCATTATGCTTCGGCTTTCGTCGGAAATCCATCGGTTTGGAAGTATACAAAGTTGTTAATAACACTTTTTTATTATATATATATATATATATATATTATGTACTATGCAATATTAACATTACAAAATATCGTTTATAAAATCCTCAGCGTCATTGCCGACTGGGAAGGTTCCCAGAATGCTGGCTGTGTTGCCCCTGTGGATGGCGATACTTATTTTTTGGACCAGAAAATAACCAGCATTCTGGTTCTGAGAAGATCATCGATTAAATAATTTATATTTAGTACGTGTTATATAAACCGGGAAATAATTTCACAGCTCTATAGAGTTACACACCTAAATCAAAACATTCTAAATTCAAGTATTTTTTTTGGATTTTACATGATAAATCTAATAATTTATGGATATAGTTATTAATATTCGGTTTTATTCGGAAAAACGACAATTGCCGAGGGCCATTGAGAAAATAGAAGCAATGTACTTAGATACTATTCCGCCGGGCGCCACTGGACAACCGGGCGCCACTGGAAATACGTTCTGCTTGTAACCAGAGACGCCCGGCAACGGACGTTAGAGCGGCCGCGGCCTTGGTCGCGGAACTAAAAAAAAAAAAAAAAAAAAAAAAAAAAAAAAAAAAAAAAAAAAAAAAACTATTTCATTTTGTACGTTTATCGATAAGTAGGTACTTGACTGACTCGGTGTCATGGTCGGCAAGCAGGTTTTACCCGCTTTGCCATCATTTTATAGTATCAGACCAAATTAAATTTAATTCTATTAGATAATTTATTAGTCAGGGCTCGTGGTCTAGTAGTTACTGAAAATGTTAACACATTGCAAAGGTTAAGCAACATCTGGTCAGGCCGGTCTTAGGATGGGTGACCATTTTTTAAGACACTGAGACCTCCGTGCCTCGGAGAGCACGTTAAGAGTCCTCCTATTAAATTTTACCGTTTTCGATGATTTTACAGACGTGTTTTTACACTGAAAATACTGTATTTTTATAAGTTTTAATGCACAACATGAAATATCATTTCAATAATGATCTAATAAATGAGCTACTTTCTTATTTTTGTCATTAAATTTTGATTAATCGACCTAAAACAATCGGTAGTTTTTCGTATCTTTTGCTGGAAGAGGTCTAGAATATCACAAATTCACTAATCGTTTTGACGTTTAAAAAGTATTACAAAAATACAGTGTATTCTTGTAAAAGTCATCTATCAAATGTATGGATTACTTTTTATCACTTTCATAAAAAAAAATTGAGTAAACAAATATTTAAGTTAGTCAAATTTTAGAGAAAATGGGCAATGAATTGGTTCTTATTTCGGTTACATAAAACTCTCGTTCATAAAATTAAAACAACATAAATAAACCTTGGTTCAAAATCAATCCATTTCCAAAAAAAAAGAAAGCTAAATAATAAAAAATAGGCTGTAAATAATCTTTTAAAAACACCTAAATTTCGCTTTATAATACTCGACGCATGCCTCAAGTAAACAGTCCGCGCCAAGCGCTTACAGGGAGAGGACGTGTCGCTCTGCGCGCCAAAATTCGACGCCGTCTACAGACGAATATAGCGTGGCGTGAGATTTTGATACTTTGGTTATTGATTATTATTATATGATTATTAGGCTTCTTTTTAAATACAACAAGTGATTATGTAGAATGTATTTATCATTATTTTTGTTAAAAAAAGCTGTTATATTTTATAAAGCTGGATTACTGACTCACTCACTGACACAATTTTATTGTTCTCCTTGATGGTGGAGGGGAAGGTACCTATGTTTTTTTTTGCAGAAATGTAAAGGGGGTTCGGGGACCTAGGGAAAATTCCGAGTTTTTGAGATTTGCCCTCCAGTCCCCCAAGGGGGGCTCCCGAGTAGAGTCAAAATGAGTAATAATTTTATAGAGGTAGTTTTTTTTTATTTTTTTGTATTGGGTTCGCCAATTTGACGCCACCCTCCTGGTAGTAAGTCGTGACGACGTCAAGCGATTGTGGGTCACTCACAGCACACTATACTATAGAGAGTGGCCCTCAACTTGACGACCTACTGAACCCAGGATTATATGTGGGAGGAAACACGTGCACAGGCAGGGCGTTCCAGGCCAGTATCGTTCGGCACAGAAACGAACGTTTAAAACCGTTCGGTTCTCGCGAACATGTACCTACTGTGTGGGAGTGGCATCTCTGCCCGCGTTGTTCGGGATCGGAAGGAAGATGGGATCAGATTGAAGAGCTCTTCAGAATGCTCGCCGTGGTAAATACGGTAGAATGCGGCCAAGGAAGCTATTGTTCGGCGCTGAACTAGCGGCTCAAAGCTTCCCGTTACCTCCGGACAATCTATAATACGGATAGCTCGACGCTGCATAGCGTCGAGAGCGTCCAGCAAATACTTTGCGGAGTCGTCCCGGAAGTGAGAGCAGTATTCGACGCAGGGTCCAATCTGCGTCTTGTACAGCAGACACCTCTGATGCAATGTGATGTGTAAAGAATCGCTTTACCTTATTCAGTATTCCTAGTTTCCACGAAGCTAGCCCTATACATCTTTCGATGTAGTTTTTATTATTGAGCTCTTGACGAACGTCTATGTCAAGGATCTCAAGGTTGCCCTTCATTGGTAATAATGCATTCTGAAGAGAGGGTAGGGGAAGGAAAGGTGATTTCTTCGCTGTAAATGCACACGCCTGCAATGTGCTGTCATCTGCATAACAATGAATGTTCCCGAGGGATAGCATATCATTGATTTGCAGAAGGAAGTGTTGGTGACAGCACGGACCCCTGCGGCGCCCCGGTATTGTTCCTCGATACATATATACATAACCGGGGCAACACAGGTAAGGCGTGTTGTCAGGGCGGCGTATTTGTGTCTCCGTGAGAAACGTCACAGCGGGCCGAGCCGTCTCAAGGTATGGTGGACGGCATCGAGGTTCGCATGGAGTCCACGGATGTTGGTGAACTCCACCTCGAAAAGTGAAGCTGTGGGGTTTCCTGTGGCCGCTGTGGAACGTTTACTTATTTCTGTTGCACTGCTATTATAAATTTGAAGAAGAAGCGTGAAGACAGGGCGACATTTGGTGCAGCAGTAATAAGTGACAAAGCGCAGGGGCTAACTTCGTCTGGAACCGTGTGGTTAGGTTGGAGCCGACCCGCTGGGCGGAAGGGCTACCAAACCCCCCTGGTGCAAGGCCGCCGCTATCCCACACCGGTTACCACCCGGAGCGGCGATCCCACATCAGGATTATGCGCGAGAACATGTGGGGCAGCCTCCTGGTGTGGTTGGTCCCAGGCAGGCCCCATGACTGTGTTGCGGGCGGCCGCGGCAACGCCGTCGCTAAGGGTCTCCCTGTCCAGCGAATCGACCCACACCACCCACACTAGACTCCGCTTTGCCCCCACTGGTTCCATGCCTGCTGCCCCATACATGGCCCCGGGCCCGGCGGTGCAGCTGTTGAACCCCTTACGTAACCAGCCTGGGCTGGGTTACTTGTGGGGCTTTAGCACAGTTGCACGGTGGCACCCCCCGGACCAACACCCGGTACCCACGTAGGGACCGAAGCTACTTCATAGGTACCGTAAATTAACGAGCCTCGTCCGTTGGTCAGCAGGTGCGCCACTAGCAGATGAGTTCGCTGGGGCCCTAAATATGTTGGTAGAGCCCCTTTGTATAGAGGAGGTCAAATGATTTTGATTAGGATAAAAAATTAGCCCCCCCTTTGAGAGTGCAACGACAGAGGAAAGGTAGAGGAGTTTTGATTACGGGATCATACGAGTATAGAGGGTCTTTTCTTGAATTTAAGGAGAAAAAAAACACCCCCCCTCCTAGCCCTCTTTTCACCTCCCCCACACAAGACACTATTATTATAAAATGAAAAAAAAAAGATCAAAACCATGTAATCGCCGTACCTACTGGCTGACCACCATCGGTAACTCCGGACTCACGCACAAAATGTGTCAAATACCTAATTCCGCCCGTTTCGATTCTGCATACGGACTCTTAAGCCGTCGGTCCCGGTTGTCGTACATACAACATATAGATGTTGTATGTACGACAACCGGGACCGACGATGACCATAGGGTAATGGTAGTCGTTAGGGGTAGTTGGAGCCCTTAATCAAAAATCCGACCGGTCTAACAAGAGAACTTCGATATCGCCCACGGGTTGTGAAGGTCAGATGGCAGTCGCTTCACGGAAAATATCTAAGTCCAGCCGAATCGTAGTTAGACTGGAAAGCCATTAAAAATAGTTGCAAAAAAACTGGCCATGTGCGTGTCCTTAGTTACTCATAAAAGCCTATGTAACTCCTGAACTAACAGAGTCATACTATCCGTTATTGCTTTCCTTCAAAGTTCATTATCGCTATCGGCGGGACGCTGTGTTTTCTCAAAAACTCATACTTCAAAAAATCATCTTAGAAACTTCACAATGTTTTTAAAGACCTATCTAATGATGACACAATGGGGAAGACGCGAGAAAAAAGAACATCCCCACTTTACGTGTACGGGAAGTTTTCCAAAATTACATATCCATGCACAGTTTCATGTTTCTAGCACTAACCATTTGAGAGAAAACCGAGGACGGACAGACGGACATGACGAAACTTTAAGGGTTCCGAGACTTACTACGGAACCCTAAAAATCATAGGTCTACTTATATCGTTCAACAGTTCTTTCTTATAATATAAATACAGTACAAAAACAAATAACTTTTATGAAAGATACAAGCATTAAATAGACGTGGCTATCAAGTGAATGATATCGGATATCAATTATGCTACCTAACCATTAGCCACAGCCTCACACACACTATAAAGGGCGATTCACACGTATCAGTTAAGCTTCAGTTCCGACATACCGGCTCACTGTCTGTGACTATTCAGCGATCACTGACACTGACATGTGTTTGAATGCGTTCATAGAAATTGTATGAATGAATACTTTACACTGAAACTGAACTCCGCCGCCGGTACAGTGTTGGAACTGAGGTATCACTGATATGTGTGAATCAACCTTTAATAATTAGTTATGGTCTCCAAACACGTGTCAATCTCACTTAACTGTTCTTATTCAATAAAAGCGATATGTTGGGAGAAGAGAGAATTCCGTTTGAAGTAATTAAGTAATTATACTGTATTGCCGGTAGGAGTAGAGATTAAATAGAGATTGCTCCCTCGCCACTTTTCCTTGTTAAAGAAAGGCCGCAGGTTCGAGTACTGTCGATGACATTCGTTTATGCGAATTATTATTTCTATCACATCAAAACAAGAGCGAGTGCGATTTAGTAGAAATCGTCACATAAAAAAGTTACTGTGTGTATGTGCGCGTGTTGTGTTCTATGTAGATACACCTATTTGTTCTCGTATTACTATTACAAAATAATGATTGGTTATTTTGTCAATTTATGTCTCTCATTGGGTAGGCAACGCATCACACGATTAGCGGGAGAAATTATAAGTTGCAATTGCAATTGACTCTAATGGGAGTCCATAGTAGTGTGTGCGTGCGTGTTGTTTTCGTTTCACTAGGTAGGTATACAACAAAAACAACACGTTAGTTCTCTATTAAGTAGTATTACGAGATACTAATTGGAATCGAATCGATCGAATCTATTGTTAAAGTAAGTCTCTGATTGACCAAGCAACTTCTATCTATAGGTACCATTAGCTCGGACTTCTTTTAAAACTTTTAAAGAAACACAAAATTCTTTATTGCATAATTTTAATATAACATTAACCGTGTGACTCAAACCAGTGACTCATGCCTTTCCAGGAGGAACGTTCTACCAACTGAACAAGGTTCCTCTAGCTCAGGGGTTCCCGAACTTATTTTGTCTACAGCCCACTTTGAGAATAAATTATTTTTTAGCGCCCCCATTTTTTCACCTACTTAAACCAACACTTCAAAAGAAGAGTGCGCCCTGGTAAGCGCTGGCGTCCACTAGCGACACCGATGATTTTTATTAATCTTGGTGAAAACAAGACATTTTTGAAAAATATCTCTTTAGGAATACTAGAGACAGGAATTTGCAATTTTTTGGTAAGTATGTTGTGTATTTTATTACCGAGGAAGTAACTAAACTTAGGATTATTGCCTAAAGTGGCCACAGTCAAAGTAGGTGTCTAAGAGGCCTCCTAGCAAAATGAAATTACAAATCACCCTCCAAGCCTCTACACAACGCCCCTCTTTAGGCCTGCAGCGCCCACAAGGGGGCGTTATCGCCAACTTTGGGAAACGGTGCTCTAGCTCAAGGCAACGTTGCTCCTGGAAAACGAGCAGTCGTTGGTCCGAGTTCAGCCCAAGACTATAGTTTTTGTGATTCACATTGTAAAATTAAAATATTAAAGTCTGTTATAGACTCATAGCTATTATACCTTGACTAAGATCTTTCTTCGTGACTATATTTCTGTAATATATTTAGTCATTATGGTCAGCTGCAACTGCAATTATCATTTCCCACAATTGACTTCGTCCCCATGGTAACGAGGTTTGTGCAACATTACTCATCGCTCCTTTGTTCCTATTGATCGTGCTAGATAGTAGTGCTATTTTATAGTCTTTATTACTCGATGACCGAGATGTTACTCGCTTGCAATGTCTCTTTAAGAGACGAGTAATATCTGGGTCATCCTTTCCTTTGTATTTGCCGTTCCGTTCCGGAGTACCTTCCTACTGGACATTTCAAACAAAAATAATTGAAATGGGCGTCGGGTGGTGCTTGACTGCAAGTTATTTACGTTAAGCGTAGTGCACATGTACTTGAATTTAATATTTTATTGTAATCTACTTTATATAGGTATATATGTATAGTGCTTGTTTTAGGTAGTCTAGTTTTCTCATAGGCGAGAGACGTAGGTACTTTGAATCCCTAGTAGAATTGAAAACAGCGCCTTCGGCAATAATATATCAGATTACTCCCTTTTCATTAAAGCTAGTATTCTAATTTTGTATTATACTCATATTGTATTACTACCAAAATATGACTCAAAGACAAATAACTTTCAATTAACACTCAAATTACAGTCACGTGCTGTGCGCCAAATAATCCCTGCTGATTGGCTACTGAATGCCTACATTGTCTTTAGTAGTCAATGTACTTACCTTCCGATATTTTCAGGGTTCCGTACCCAAAGAGTAAATCGGGAACCCTATTACTGAGACTTCGCTGCCCGTCTGTATTGGGCTGTATCTCAAGAACCGTGATATATTTCTCAGATGATGTATTTCTGTTGCCTCTCTAACAACTAATACTAAAAATCAGAATATCCTACTAATATTATAAACGCGAAAGTTTGTGAGTAAGTATGTAGGTTTGTATGTATGGATGGATGTTTGTTACTCTTTCACGTAAAAACTACTGAATGGATTTTAATGAAACTTTACAATAATATAGCTTATACATTAGAATAACACATAGGCTACAATTTATAAAGATATTGTGTGAATTGTTCAAAATATGACGATAAGTGTCAAGTAAGTAGGAAGCGACGATGACAAACCGAGTGCGCGATACTGCGGGAACGGGAAAAAATCTAAATTACCACGCGGACGAAGTCGCGGGCGATCACTAGGAATACATATTTAAGGGGGCTTCCAAAAGTGATTATTTTTTCCCTTTGTGTTGCCCGACTCGCACTCGGCCGAAATGTTACCGGCCGGTTAAATGGCCGGTATTTTTTAGTGTTTGTTTGACTGAAATTCCGTAGAATAGACTTCTCGGATGATTAATTTTGGATAAACATTTAAGACCCTACATAACCATTCATAATCTTATCTAATGTGAATTTTTAACCAAATCTGTGCCGACTGTTTCTGCGTAATAACCTAACAAAATCATTCTAAAACTTAATAATAACTATAGCAAATCGCAAGCTAGTAAATAACTTATAGGTTTACTTTGGGACAAGTTGTACCAAACGAGAAGCCTTTCACAAGGCAGGGGGTGCCGGAAATGTTGAGGGGGTTTGAAGCGACTTTGTGCTCACATAGTCTGGGTGGGACTGGGTGGGGGGGGGGGGGACCTAGCTCAGTATATTAAATAGGGACGCATTATCCGCGATCGGTCGCTATTCCTATAATAATAAATAAGCTTTTAATGCTAACAAGATCTCTTGTGATAAGTGTTTGACAGTTCTTAGCTGAGTCATGTTAGACTAATTAGTGTCAATTAATTGTATTGTGTACAATATATTAGTGTTACCATAGAATAGGGAATAGTACTTACATACAGAACTTGCACTCCGACGTTAATTGAAGCACATTCTTTTGTTTACAGAGAACATAATTCGAACATTAGGATTGTCAGGAAAGTACCGGCATAAATTGACCAATAATTATGACGTTAGTGCCTCAATATCAACTCTATGGTCAACGCCGTATCACAAACCAGAGACAACCCTTACTGTCAAGTTGTCGCTGACGTCACGTATTTTTTGCGATTGTTAAACGAGTGACATAGGCCTGGTATTACTTAGATAATGTCATTGATATGGGTATATTTGATCTAAGGCTGATGCTGAATAGCTTTCTCGTTAAATATCCACCGGTAGATATTACCAGATTGATACATCATACAAGGCATACGGTCGTATTTTCGGCGCATTATGTTACAAATTAGCGGACGCCCGCGGCTTCCCAGTTCCCAATTCCCGCGGAAACACTTTTCCGGGATAAAAAGTAGCCTATTATCATACCTAATTATATCTGCTGTGGAAAAGTCCCGTTAAAATCGGTCCAGCCGTTGCAAAGATTAGTGGGAACAAACAGACAGACAGACCTAAAAAATAATTAAAATTGCATTTTTATGTAAGTATCGTATATTATACTTACTTAATATGCATTTAGTGAAACCCTGTAAATTTAAAATTACACACAGGCAACAAATAACAAAGCGAAATTACTTATTTTTGGATTTTCCAGTTGGTGTTTCCAGTCAATCCATTGCTGCGGGCGTCTCTGGTACCCACCAGAAGGTATTTCCGGTGGCGCCCGGCTTTTTGGAATGGTTACCTATACATATCAAGTTACATGAAATAAGTACGACAGATACGGATACCAATTCAGGAAATTAACCTGTTTCCTGGAGGGTAGCTGAAGTAGGGAAGGTAAATAATAATAAAAAAATAATAAAAAGTTTTTAACACAAATTATCTATATATATTTAATACGACAATTTGTCTGTCTGTCCGTCCGTCGCGTTTTTCAATTATAATTAATCAAATACATTTGGCATGAAATATTAAAATATTTTTTTTTTATTTGAGGCGATAGTAAGTTCGCTGGGATAACTAGTAAAAACTTAAAAGGCTAGATACAAACAATGATAAATAAAACAAATGAACCATTTATCTAAAATTCTTGGGGACTGGTTCCTAAACTAGATACTATTTAGTATCTGTATTTATAGGTCACCAGGGATAGATAAATACCCTAAAACTAAGAACACATAGATATTACAAAAAAATATATTAGTAATAGAATGATGAATGGTAATTTTCATCGAATTTAACCCTTAAAACTAACGCATAAAGATATCTACATATATTATCCATATATTGTTCTCCTAGGACATTCAAATGGATGAACTGTTTCATGACAATACACACATATCACGCGTATATCCCCGAAGGGGTAGACATAGGTGCATTACACACCCACAATTTGCCAGTATATTTAGTCCCACGTAATAGGGGGCAAGTTTATTGCCGTTTCGGGCACTCTAGAAACTGGGTTACTGTCCAAAATGGCCGAATTAATTTAATAAAATAAGCATCAATATTATAATTTTGAAAACTAAATTTGAAACCCGTTGCCTTGCGATGAAATGTTGATGAAAGGTAACAAAATCTTACGTGCCAGCCGTGCCAGCCAATTAAAGTCCTGGGCCTCTCGGACTTGCGCCTGTCATTAAAATATAGTGTAGTATTGTACCATGCCAACGCGTGTTGTCCAAATATCATTGATAAACACATAATTTGTTAACATCCCAAATTAGTTCAGATTCGATGGGAGGAACATTGCTTATCGGAGGGAACATCCTATGGTAAATATAAATAGATATCATAGAACAAGGGTACGAGTACGGTGCGACGATATAACCAATTTGTTTGTACAATGATAGTGATTGTTATTGAAAGTATTTGAAAGCAATAGGCTTCTCCCCTATCACGTGGGACCGACACAATAACTGGCAAAGTGTAGATGTGTATTGCACCTCTGCCTACCTATTCCATTTCGACCTAACTCGAAATTATTTATTGTACTATAATTTTAATTAGCTACTTACAAACAGGATAATTATAGATGTAAATTTATGTGCATATATCGGGCGTCCGATTTTAGTTTAGTTGTATTTCGTCATTTACCGGAAGCGTCATAAATAATGTTACTGACGTTTGTGGCTGTATGTTGAATTTCAATGACAATACCATCTAATAAAGGCCGTGTCCCGGATAAAACAGAAAAGAGCACCAAATCCGGACACCCCTTAATGTCAAACATCGATATTGATAGCTTGGGGACAAAAATACTTAATTTAACAATAGGACGTCATGCTGTGACCATAGGTTTGGGACCCCTTTCTATGGTTACGATAGAACGAAATATGAGGCTGAAGGTATACACTATCCAATTTCAAAACTAGAGAGTTTAGGTGGGTGCTAAGATGCCCTATCAACCCTATCAAGTCATCCTCATCAACACGCGTTGCACCTGCTGACCGACGAACAAATATATCTGAAGTACCCTTAATAAGCGGTATAGTATCCTGTAACGTCGATTCAGACGTATCACTGCAGTCTCCGGCCCAGTTCAGTACCAGTGATTCAAAAGTGCAAACTATTCATTGATACATTTTCTATAAACGCGTCTCGCCGTCACTGACACTGATATGTAGAAAATGTATGAAATAATGTTTTCCACTGTTACTGAACTGTGTCGGACGGAACTGACGTTTCACTGATATGTCTGAATCGGTATAGAGAGATGACCAAAGAGTTTCTTGTTCGGTCGCTCTTTATAGAAACTGCCTTTTGTAACATCGTCGTCTCGTTAGATTCAAGACAGGACGAACTATCTGTCTATCGTTACGCGATAAATTCAAAAACTACTGCAACAATTTTCATGCTGCTTCCACTAATGCATAGAGTGGTTCTCGTGGAAAGTTTTGGTGTATAATTTGTCACGGGCAGTGGGCGTCCGCTAATTTTAAATATAGAATGAATACCCATTCATTCTATATTCATTCACCTAACAGCTTGTGTTTCATTGATTACAGCAATTTTAAGGACTACGACTATGTACGTAGGTCACACTATAAGTTTTGCGTAACTTAAAAAAACAACATGTTAAAACCAAAATATTATGTTTATTGCTTTCAAAATACTCTCCTTTACATTTTAAACATTTTTTCATGCGATCGAACCATTTTTTAAAACAGGAGGACCGCAGATCTGAAGGCATGTTTTCTACGTGCTGATTGAACGCTATCACTGCCTGTTCGGAGATGGTAGAAGTGAAACCTGTCCTCGAATTGTCTCATAGGTAATCCGCGGGTTTTATTCAATTAACCGCTTAATAGTAGCCACATTAATTTTGTTGACGGTAGTTGAAGGCTGCCCTTCACGAAATTTGTCATGTAAAGAAACTCGACCTCTCTCAAATTCAGCAAACCATCGCCTCACGGTGCTCAAACAAGGTGCTTCTCTCCCAAAAGCATTTTGAAGACGAGCGGCATAGTCTTGCGGAGAGAGAGAGAGAGAACTTTTAAAATCATAAAAAGTCATCACCCTAAAATCTGTTCGACTTAATTCCATTTTCGTTGCATCCGTAGAACTTTGATAAAAAACAATTGACAAATGATTTCCCGCCAATTGTTTTTTTTTATTACTAAGAAGGTTGCAACGTTTAAAAAAATATAACATTCAAAATTCAAATAGTTCCGATTAGCTAGAAGTGCAAAACTTTTAGTGTGCCCCATGTATTAAAATGTATTCCAGCATTTTGATACCAACAGTTTAGATTTTTATTTCTTGTTACAGATATTATGGGCGCTAGATGGCTCTGTCGTAACGGTGTCTGGTCCAGACCTATCACCTGGTAAGTTCTTAAGACTATTATAAGTAAACATTTTTGTTTTGTAGTTGCTCAAAGCGATTTTCTGTTCATTTATTATTTCACTGTGTGCTGCTGCTGTGCTATAAAATATATTATTATTGTTATTGTAGTTTATTTACAATAAATACTTCTAGAATTTGGATCAAAGAACATTCTTTCTATTGTTTCAGATAGAAACAGCTTGAAAAAAATCAAAATGATTATGATAAGAAGACGTAACTAATTAATCAAGATATGACCAGCGCGGTTCTACTTATTCAACAACATTAACAGGTAATTGTCACATCAAATTATTTACAAATATTTTTGAAATACTTAAGAACTTAATTTAAGAACTTAAAATATTGCAATTGCGATAAATGTCTTTGCGATAAATTCATATTGTGCAAAGCGATCATGCTTATGTTACTGGCCAATCTATACTAGAATCCTTAGCTTGCGTAAATGAAATGATTTATTAGAATTACTTTTGTAAAATTTTCTGGCAGCCATACGGAGGGCGAGGAGAGGTGAACTACACTCTTAGCACCAGATCTCAAAGACTAGCAGGTAGGTACCTACCATAAAAATATATGCTATTTTTTTCTAAGATATCTTTTATGTTTATTCTTCTTTATAATCATTATTACCTACTATTGTTTTTGCCATCATTTTGTTTACGTTTACGCTTTTCTAATGCTTGCGAACCATGGTTTATGCGATTTATAATTAGGTATCTGTATTATAAGCTACTTATGTCACCACCACGCTTTGTGATATTATTATACAATATAACTATACTTACACTCAATACGAAGGTTAATTTGGCAACATATATTCAAACTTATCCTCTTCAAGCAGTTAGTGTACGGATAATTTAAACTAGTGGTTCTGTTTACTTTTACTTAATTAACAACTTACATAATTAAATAACAAATGGTTTGTTTAATAGTGACATGCTTAGAAACTGCACGTCTGATTTTTTTTCAGTTATGGCACCGTACATCATACATTTTATTGCCTGATGTTTAGACTGGATTAGATAGAATAGCCACGGTTGGCCTGTTCCGCTATAATTCCGTCAGTTCGTGTTAATACGTACATGAATACATTCATGTTTCTTCCCCATTGGGGTAGGCAGAGACTATGTAATTCCACTTGCTAAGATCCTGGCTTACGCTTCTTCAACTTTCATGACTATATTAATACCCATAATTGTACGTCAAACCAACAAACATAAAACTGTAATAATTCTAATGGTGTGGCCACACGATGTTTGCTCGCATTGCTCCTCTCATGGCCATGGATAGGGAATAGTAGGTATATTTAATACGGGATGCTATAGGTATACCTATAAGGTACTACTATTAGTATTGAACTACGACTAAGTCTGTAATGCAGGACTGAAAAAGTTGACAATAAGTCCCTATACCACCAAAAGATAAGTCTTGTCGAATAAAAATTCTAATCGTCACATATGATAAATGTAGGTACCTAATCGACAAACAAAAATAAGATAAAGTAGTCTAGGTATGGTTTTGTCGCCGGAATAGCATTTAAATACAAAGATACCGGCTTATATAAATGCGTTTGTATACTTACTGTCCGAGTCCGCGACGCCCAGGAAAGTCCGAGACGCCCAGGACTTTAATTGGCTTGGCTGTGTCATAGCGGCTGGCACGTAAGATTTTGTTGCCTTTAATTAACATTTCATCGCAAGGCTTCAAATATTTCTTAAAATTACAATATAGCTGCTACTTTTTATTAAATTCATAATCATCATCCATTATGTGTGCCCGGTGACGGCAATAGGCTTGTCCCTTATTACGTGGGACTAAAAATGCTTGCAAATTGTGGGTGTGTAATGCACCTATGCGGGGATATAGGCGTGATATATGTACGTGTGTGCATACTTACTCCAAAACTCCCAAGCAGAATATGAGAGTACAAACCTACTCACTATATACATTAAACGGTTTCCGGAAACTTTACACAAAGCGGACAAAGAAACTCGACACACAACACGTTTGTAGTTGTCAAAGAGATGTCAAAGACATTGACAACTGCAATGTCTTTTTTTTTAATTCCGTCTCTCTTACATCCGTTGCCGGGCGTCTATGGTCAACTGCAATGACTGGTATATCCTGAAATAAGAATCCTGACCTAATTGAAACGTACTAGTGGCGAACCACTGGCAATGTTTCCGTTTGCAAATCGATTTAATTTGGTAGCCTTATACTAGGAAAATGTTCAGAGCCCTGAAAGATTACTTTCATGTCGTTGTAATTCCAATATTTGTAGTTTTTTTATTCGACTTTAAAAAGAAAGTTTGTCTGACATGTCTGTTCACTAATCTATTTATATTATAAAACAAAAACCTCCGCCGCGTGATTCCGCACTGATTTTCATGCATGCAGGCACGGATAAACATAATATATTGATAAATATATACAATATATACATAGAAACTACCCCAATTCCGAAACAAACATTTGTGGATCCACAAATATTTGATTCGACCCGGATCGAAACTGAGACCTTAGGAACGGCAGTGGCAATGGCAACTCATACCACTGCGCTACCGAGGCAGTTCGGTAATTAGGTTCATATGTGACGCTTAAAACGAAGCAGCCAATATGCGTATGCCTTATAGTAAAAATCGTCTCTGTTGACTCCAGCACAAACAGATAGAATTAAATTTGATCACGAATTGATCAATTACAACGTAAACAATAGAGCAATCAGCTCGAGTACAGTCACCACGTAAGCTCTGTTTATTATCAATAGTGCATAATCGAATAGAATTCGAAATTGTAATTTCCTATTCTGTGTCGATATTCAGAATTGTAGCAAACTAATTGAACATTGTCTGTCATGCAGGACAGATTAAACCTCCAATTAGTTAAGTAGGTACTAGGTATGTAATAAAACAATTTAGGTTTCCATTATATGTAAGTATACACAAAAACCTTACTCAAGAACCACTTTATCCATTGGTGAAAACCGCATCGAAATCCGTTACGTAGTTTTAAAGATCTAAGTATAAATAGGGAAAGGAAGCGTCTTTGTTTTATACGTAGGTCACACTATAAGTTTTGCGTAACTTAAAAAAACAACATGTTAAAACCAAAATATTATGTTTATTGCTTTTCAAAATACTCTCCTTTACATTTTAAACATTTTTTCATGCGTTCGAACCATTTTTTAAAACAGGAGGACCACAGATCTGAATGCATGTTTTCTACGTGCTGATTGAACGCTATCACTGCCTCTTCGGAGTTGGTAAAAGTGAAACCTCTCATCAAATCTTTGATTTTGGGGAAAATACAGAAATCACAGGGTGCTAGGGGCCTACGCGCAGGATGGGTGACGAGTTGTACTTTTTCGGAAGCTAGAAATGACTTTGTTTTGTTGGCCGTGTGTGAAGAAGCGTTGTCATGATGTAGGAGAACGCGGCATTTGGGTCGTCTTTCGCGAACTTTTTCTAACACCCTGCGTGAACAAATGGTAGAATACCACTCGGCATTAACACTCTTTTGATCTTCAAGTGGAATTGTACAAATGGGACCCGTAGCTGAGAAAAAAACGCGATAATTTTTTTACCAACGTTTCTCGCCTGCCTCACTTTTGTTGGCTTGTCCGTGGTCGTACTTCATTAGCATCTGTGAGCAGCATTCCACGCGAGCCCGCTTCTGCTCCGCTGTCAGTTCACGAGGGATTCAACGACAACAAAGTTTCCGAACTTTCAATTCTTCGTGTAAATTTTTTCTGGATTTGACTCATACCAATCCCCAATAGTCCTCGAATTGTCTCATAGGTAATCCGCGGGTTTTCTTCAGTTAACCGCTTAACAGTAGCCACATTATTTTCGTTGTAAAGAAACATGTAAGAAACAAAAAAAAAGAAAAAGACCTCTCTCCAATTCAGCAAACCATCGCCTCACGGTGCTCAAACCAGGTGCTTCTCTCCCAAAAGCATTTTGAAGACGAGGGGCACAGTCTTGCGGAGAGAGAGAACTTTTAAAATCATAAAAAATCATCGCTCTAAAATCTTTTCGACTTAATTCCATATTCGTTTCACACGTAGAACTTTGATGTGTGATAAAAAACAATTGACAAATGATTTCCCGCCAATTGTTTTTTTTTATTACTAAGAAGGTTGCAACGTTTAAAAAAATATAACATTAGAAATTCAAATAGTTCCGATTAGCTAGAAGTGCAAAACTTTTAGTGTGCACCATGTACTATGTTATGATGATTACTAGAATACACTGCTGGGACTACTGAGATTTTCGGTAAGTATACATGTAACATCCGCCCTGACTGTTGGAATTTAGGTTCGGATTAAAAAATAGTTATTATTAGTATACATGGGGCACACTAAAAGTTTTGCACTTCTAGCTAATCGGAACTATTTGAATTCCGAATGTTGTCCATCTGTACAATTCCACTGGAAGATCAAAAGAGTGTTAATGCCGAGTGGTATTCTACCATTTGTTTACCCAGAGTGCTAGAAAAAGTTCGCGAAAGACGACCCAAAAGCCGCGTTCTCCTACATCATGACAACGCTTCTTCACACACGGCCAACAAAACAAAGTCATTTTTAGCTTCCGAAAAATTACAACTCGTCACCCATCCTGCGCATAGCCCCGACCTAGCACCCTGTGATTTCTGTATTTTCCCCAAAATCAAAGATTCGATGAGAGGTTTCACTTTTACCAACTCTGAAGAGGCAGTGATAGCGTTCAATCAGCACGTAGAAAACATGCCTTCATATCTGTGGTCCTTATGTTTTAAAAAATGGTTCGATCGCATGAAAAAATGTTTAAAAAGTAAAGGAGAGTATTTTTTGAAAAGCAATAAACATAATATTTTGGTTTTAACATGTTGTTTTTTTAAGATACGCAAAACTTATAGTGTGACCTACGTATAATGCTCGGTAACTGCTATAAGCTTGTCTCCTATGGCACTATAACATCAATAGTAATTAAATTTTTATTATATTTTGACATTCTCACACAACGTCATCCAACCCAAATTGTGCTATGGTATCTAGACAACTGATAAACATTATTTTCTAAATACATACCTACATAGAAAACACCGAAACAAACATTTATGGATCACACAAATATTTCGACCCGGCAATCGAACCCGAGACTCCGGATTCAAAAGCCACGTGACCAATTTAAATGTGGCGGTGCAATACACTTTTGCTTACCCCGTCGGGAATATAGGTGTGATAATTAGTATGTATGTACAATTGTACCTACATACTAGCATTCCTGTTTACATCTAGCTAAGCTGAAAGTGTTTGTGTAGAGTTTTAAGAGTTAAGAGTTTGGTTGAACGCAATAATCTCAATAACTACTGGTTAGAAACTGGTGAAAAAAATAAACTAAATAAAAGGTTATATATTTTCCACTAGGAATGGAGCAGCAGCAAAAATTGTGGCAAAAACAGGATCGCAAACGAAGTTCCTAGCGTCGCGTCGTCTAGTTATAAACTTACAAACATATAAATATTAAGACGTCACCTGACCCTAACTTGTCTACCTTTACTGACCTAAATCGCAAAATCTATAAGGTCTAGGAAACTGATTTTTTTATACAAGTAACTTCAGTTCATGAGATGAAAACACGATTACTGAAAAATGCTCGATAGTTTTTTTATTACAAAAAAACCTTGTTTTAATCACATTTTAACTTAGATCTTTTAAGTTTGCCGGGCGCCACTGGACAAACCCTCTGCTAGTAACCAAAGACGCCCGGCAACGGACGTTAGAGCGGCCGCGGCCTTGGGCCAAAAAAAGTATTTCCTTTAATATTTTTTAATATCTAAAAATGCATTGATAAAACCTACATTTGCTCAACATACTTTTTTCATTATCATTATAGTTCGTCTTCAATTCATAGTTTTTATTTTGTCGCATGCGTTAAATTTTCGAGAACGCGCTCGATCTCTGTCTGTCCTTTGGAAAGTGAATATCGCTATCCTTCACTCGAGCGATAGCGGGAGCGGGGTTAGCGGTAGCGGATTGGGCGAATTGATTAGGGTCAGGTGCCTTCTTAACACGCTTGTTTCACCGAAAAGTAGACAGAGAAATATTCAACGCCCATAATTCGCCAGTAAGGTACTGTTACACTGTTAGCCTCAGGGGATATAAGCTAGAGCATTTTCTCGAGCATTGCTATGTAACGTAACATTCCGAATACTACAATTCAGGTAAAAGCCCAGTTTCTAAAGATTTATCTGTAACGAAACGGTCCTGCGAATGCACGGTGCGCTGTTCGTCGTTATGCTCACTGCTACTGTGCATTTACTCGTAACATTTCGTTGTACCTTGAGTGCGTTCTTTATTGGAATGTCGGATCCACAATTCGTGGTCGATTAATATCACTAATACACTCGTTGGTTTGTACAATTACGCTGTAAAAGGCAACATGGGTTTGCACCAACAAACGTCCTTTCACCGCAAACGCATATTATTATACTGTAACGGCTGGCCTATAAGAGGGGTGATACGGTTCACTAAAACATATCATAGAGCGGCTCGTCGTTCTGCTACAAGAAAATGCTCTAGCTAGTCTCTACTCACTTTTTTCAAGTACCTAAACCGCTATTCTGTGCCTTTACGCAATAGGGGACGAACTTAAAAAAAAAAAAAAAGGGGACGAACTTATTGGCAACTTTGACTCTTACAATTTGTCTGTGAGTAGATATACCACTGGTGAGGTTTCTTTGGGCCTAAAGAACTTGTTAGGCCTCCTATGCACTCTATAGATAGATAATTGGATAGCTTTTATTCTAGTAATAGCTTCTGTAGGAATCTAGAACCACAGGTAGGGGATTAATTAGTAATAGCACCGTTGAATACGATTGAGTACAGATACTTAGAAATAGGGTTTTAATTACGACTGTATACGGCTGTTTCCCTACCGACTGTTATATATGTAAAATTCCCATAGCTGTGTAGATTAACGGTCTTTAAACACAATGTCTGTGTACATAGCTTACCGGTACCTATTTAGTAGTAATTATTTGGCAGACTCGATACTTTTCATGTAACTTTCTGTTTAATTTTAAATTTTCCCGATGAACTCCCAAATATCTATTATATGTAATATTTTCAGTAAATATACCTAATCTTTTGTACAGGTATTACACGTGGCATTTCATTCGCTGTTTCAATTTTTATTAAGCGCTGGTGGTGACATTATTAGTGTTAATTTATTATATAATGATGTATTTTTATAGTTTACCTTATTACGAGAGCCGTAAGTGATATTTTGCATAGATGCGACAATTTTATATATCTACCTAGTAAAATTATCGGTCAGGAAATGTTCGCGGTTTATTTGAGTTCGAAAAATGCCAAACAATACAACTGCAAAATAATATTATATTTGGATAGCAAATAAAGTGATAAATACAAAAAAAAATCAATTTCAATTTATTTATTCTTTGCGAAATACAGGTAGGTACCTACAGAGATGTTATATAATTAGTAATAATAGTTTCACCTTAAATTAGAAATAATATATTAAACCCTGACATTGTCCACCTTAGATTATATAAATGTAACCTTTCCAAGTAGGTAAACAGAATGGAGGATAAAAAAATTGGAATGACCATTGCCTTGAATTATTATTATTATATTGTCGCGTTAAATGGAAATACTAATTATCTGCCAGAATGTGCCTCTTCTGGTACTGAAAAGGATACCAGAAATTTTAATTTGAAGAATACAGTATTAATCACAAGGCTACGCTATAATTGTACGCGGCAATTTCCAATTGACATTCGTGCTATGTTCATGCATGTGACATACAGCATGTCAGGCTTTCTATTAAAAGTTGTAGCCTTTTAAACTAATCACAAACTTCTTTAATAATTTATCAGTTTCGACCTTTAATTTACTATAAGGTTAATAAATAACCGGTACTTTAAAATGAATTACAGTTTTTGATACTCAGTTATTTGGTTCTCGATTAGAGTTACAAAATCAATCCATCCTGATGCAGAATTTCACTTCTGGTTCGATATATTTATAGAACAGATACTACTACCGCAGCAGCAATAAGTTGCTCTTTGCCCTATGAAAGACCTGGGTAGAGAGATGTCCAGTACATCGTCTAATTCTCACTACCTTGTCTTTCATGGGGACTGGGCTTCAGTCTACTGATTAAGAAGATATCTACCGAAGCAGTAAACATCTTGGTGTAATATTATAGTTTATTATAACGGTATCAAAATTAATATGTTATATATACAAATTTAAATTGGTAGAACAATTAAATCCTGTACATAGTCAATAACTGTATACTATTGGATGTAATTATAAATTACTTATTTGTTAAATCTATTTTATTGTTAAATTTGAAATTGTAAATTCATGTTCAATTATAGATTCAATTTATAGATTTACATAATATCATCCCTACGAATTGTGTGATTGCAATAATTTAAGTTACAACTTTTAGACTAATTGAAGTTTAATATTACTCTTTGATTATTTACCATCATAGTGTAAATTTACGTTAGTATAATAAAATTTACGTCACAATACAAATCATTTTGAGTGCCCTCAACGACCGTGAAGCAATCGCAGCAGAATTCTATTAGGTCTTAATTATATACTTTCTTATTATTTTATCTGAAGTAAAAATACTTTTTACATTATAAAACCGTTCCTTAGACAGTTTCAACGGTTTAATAAAATATCCGCTTAGTTAAACTGTTTTCACGACGACATTCGAAATAAGAAATGTTTCTGCAAGTAAATAACATTAGAAGACGGATGTAGACTTCCGCTTTTCACTTATGTTCTGACGGTATACAATTTCCGAAGCTGTCGTCTGTAAGAAACTAGCGACCCACCCATGTTTCGCTTCGTTTTTACACGCCAATAAACACCAAACTTAAATTGAATTATTCATATGAACCTTCCACTTCAATCACCCTGTCTGTGTTAAAATAGGTGCTGATAACTGCATTAAAATTCGTTAAAGATTATATTTATAAGCGAACAGACAACGGGACCGACTTTGTTTTTTAGGTATGTAAAGAAGATTTAGATTTTCACAAAATCTTAGAATTTGTAGCTTTCGATTAGGATTTCAAATCAAATTGTAAAGGAAACATGAAAATCTCTATAAAATTACACCGATTTACTTAGTTCTCAGAATGCGGAGTGCATTGCCAAGTTCAATGGCAATTGGCAATACTTATTCTAAGAATCATAAATTAACCAGTTAATCTTTTGACATTCTATTTATATGATAAAAGAATTGTGAATTTTTCAACATATTGAAATAAAACGGGTCTAGCCCAAACCTACACTGAAATATGATACCATTGACTGTTGAGTAAGCGGCAATAAAAACTAAATCTCGGACATCTTTTTTGTATTTACCAACTTGGGAACGATTAGGCGGTATTACCACTATATGAAATTAACAACATGACTGAGTTTAATTTGAGAATAAAGTAGTTATTTCAATTGCAGAAATAAATAGATTGAATACAAAATTTAATCACATACAATCATCAATGGTAGGTACCGTCTGAGAGGGATAGGGCAGGTCGACGAGACAGTCTTTCTTTCAATTCCTCGTTGAGCACAATTTTGTTTATCACAGACAATCGCGACAAAATCGATTTAACATCCGTCCTATCATATTGGTAATCTTGTGAAGATGTAAACTTCCGCGAGTTCTTTTTTTGGTGCGTTCGTCTATTAATAATTGATTTTATAAGATACCTACTTAAACAAACATAACTGACCCGAATTTTTGGCTCAATCGCAATAAAATCATCCACAATAGTAATATAATAGCAAAAGAGTAACAACAACAGTTGACCAATAATAACATCTGTTTTTGTAAGACTGACAATTTACTCTTTATACGTATTTACTGAACTTTTAATTTCTTTATAAAACATGGCTATACAAGTGATTGCTTTGTCATTTGAGGAAATACTAAACGCAACTCCATAATCAAGAAACTTTACGGAATCAAACAAAGGGAATGGTTAACAATGTTTTTCAAAGAAAATATTTTTAATTTACTACATATTTACTGGAAAATTTATTTACAAAAACATTGCTAAACATGTGATTGCGTCGTCTTTTAAGGAAAAACTAAACACAACTCAAAAATCAAGAAACTTTTGGAAATTTTACGGAATCAAAGAAATGGGAAAAAAACAAAGCTTTGTTGGAGTCACGTTTTTCATTCATCTGTTGAAACTGAGTACACATAGGTACTTAATTAACTATGCAGTTAATTTAGCCGATAGAAAGAAAGAAGAAAGAAAATATGTTTAATTCGCACATAATGGCGATTATAAGCATCTTATATAACTAAACATATAAACAGGGAGAAAGTAAAAAAAAACCGTTATATTGGAAAAATAAAATAGCCTTTGTAGTAATTGTGTTTATTTATTCGCTAACAATTCTCACGTTGTGTTCGAAATCAAGATTTTGCCTTTTTACTTATATGAGTGTCATTTTACGAACCCGATCAAATGACTCTATGGAAGGCATAGAAATATTGTGTTTACATTTTAAGACGCGAAAGCAATCTGTCGGAGGATAAGAGACGAAATCTAATTCTACAGCAGGATGAAAATTTCCGCCCTGGATGTGTAGTAGTACTGTAGTTACTTATGATCCAATATCCGCTTAGATATTCAGACCTTACTCCTCTGGATTTCTTATGAGGTTATGTAAATATTTAGTTAACAAGAAGCAGTTGTAATACATTCAGGAGTTAGAACTGTTCGATCAGAGAGAATTAAACCAAGTCACCAGCCTTTGTACATACTACGCAGAAAAATACACATTATGTGATAAAAATTTTGCGACTCGTAGGACGAACTGTACGTGACAAAGTAAATTGTTGTCTTTAAAATAACATTCACAATAACAGGGCCAAAAAGAAATCTACCGCTTAGCGAAAGACAGAGATGATAGAACGAAGGACGTAAGACATGTAAGATGTATAAAAGATGAAAAGGGTAAGATTTTAATAATAGAAGATGAAGTAAGAAATCGATGGAAGGTGTATTTCGAAAAACTGAAGATAACGTATGAAGAGAATGCATGGAGTGGAGGTTTAGAAGAGAGACGAGTGAATGTAGGTTTAGTGAAGGAGATTGATAGAGATTAAATAAGAAATGCGGTAAGTAATATGAAGAATGGGAAAGCCGTAGGGCCCGACGGTATTCCTGTGGAAGCGTGGAAGATATTGGAAGAAGATGGATATGCGTAGTTGACCTTATTCTTCAATAAGTTGTTGTATAAGGTGACACTCCCCGATGAATGGTGCAATAGTTCTCTAGTGCCCATTTTTTAAAATAAGGGTGATGTGCGGGACTGCGGCAACTATCGAGGAATTGGGCTCATGTCACACAGTATGAAAGTTTGGGAGAAAGTGATAGAGAAACGAGTACGAGAGGAAAGCGAGATTACCCAAAACCAGTTCGGGTTTATGCCTGGTCGTGGGACTACAGACGCCATATTTGCACTCCGCTAGCTGTGTGAAAAATATAGGCGTGCACATAAAAATTTGCACATGGTGTTTGTAGATCTCGAGAAGGCATACGACCGGGTATCCAGAACGGTTTTGTGGTGGGCCTTGAAAGAGAAAGGTGTGCCTGGGAAGTATATAGAGTTAATCTGTGCGATGTATTGTCGATCGAAAACCTACGTACGAACTGCAGCTGGCAACACCGACGAGTTCAGTGTGGCGGTAGACTTGCATCAGGGCTCGGCGCTAAGCCCATATCTGTTCCTGTTGATAATGAATGCTTTGACATCGGAGATACAAGAAGAGACCTCCTGGTGTATGCTATTTGCCGATGACTTTGTACTCGTCGGTGAAGACGGGTCTGCGGTACAGAGTAGATTGGAAAAATGGCAGTGTAAACTGGAGAGTGTAGGCTTGAAAATCAGCAGAACCAAAACTGAGTACATGTTCTCTGATTTCGGCGGTCTCTCCAGTTCTACACCCATGGTGTTAGACGGCGCACCAATACCAGTTTACTCCAGTTACCGGTACCTCGGTTCTCTTATCCAGGATGATGGGGAAATCGATCGTACAGTGAAGCACGGAATTGACGCAGGTTGGATGAAATGGCGGCAGGTCAAAGCCACTATATGCGACTCCCAATTTCCTCCGAAACTTAAGGGGAAAATTTACATGACTGTCGTCAGACCTGCCGTCCTGTATAGACTTTCATGTTTGGCCGTAAAAGCGACGGATGAAAGACAATTGCATGTAGCGGAGATACGAATGTTAAGATGGATGTGTGGTGTGACAAGAATGGATAGGGTAAGGAACGAGTATATTAGAGGAAGTTTGAAAGTTACAACAGTGAATGAAAAATTGAGAAGCGAGCGGCTATCATGGTATGGACATGTTATGAGAAGAGAGGAAAGCAATGTCGTTAGAAAGGTGCAAAGTATGACTGTAGAGGGTTTAAGAAGTAGAGGTAGGCCAAAGAAAAGATGGATGGAATGTGTGAAAGAGGATATGACAAGGAGAGGAGTGACTGAAGAGATGACGTCTGACAGGGATGTGTGGAGGAGAAAGACTTGTTGCGCCGACCCTAAATAATTGGGATAAGGGCAGGTAGATGATGTATGTATTGAAATATAAATGAATAAATAAGTTTCGAGATGTTTATGGACCCTTGTCTCTGATCGCACTCATAGTTGAGGTAGAGTAAGATCTTGATGGGACCTTGGATGACCTTTAAGCGCGTCACATACTGCGAAGATTTATATTAAGATACATGGATATAAAATATTATAGTATCTTAATGTATCACAGACGCTGAAGATACGAAATATATCCAATTAAATCATTCTCTCAAAGGCTTTACTAAGGATCACATGTATATTTTTATATTTATTAAAGTGTTAGATTCATAAGATAACTCATCGAATGATGATTCCGACTTTCCATTTGAATTGAATAATAGTTTCTGCACATTTTAAGTAGGTACCGAACAAAATGGGTAGAAAATCATTTTAATTAAGAAAAGAGCTCAAACAAATAATGCGCCGCACGTTGTTTTGCAACTTTGCACGTTGTTAAAAAACTGAAACTCTTTTACGTTTGTTCTACTCTGGGACAATACACCATAGCCTTTTATAAGAGTTCACAAATTGTGAAACTACTGAAACTTCACAAAATTATTCAGGAATTTATAACAAAAGCAACTAAATTTCAACATTTCTTTCCTTGCTGTTGGAATGTTGGTTTGAATTACAGAGTGGTTATTGCCTTTTTATTGTGCCCGGTAATGGCAATAAAATTGCCCTTTAAGCGGGACCAACAAAATTAGGTACTGGCAAAATGTGAATGTATAGTGCTTTACCTACGGCACACTATTAGGTACTACACCACTGTCTGTCTGTCTGTCACCAGGCTATACAATAAACCGTGTAAATAATATCTAGGCAGTTTATATTTTCCATCGTGCACAAATCCGAGTCGCATTTGAACAGCTTTTAACCAGACATGACGTAATGCAATCAGACTCAATTAAATTGTGTGTATTCCGATATCTGAGACAAGAGGTATCCGATGTAACTAAGAACTGGTATTACTTTTGCTAGGAGTCATTGTTTTAATTATTAAGTAAGTACGTACTTACTGTTTATAATAGATACAGACAGCAGCGGATTTAAGACATATGGTCGTACAGTTCGACCCATGAAGCTTTATGGAAAAAAAATGTTCCAGACGATGTTCATTCTCACGATATAGAAAAAAATGTCTTCGAATTTGCGATCTATATGCGGTTTTACAACTCGACGAGTAGCGAGGGAATTGCGAGCAGAATAGGGAGGAACATCGTGTGGACACTCACTCGCCTCGTCATTCGCCTCGCCACTCGTACTGCGCGGCGAGTGAAGTACTAGTACCTGATAAGATAACACTTGCGCTCGAAACAATATCACAGCGCTCAGATCTCAACTTATCACACACAAGTTACAATAGGGGAGCGAATAGGGCCGCGTAAAATATTCGCGGCAACGCGAGTAGCAACACGAACGGACATTGTTTGGCCGCAGCATTATAAAGAAAATATAAAAAGGCTCACAAAAGGCTATTAAGTAAGGGCATCTAATTCCGTGGTATTTTCACCAAATCTCGAAAGAACCTCAAAAATTAAGTATTCATTGTGACTTTTTCTACATAAGGCTTATTTTTATTAGAAGTGTAAGCTATTGTATTTTTGAAAAATACCATCAATTTGACTCTAAAAGTTCATTAAAACTGTTAAATTAATAAAAAAATCAAAAAGTCAGAAGCTCCTAATTCCGTGGTAAAAATTCTAATTCCATGGTATTTGGATTCTAATTCCGTGTGTAAACATTATAAACGAAATGACGTGGAGAGAATAATACATGTGTTCAAAAAATGAAATGTATTTATTTTAGCTTTGTATTTCAAATCAGTCTCTATCATTTATGTCTAACAAAATAGAATCACAATTGGCAAGCATATTTATTTGTATTAACCATATCTAGAACATAATATTATTATAAAACAGATATAAAATATAATTAACAAAGTAATAATCGATTGATATATTTTTTGTATTCTTTGGTTTTATATTATAACAAGCGGACGCCCGCGGCTCCGCCCGCGTGGAATAGTTTTTCGTTTCCCAATTCCCGCGGAAACACATTCCCGGGATAGAAAGTAGCCTATGTATTATTCTGAGCTATATTATTGTAAAGTTACATTAAAATCCATCTAGTAGTTTTTACGTGAAATAGTAACTATGTATGTATGAATGTATGGAATAAATTAATTAAAAATACACTAACACATAAAAGACACTAGTTGAAACATATTCCTAGTACATACATATTATTAACTATTTTTTGGAAAGTGTTGAAAGAACTGGTGGCATTTCTGTTCGGTGGTGGTCGTCAGAGGCGTCTCGTGACAATTAATTTATGGGTGTTCTTAAAAAAACCCGAAACGGTAGCTTATCCAAGTCTATACTTAGGTAAGCTACCGTTTTAAATACCCACTAGCCGCCGCTGGTGGTAGTAATATCTTTACAATTTCCTAATAATACTAACAAGTCGAGTAAAATTATGAACAGACTGTATATAACAGGTGTCAATACCACGGAATTGGGCCTCATGTAACCTAATTACCGTTGTAAATACCACGGATTTAGGTTTTATGATACAAAATCAAGTTTTCTAATTCCGAGGTATAAAAAATAAAAGATTTTTTAATATTATACATGTAAGTTAACGTTTAATTGCGATATCTTTGACATAATATATGAAACATACTCAGGAAAATATCAGAACACATCAAAAATCTCGTTTTCTGTACTTAGTTCCTCCATACAAAAAATTAAGAAAGTACCTAAGTATACAATGTTTGACCGGCTATAATTAGTAAATGCGACTCCAAAGTGTGCCACAGAATTAGTTTTTTGTATTTATTGGTTATTTAAGTTATCAGAACTGAAATATGAAGTTTGTAATAAAAAATCTACCACTAAAATTTTCAAAAAAGATAAGCTCTATAAAATTGTAATTCCGTGGGATACAACGGTAATTAGGAACCCACTAAAATATTTGGCACCTAATGCCGCGGTATTTTTAACACTTATTTTCTCCTCAATTTGTTAATAGAATACTCAAATGTTAAGTGTATTCAATACAACGTTTTACCCTTTCAATATTTTACCCAAAACCAAATCTCTTGTAGTATAAAAATATCGTTTAAAACACTATTTAGCAAATGGTAGTACTTACGCGCATAAGATCCGAAATGTATGGAGCGTGCGTTCGACTTAGGTGGCAGTGGCAAACCAACCGATTATTTTAAAATATACACACACCAAGGTACTTTTGTGTTCATATAAATATGAACAGATAAATTATTATTTGATTAATGGGTCTTGCAGTCAAAAATAACTAGTAATTTGGTTTATAAAGCTGTTTTTTTCTAAATACCACGGAATTAGATGCCTTTACCTTATTGTTTTTATTAATATATGTCTTTTTTTCGGTATTTGTATTCCGAATTTACAAACCGGATTCACCGATTTTCATGCGGTTCTTGAACCTTTCTTTTTTTCACAGTTTACAGATAGACTAAGCCCGACCCAGGGCATTTATTCTTTGTTCCATCAAAATCAGATGACAGGAAAAAAGATCATCATATTTTTATTTACCTACCTAAATATAAGCTTTTCCACGGGAGCGGATCATAAAATATAACATTTCCAATTACCTAACTCGATGCTGCACAGAACTGACAGGACATCGAATCGCTTTGACAGTTCCTGTTAACGATTAATTAATTTAAATGGCATGTGTTGGAACATTTTTAAAACCTTTTAAACATAATGTAGACTATGTAACAGGTAGTTAAATACTGCACAAAATTAGCTGCCTAAACCAGACGAACTCGAGATGTGAAATGAAACGAAATACCTACGCACCGTTTTTGTGTGCTTGTCTTATTCTTGTTATGTACTGACGTAGGTATTATAATATTCAGATTCAGGTATTATGAGTTTGTCAGTTTGACAGACATTTAACATTTACTTTGTTTGGAAACACAGGCAGAGAACAATAGGGTAGGTAGAATAGTACTTGACAGGCCTAGAAAGTTTAATTAACATGAAAAGTGTCTGGGTTATTAAACCAAAAGAAAATATGTTAAGACACGTTTAGCATAAACAGCGTCTACTTTCCAAGCAGAGCTGTCATCTCTGAGGTTATCCTTCCGTGAGCTGTACGGCTATTCACTTTACGGCGGAGCTTAACTGTTATACTGAGAACTAAAACTTCTTACAAATAAAAATCTTTTAAACCCTGCTTGAAATAGCAGTTTATTAATCAGATCAATAAACAGCTATTTCTAGCAGATAAAAAGGATCCTACAATACGGGTTGCTGGCGTACACAGAACTCACTACACGACAGAAGCAGTAGGTAATGAAAGACAAATAAAAAGTGTATTTGCTACGAAATGTTCATGGCTTAAACAATGTATAGCGTCAGTATATACATATCTACACTCACAAGTCTTGGGATACTTCTTTCGCTTCCTCAACTTTCATTAGTGTCTTCATACATGGCTACGAGTTTTGGCCTGAAATAGCTTAAAGTAAATACAAATTTCATTAGCTTTGATTGATACGAGTACTCTTCAGAATGTAGTTGTCCATCGCAAATCGATTACAGGGCGTCCATTAGGAGTTGGATGTAATCGACTTTTAATCTGTCTCCGCCAATATACTTACAAATATTTTAAATCGATATTAATTGTGTTGTATACAATCGATTCTATAATTGTGAGATGCACTAGTACAGATGCCCCATCTCATACAAATAAATGTGTCCGTTCTTACGTAGACTTGTATTACGGTTATTTCTTAAGCGATTGTTGCTTAATTCCCACTACCTAATGGAGAATAGAATAGCTCTATCGTAAAACGTTTAAATTATATTGTTAGTTAATTATGGGTAGTATTTAACTGCTAATCAAAAAACCTTCCTTTTGTACAAAAATAAATCCATTTCCCAAACAAAATACTGATTGCACAGCAAATAATTACCTCGAAATAGCAACAAATTTAAATTCTTGGCGCATAATTATTTATTTAAAAGTACTAAGCCAAGGCTAAGTAGTACTAAGATAGACTAAAGAGTCTTCTAAACTTATATATGGATGTATCGGTCGGATTGTCCTACTAACTACGTGACTTTATTAGGTTTTGCTGTGCAATCAGTTATTTTGATATGAAAATCATTTTTTTTTTGTACGTTAAACAACTTCTTTTACGCATTTGAAGAAAAAAGACAAAACACTGGTAATGTTACAGTATTGTATGGTATTGTTTATTTGCAGGGAAATAATTTATTTGCTGTAGAAAATGTTTATCTGTTGTTTATAAATTGAGGAACAATAATTTATTTTGCTGTGCATTTAAATTGCCGGTAATTATGTATAGTACCTATGTTCGTAAATTATTTGTGTTTTTAAATCTTATTTGGAAATATCTTCGGTAATATTTATTTTCTTTAAAAAAATATTTATTTATCATTTATTATTTACAATAAGAATTACAATATACATAATTATATACTAAAAATATTTACATTACAAAATATCGTTTAAAAAATCCTCCGCGTCATTGCCGACTGGGAAGGTTCCCAGAATGCTGGCTGTGGTGCCACGTTTGGATGGCGATATTTATTCTTTGGGCCAGAAAATAGCCAGCCTTCTGGTCCTGCGAAGCATCGATTAAGCGTTTAGTGATGTCTCTATAAAGGCGACGAGCACTCGGACCCCATGACCCCAGTGTCTCAACCCCAAACGGCTCAAATATGTAATCACCTGCTAGGTTAGCATATTTACGCCGTTTGAGGCCTTCAGCCGATGCAGCAGCAGCGCGGGCACATCCGGATGTGCTTGGAAGGTGTGAAGGTGCTAAGGTGTCAACGCATGTAGTGTCCCACACCAAAGGCCTTCCCATCTTCCACGGTAGCAACGACATACCGTCCGGTCTCTTTCCATCTTTTCCTATATTATTATACTAATATACCTAGTCTTGCCATAAATATTGTATCAGAGAAAAATATTTTTCTCCTATTGCAAATAACATTTATTAGGGCCGTCCTCAGGCCCCGATCATGGAGGTCGATGGTCCTGGGCGTAGATGAGTCTGCGGCGCCCTCGCCGCTGACTGCGAAACTCAGCGGGGATGGTACTGTTATATCCATACTATGCTACCCTTAGTGCCGTGATACCATATTTTATGCTGACTCTCATTTATCACTCCCTAGCGACACTTTAGTCTGTATTGAACTTTCTTCTCGGGCGGTTGCTTAAGGATCCCAGTATCCTAATCTTTTTATAAAGGCCTTCCTATTCTATTAAAGGCCCTTCAACGTTCAAAGTGTTTTTTTAAAAACCTGTTTTCAAACCTTCGTATAACATTTTTCCTGATTCCATTTTTTTGAAAATTCCAGTGTCGACAACCGCTACAGACTCGCGCTGTACCCTTTCGTAGAAACCTAGTTAGTGTTAAATAAAAATCCAACATTTGTGGTGAAGTGTAACCCAGTGATTTCCAGTGATATCCGTGATACTCACGTGAATCCATACGCGTAGCGAAACACGCAGGCGCCGTGTCCTATCGTGAACCTTTCAATTATCCTGTGAAAAAAAATATCCTGCAAAGAAGAGTACTTACCTACATCTCATCCTAACGCCGAGTAAAAGTCAGAAGAATAAAATCGAAATCATCCAAAATCATCCGAGGTTATCGAGTATACCTACTCCACGTGAAATCATTTCGTCGCTTCCCAGTGCACAAGAGCACAGTCTTATCAATCGGAATGCTCCCGGTCGCCGTTATCGTCATCGTCGCCCACACATTATTCTGAGTCTTTGGTCATTGTTTTGTCTTGAACTGAGAAGTCAGAGAATCTCAACCTTTTTATTCCTGATCCCATTATAATATTTTAATGTCGTAGTGTGATTATAAATACTATTTTAAGCTTTGTATTTGTGTTCTGTACCTTATTATGCTAGGAAAGTTGAAAGAAGAGAAAGATAGTAACTTAAAATTAAACATCCTAGAACCCTGTGAAGAACCGGTGAAGTCACCTACTTTATCCCCTCGTGTTACCAGAGCAACCTTTACGATGAGCGAAATCGAATTAAACACCTTGTTCAAGTTTGTTAAACCATATGATGGGAAACGAGAGACGCTAAACTCGTTCCTAGTAAATTGCGATAATGCCTACGACCTTGCGTCAGAAAGTAAAAAACTAATTTTATTCAAATTTATCCTTAGCCATTTAAATGGGAGAGCGGAAATTGCTTGTTCCATTAAAGATTTCACATCTTGGGAACAACTAAAAGAGTTCCTAAAGACCCAATTCAGTGAACGTAAACATTACTCGCACCTTCTAACGGACCTCCAAGAGAGCAGACAGGGTCCGCAGGAAAATGTTAGTCAGTATGCATTACGTGTGGAAACTTACCTTTCACAACTTCTGACCGAAATATCGTTATCCAATACTAAAGTAAAAGAATTATCCGGCCGTACCGCGGCCATGGAGGACCTAGCCCTCCATCATTTCTTAATGGGATTACTTCCTCGTATTTCGAATAATAATAATAATAATTTATTTGCTCATAAACATGGTTACATTAAGGTCTTAAATATATTATAAACACAGCATGTTTAGCCTCAGACTGTGGCATGCAAATTTTCAACACACGAATATTGTAAGATGTAGGTCTCCTAAAACTCTGAATGAAGCTATCAACGTGGCAGTGTCGGAAGAACGAATTCAACTAACATTATATAAGCGTCCACAAACGGACCCGAAAAGTAGCAACCAAATAAAATCCAAGCCCGACACGTCCAAGAGCTCTTCTAACATAATTTGCCGATATTGCAAAATCCCAGGTCACGTTCTAGAGAACTGCCGAAAACGAGAATTTAATAACAAAAAATTCAAACTTCCGCAATCTTCCCAATCCCAACGTCCAAATCCAGATCAATTCCGAAACAAGTTTGTCCGCGTAAATTGCACTTCCAACGAGTATCCGGATAACTCCGAACCTCAATTACCAGATTTGGACGATTCCCAACACCAGGAAGATAATTTAAACGAATAATGGGTTCATGGAGGTGTCTCGTGGAACCCAAGCCTAAACAATGTCCTGCTATACTCTTACATGCCAATGACACCCTTTCTAAACCCATAGCCCCAAATAAATGCCTCTTCTTCTAAACCCATAGGCCACAAGGGTAACCAGCCCCAAATAAGCGCCTCTTCTTCTAAACCTATGGGGCTGGTTACCCTTGTGGCCTATGGGCCACAAGGGTAACCAGCCCCAAATAAGGGCCTCTTCTTCTAAACCCATAGGCCACAAGGGTAACCAGCCCCAAATAAGCGCCGCTTCTTCTAATCCCATAGGTCACAAGGGTAACCAGCCCCAAATAAGCGCCTGTAAAACTATATACGAAATAAAACTGGACACAACTAAGAGGTTGGTGCCACACATCCTAGTACATACACAAGTGTCAGATATCCCTTTATCCTTGGTGGATGGCTCCGCCATATGTCTTATAAAAGAATCCAGTATCCACAGAAAGCTAACCCTAGTAAAAGAGCCAATCAAGTTGAAAGGCATAGACCCTGGCGATGAACCAACATCGACAGAAGGTCATCTTCAACTTGATTTGAGGATAATCAAAAACAAAACCATGCTACATAAATTCCACGTAGTAAGGAATATTAGTTTACCCTACGATGGTATAATTGGTACCGATTTCCTAACCCAGTATGGCTACAGAATTGACTATACTCACGACATCCTGAAGATAAGAAACCTGGAAATAAAATTAAATTTCTCCGAACCCTTCTATATAATTCCACCTTTTACTGAATCTGTGATCGAATGTTCTATCCAACCGACTGACCTTACTGAAGGAATCATAATCAACGACCAATGTTTTTCCAATAGCCTACTAATTTCTAATTGTATTGTCAAAGTTAAGGACAATAATCGCGTTAACATCACTGTCGCCAACATATCTGAATCCCCAATCACCATCAAATCCAACTTAAATCTAAATGTTACACCTCTTTATCCCAATGCCTATCGAGCACGAACCGACAAAGTAATAGAAACATTACGAATGGATCACCTGAATCTCGAAGAAACCGACACTCCTGTCCATACCAAATCATACACACATAGGACACATTTAGTGAAGACGGGGTTAAACCGAACCCTGATAAAACCAAAGCCGTAACCAAATTTCCCATTCCAAAATCGCCCAAAGACATCAAATCGTTCTTGGGTCTCGTATCCTATTACAGGAGATTTATCCCCAACTTCGCCAAGATGGCCAAACCCCTTACATCCTTGTTAAAAAAGGATACACCCTTCAACTGGCAACATGAACAACAACTTGCTTTCGAAACCCTAAAAACCAGACTCGTTTCAGCTCCTATCCTTGCATTTACATTTACAAACCTTCCGACCTTACCTGTACGGTCACCGCTTTAAAATCCTCACAGACCATAAGTCGTTACAATGGTTGTTTAATTGTAAAGACCGTGGATCACGACTTATCCGTTGGCGTTTAAAGCTAGAGGAATTCGAATACGATATCCAATACAAGAAGGGTAAAATTAACGTTAACGCTGACGCCCTATCGCGTTTCCCCGTAAATCCGGTTCAACACGAAAACCCAGAACCTATTCGTGACCTAGATAGTGACCTAGAAGATCTAATACTTACCCCACCTTCCTTTAACCTAGATGACTTACCTCTATCCCATCCAGATCCGGATAATATTGATATTGACGCGAAAAACCTCGTTCCTCTATCCGACCTTGGCTCGCCATTAGCTATCCCCGACATCCAGACAGATGAAATCGCAGAAGAACTACCTCAGCCTCAACCAGATCCTCAACCATCGACAAGCTCCAACCCTAATGCTACCAGTGACGACTATAGTAATTTCCTGAAAACCATAACAGACAAAAACCGATCCTTCAATACACAGATAGAAAAGCATAACTAAAATTTAATGAAATGTTCATCGAACATTATCCTTATACCTACTTCCATTGACCTGGATGAATCCAACCCTTATATCCAAGATATTCTAAACGACCCTGAAACAAGTACTCTGGTGCTGAACTCTAAAAAAGAACTTTTTTCCTTCCAAAAAATACAAGGCAATAATAAAGTTATTTACTTATTATTCACGAAGGTACATTATTTTGATGAAACGTCATATCCTGAAATATATACTACACTAAGGACTATCAGAAATCAACTGACCCACTACGACAATGCCTCTGAAATAGGCATTTCAGATCTAAGAAATCCATTCGAGAATCACTCGTTTATTAAAATTCGCAACATCCTTGCTTACCTCTTTCACGACACCAATATCTTAATTAAGATTTATCATAATAACGTCCTATATCCAACTCCAACCGAAATAAAGAAAATTCTTGCCAACAATTACGACATACCAATTGCAGGTCATCTCGGTTCTAACCGAATGTATAGTAGAATTAAAGAAAGATTTTACTGGAAAGGAATGCGTAGCGATATTGAATCCTATGTAAAACAATGCAAATCCTGCCAAGAGAATAAAGCTCTTAGGAAAATAAATCGTTCACCCATGCAAATAACCACCACATCAACAGAACCTTTCCAGAGAATATCCCTCGATGTCGTTGGTCCTCTTCCCGAAGCTGGTCCAGCGAAACTGAAGTATATCTTAACTATACAAGACGACCTTACAAAATTCTCCTCTGCATATCCAATCCGCAGTACAACAGCAGAAGAAACTTCCGAGTGTCTCCTCCATTATATATCTATTTTTGGCATCCCAAAAACAATACTTACCGACCAGGGCACTAACTTCACTGCAGATCTCTTTAAAAAGACTTGCGAGTTCCTGAAAATAAAAAACCTTTGTTCTTCTCCGTACCACCCGCAGACCCAAGGAGCTCTAGAGAGAAGTCACTCGACTCTCAAGGAATATCTTAAATCCTACATTAATGAAGAACAGACGAACTGGCCTCGTTACGTTTACACAGCCATGCTCGTCTACAATACAACCATACATTCCACTACGCATTACACACCTTATGAATTAATATTTGGTACCAAACCATTTATTCCAAACTCTGTGTTCACCGAACCTACCGGTGCGACATATCCAGATTATGTTCGTATGTTACAGAGTAGACTGAAATACTCTAAAGAAAAAGCCCTTGAATTTATAAGGAAATCTAAAGATTCTTCCAAAAGGTTTTACGATACCCGTACTCGTCCGACTACCTACAAGGCCCGGCGATTACGTTTACTTAAAAAACCATTTGCGACTATGCAAAGCACTTTCCCCTATTTGGAAAGGGCAATATAAGATTGTCAAAATAAATGGCAATAATACACTTACCTTACTCATTAACCGACGTCATGTCACCCATCACTTTGACCAAGTGAAACCCGCTGACGTCGCCGTAGATCTGTAAATAAAATTAGATTAGTATTAAAGTTAACTTACCTTATGCTAGTAATATTATTAAGAGATTTCTTACCTTACTTTTAACACTAGTTATTAATTCCAGTCTTGTTCGAGGTCAATCCCCTCAAGACTTCCAGCCGATTACTTCAAGCTCTGGGCTGTATTTCGATCATCTTAAAATTAATAATGTACAATTAAAAATATTGATTCCTATCGATATTTCACACTTTGAACCACACATACACAACATTGAATTTGCCTTAAAAACCTCTGAGTATTTATGCAACCAAACTCGAATCATACAAGTTATGGCAGAATGCCACAATGTCTTACAACCATTGACAGCTCGTTTTCATGATTTGAACAAGGAATTTAACTCGATTTCACACTTGGTAGATAACCGAACCAAACGCGGCGCATGGTTCGGAGGTATAGGAACAGCTTTAAAACAAATGTTTGGTACCCTTAAGGAAGACGACGCAATTAGATACGACGAAGCTATAGACTCCTTACAGTACGGTGAAGATAAGTTGACTTCACTGATGAAAGAAAACATACTGGTTACAAGTTCTGTAATAACATGTTTTAATGATACCCTTAAGAAAATCATGGATCATGAAGCTAATTTAAACGAAGCTATTGACAAACTCTCTTTGAACATCGGAAACATTTCAGAAATTACAAATGGACTCCAATTAGCCAGCAACGTTAACGAAATTTTAAATGCATTAGAGACCTCTATACTTACTTAATCTTTTCAATTGGAAGACACAGTTAACGCTATTCTGTTCAGCGGTTAAAATTTGTTGCACCCGTCAATCATAACACCAACTCAACTATATAGAAAGCTTGCCAATAACTACCGACACTTACCTAGTGACCTCGAACTCCCTGTTACATTAAACATTAATGCCGTACACTTTATTTTAAGTATTTCTAAGTTAGCGTGTTACTTCAAGAGCCACAAGTTAATGTTCATACTACAAGTGCCATTGGTAAACACTAAAGAATATATATTGTTTCAGAGTATTGCATTGCCCATTCCACATAATGTTAGAGAATCTAATTCCTTTAGTTTAATCATTCCAAATTCTAGATATATAGCAATGACCAAAGACAAATCTCACTACTGTGTTTTAGATACCTTAGAACAGTGTAAAGTTATAAGACCTGGAGACTATATTTGTGATATTGAAAATGTGTATTCTACCGACGCAAAACTTACATGTGAAAGTGAACTACTAGCTAAAGTGCACAATCAAAAACCCGAACAATGTGAAACCAAAACTCTTTTTGGAAAACTGGACATTTGGAAACCGTTGATAAATAATAAATGGATTTACATACAATCCGACAGTAACAAAATTTCTATAGATTGTTTAAATTCAAATATGCTAGAAACAACTATACTAGGTACCGGAATACTACATATTCCAAACAGTTGTATTGGATATTGTAAGAGCACTACGTTAATACCAAAATTTAATGTGATAAATATTACTTCACCTATAAACCATATATCAAACTTTAATTAAAAAATAACTAAAACTAGATAGTTTAACGAATGATGTGCCCCCTATTCACTTAAATAACATAGACTTAGACGACATTAATAAAGAAAATAAAATAAAATTACAGTATCTCTTTAATGATTTAGAAAAGCTACAAACCCCTCATAAAGTTAAATATGTGACACATTATTCTATTACTGTCGCTATTATTGTAATTTTTATATTATTATTTGTAAGTTACTTATGTTTTAAAAGATCTTGTAAATCCGGCAGCAACCAACCCTTCCAATTTAAATTTAACTTTAACAGAACACCACCCCAACCTACTCCAGAAATGATAGACAGACACGACGCGGAAGAAAATACTCTCATACCCATTGCTTCACTCAGAACCAGGATTTAACAGATACTTTGTTTAAATTTTACCCCAAAGTCTCCTCTTAAAGGGGGAGGTGTTATATCCATACTATGCTACCCTTAGTGCCGTGATACCATATTTTATGCTGACTCTCATTTATCACTCCCTCGCTCTGCTCGGTAGCTGAGCGACACTTTAGTCTGTATTGAACTTTCTTCTCGGGCGGTTGCTTAAGGATCCCAGTATCCTAATCTTTATATAAAGGCCTTCCTATTCTATTAAAGGCCCTTCAAAGTTTAAAGTGCTTTTTTAAAAACCTGTTTTCAAACCTTCGTATAACAGTACGCTTACTCTCCCTCTCGGCCGCCTCCTTCGCGAGCAAGTCATGCACGACGATGACACGGCCGCGTTTCACCTACTCGGGCTGGAGACCATGGCTTTGAGCATGATTTCCAGCGAGAGGATATCCACGCCCAGACACACTACGAGGTCCCGGCGCTGACTCGCCCACGCTGAGCACTCCACTAACGTGTGGTCGGTGTCGTCGTCGAAAACCTCGCAGTGTTGACACCGGGGTGTGACCTCACGATGGATGCGAAACAGATAGCTACCGAAGCATCCATGCCCGGTAAAGATCTGCGTCGCACGATACGTGAGGTCACCATCTCTCACCTCTGCAGCCACTCGTTCATGATCGGTCTCACCGCCGCGATTACGGTGGTTCCCCACTGTGGTTGCTCAAGTCGCACCCTCCAAGTCTCCATGAGATCCTGGCGGAGTTGGGACCGCTGATCGTCGATTTCTCGAGACGCAGGCCTGTGGTCCCTCTCCAGCGCCTCCTTGAACCATTGAAACAATGACTCAAGGGCGCTCACTTCCAGGTCCCATGGAGGGTTCCCGGCTTAGAGACATGCAGCCTCTCCGGAGATCGTGCGGTACCCCTGTATGGTTTTGACGGCCAAGGTCCTTAGTGGCCGATTCAGTAGAGTTGCGTTCCTCTTGACCGTCAATCTTTCCGCCCATACGGGAGCCCCGTATAGGGCCATACTCCGCACGATCCCCAGGTACAGTCTCCTGCAGGAGGCGATGGGTCCCTTTAGGTTGGGCATAAGACGCGGAAGCGCGACTGATGCCCCCGTCACTTTAGGGACCAAACTATCTGTAGCACCCTGTACCTTTATAATTGTAGAATTAGGTATATAAGTCCCTACACTAAAATACAATTAAAACATAAAATACCTAATTATTAATTAAAATTAGTAATTAAATCAAACAGATAAGGTCAAGTATTGGTGAATACCTATTTTTGGAACTTAGTTAGCATGATCTGAGGTTTCTACCCACATTAGTTATTGTAAAGAATCCTACATCGCGATAATGAAATTTGCACGCGTTTACTTATAAGCAAACACGTTCCAACCACGAATTTTGCTGTTCTCTCTGAGACAGTCTTGATAATGCCTCGTTTAGAGGCGAAACAATTGTCGACGTTTTGTTGTCCTTTTGATTCTGCGTAAAATTAATGCTATTATATAATTTTAAAAAGTTTTTTCTTAAAACATTTTACTTACCATTGTGTTTTAAAATACCTAACATTAAAATACCAACTTAATATTTCTAAAATTAGTAACTGTCTTTAAATTCATAGAATATCAATATTTCTTTATTTAAAGCAATGAGTTTGCTTAAACTATTCTTAAAATATCTAGAACTATTTAGACTCGAACTCACGGCGTTTTCCTGGGAAAGGCCGAGGTTCGAGTCCCGCTGATGATATTTAAGTTTTTGTGATTTATTCATAATTTTTATCTAAATAAATATTTAGATATAAATTATAAATACATACGCAGACAGTATTTCATAAAATTTGTGAATACTGTCTGCGTATTGGAACGTTAACATACGAATCTGTCTAAGTTATTAACACGAGACGAACAGCAATAAAGATATTGAATTCAAAGGAAAGCTAATAAACCATTACCAAGTCAAATAGAATATAATACCCAGCTACAGACGCCCACCCGCCGCCGCCGTCTCAAAAACATCTCTAATTGCCATGTTATTGGCCTCTCTGATTCTCCTGTTATTGGAATATCTTTTAAATAATAAATCCCTGTCGCGACATCATTAGTACTTGAAAGAACTTCGTTATAAAGTAAACAGCTTATTGAAGATTATTAAGGAGGTCTAGACAGCAATTAACTATGGAGTTATTGAAAACACAGCTATTTGAACATGACATATAAGTTAAGTTATATAATACATACTTACCCAATAACTAAATTTCCCGACAAATAAAATTGCGGGCACAAATTCGTAGGCACATAATACTCTTATTTTTGTAACTGTACTCTGTACCGTGTGAATCCAATACAGTGTATCTCGAGTTACAGTGTTTTGCATTAACAATGCTCTTTCGATTCCCTTAAGATTCATCGTACCACGTCAATGATTTTATATACAATGGATTTCGGATCATCGCTCAAAAGTGTCCGAACTAAAAGAGCAACAAAACGCTAAAAGAGAAACAATCGCGCGCCAGTCTTGATTTTGACAACTGAACGTACCTACGCCGTACTGTATTGTAAAAACGTGTAAAAACTACGGAAAAAAAGCAAATTGAAGACGGTGTATCATATTTTCAGTAAATAAGCTTTTGTTTTATCATTTGCAATTTATTATTTCACTTAAAATACAGTATTTCGTCGATAATAAATTAAAAGACAAAAGTAAATATTGCAATCCAGTCCAATACCGAAGTATCTATCTGTCTCTTTCGAATTCATCCCAAGCTCAGTAAAAAGAAAGAGACCATTTCATTTTCACTGAATAATGTACTAACAAAATGACCATTCAGATTTATTCGGATTACCGATAGCGATGAAACTATTTGGAACAAAGATTATAGTGGAGACGCCTTGGCTCTTTATGATTTTTTTTTCGTTATATGAACCAACATCTATTTCAGTTTTCCTCGGGATCCAGTACACTGTGCACAATGAAAAATATTATTGCCCTAGCACGGCGAGAAGAATATTTTGATCCAAAAAATAACAATCTTGTTTATCCGGCTCATTTTATGGACATAACAAAAAGAGGTCCGATCTTTATGAAACTTGTACAAGAATCCCTTGATTGAATACAATTTTTTCTTTTGATTGGGATGGAGGAGATAAGCCCAAAAATGTTTTTAATTTTCACATGGTATCATTGTTTTGTCACAAATATAATTACATAATAACACATGTCATTTTATTTCGTGTATGTACTGTTATTTTTTTTTTATTTGGATTCTCGGTAATGTATTCCCACGGGAATCGGGGCCGAGATAACTATATCTCGCGGGCGGAGTCACGGTGATCAGCTAGTAGCCAATAATTTCGTATCCCAAAAATTAACCATAAGATAAAAATAAATTAATGACGCGCAGTTTTTGCAACTAATTCAGTCACTTGAAACACGGCTATCTTGTAGTAGACGTAGCGACATAGCGTTATGAAAATAGTAATGAAAGCGGAAGAACTTTGACACCCACAAGAAGTTTGGCATTTATAATATTATAATTAGTTAAATTCATTAATTCCCTTATTGTTATTCATACACTATAGTTACTTATTATGAAACTGACTCGAAAAAAAAAATCTTTGTCAGTCGTTAATTAGTTTTTCAGCTTATTTCGTCTAAAATAAACAAGTAATTACAATTTATAAGATTATGGAATTTATTATAGTCTTACATTAATTATTACGCGTACGTAGATACATATCATGGAATCCTTAAAAGACTAACAAAATAAACCTACTCCATTGTTTCTATGTTCACGTAATTTTAAGTATAAGCTGCATAAGGTGAATTAGTCAGGCGGACAGATAGAAGCTACGTAATGCGATAAATTAGTGCAAACAAAAGTGAACACTATTCCGTTGAATCAAGGTTTAAATTTTAATATGAAATTAGTTTATATCTATGTATGCCTATGTATAATGTATAGGTCGACTCGGGACATTATTTTCTTGCGATTTGTTCTAGATCCTATGTCCATTGTATTATAATGTCTTTGTACCACGTTCCCACTTTTTTTAATTTGCTTGAAAAGTTCTGAGATATTACAACACAAATGAGACTCTATTTCCATAAAGGTACAGGTCAAATAATATCAAATCACGGCAACTTAAACTGCTGTGTAAATACCGTGTATTGACAAAATAATCTTCGCTCCTTTGTGAGTGCTTTATCGAATTTTATTGTACTCGCGCTTTGTCAAAACTCAGTAACTTTAAAAAGGTACCGTATATTGCTAAATAATTTTCGTGTTTTCCAGGATACAGTATATTGACGTAACAAAGTAGAAATGTCGATAAGTTTTCTTTTGTTTTTTTTTTCAAAATCCGTATTTCGTAGTTACAGTGTATTGGATTCACAGATTTCACTCCCTTTTAGCCAACAAATCAATAATATACCCCACAGGTGCCAGACATAACTTGTATCGTACGAGGCACAGAGTAGATAGGGTAGCATGATGTTAATTAGTTTACGGTCAGCGTCAAGTTTGGAATAAACTGCATATCTCATTAATGAAGGGTCTCGTGTTGATTCTGAACATCGAGTATCGGTAAATTTAGAATTTAGAAGAATCCTTAAAATCCTACTAATATTATAAACGTTTGTAAATATGGATGTTTGTTACTCTTTCACGTAAAAACTACAGAACGGATTTTAATGAAACTTTACAATAATATAGCTTATACATCAGAATAACACATAGGCTACAATTTATAAAGATACGGCGACGGGAACAATAATCACGTGGACGAAGTCGCGGGCGACCACTAGTAAACTATACTTTATTGAATACCAATATACCTATGCACAAGTAATAATACGTAGTAGTGGTCGTCAACCGGCTGAAATGATGATGATGAGTTGACTAATAACTATTTCCTTTTTTGATCAAATGCGTTTTATAGCAAAACTAGAGTTTTAAAGTTATATATCTCGCAAACGGATTCTTAAATCAAAAAATTGTCTTAGTAACATCTCAATGTTGTATAAATACCTATCTAATGATACCTTACACGATGGGGTAAACGTAAGAAAAAGAAATTAACCACCACTTCACATGTAGCGCTCCAAAAAAAATTTTTTTTTATTCTATTTTTGCTTCGCACTTTAACGGCGTGATAAATAAACTTTTCCATGCAAAGTTTCAACTTTCTAACACAAACCGTTTGAGTGGTAACACGGTACCCTAAAAAAGGGGGGTAGGCACGTACTACCAAGTTAAACAGCTCAACTTTCTGTCAGTCAGTAGTAACCGAGAACAAAATGTTTTAACATGCCTGTGTGGTTAGCCACAAGTGCCATTCTCCATTTGTACAATATGTAGTCGGTTCGTTAACATATCACACTACCGTATAGTGGCCCCACCGCAACCACCTGTGACAAGCCATGTCACTTACAGGCACTAAGCATTCTCGTAAAGTAAATTTATCTAATAAGTATTTTCATACACATCGGTAACCGGTACTTTTATCGCGGTCTTTGTTCAAGACATCTCCGAATTCGCAACGTTCCCGTATCACGCAGTTCCTCACTTTTTTTGTAGTAAATAGTTGTTAAAATATGAACATATGAAAAAGATATACCATAAATTCAAATAGAATAAGACTATTTTCTAACACTGCAAAAAATTTAAAAGAACACCTTGTCCCCTCGATGCCGCCGTACGATGGTAGCATATATTTCTGGACATTCTCAAACAATGTCATCTAGCCCAAATTAAGCTAAAATAAGCTTGTGCTATGGGATCTAGACAACTGATAAACATACTTATATATTTCTAAATACATACATATTATATACAGAAAACATCCATACTCCGAAACCTACCCGAGTTCCTAAGCTAAAATACAGACTTCAAAATATTATAATCTTAGCAACAATTTAAGTTCGTCACGCATTACTATTTATTTAAAATAACTAAATTAACTTACCTATCCAAGTCGGATTGATCTAATACCATTAAGTACGATTTTAAACATAATGTATTGTACTCGTATCAAACAATAAGAACACAAGGCCACTACTTAGGGTCGTAGATTCTAGATAATTCTAGGTTACAATTAAATTAAAAAGAGTCCAGTATTCCATGTTCATCAGAATTAATTAAACAGTATGCTACAGAATTAATTAAATTGTGAAGTTACGTTTGCTAAAGCTCGAAAACCGCTGGACCGATTTGGTTAACTCTGGTCTTAAAATATTCCTAATACAAACTCAAGGAAGGTTTAAAAATTTAAATACTTTAATAACGTACAAATTATATCAATAACGTACAAATTGACAATCATAACTTGATGATCCCCGGCGGGTTGTATAGTGGATGTGGTTGCGCATGCGTGAGTTTATAGGGGTTGAGGGGTTGGTAAACGATGGGGTTATTAAAGGGAGCACTCTTCAGTCTGGTCGTCACTCGCTCGTAGACAGTCCTCGGTTTCACATGTCTTCATCCTAGACCGGTGTGAACGGTTGCAGGACATTTTAAACCTCGCGGCTACAAGTGGATACTTCGCGTTTTTTTCATTATAGCGTTTCATTATAGCGTTTTACATAGGGCTGAGCGTATTTTAAAATCTGTCTAAGTTATCAAGTTATAAAAGTGAATGAATTTGCTCGCTGTTAGATAAATAATGTTAGACTCATTCTGGCTAGTCAAATTTAATTACTGGCTTGTAAATAAAAATTCTAGTGCACAGAATTTTTCCCTAAAATATTTGGCGTTTTAGAAATTTTTCAAACTAATAAATTTTAATATTTTGTGAATATATGAACGGACAAGTATAAGCTTATAATTTTTTTCGGGATTTTCTAACGGGCAAAATGTATTTTCAGTTTTTTGTAAAGTCATTAACCGACAAATTTTTCGCAAATTAATTTTGAGGGTTTTTAAATGTTTTAACTGTGTTTTCGAGAGTTTGGCGGCAAGTATTTGTAAGTATGGTATCCATTTGTTTCAACTCTACTAAATTAAATATTTATGTGACTTTATAAAAGAAAAATATTTATTTGACTCTTTTTAGAGCAAAATTAAACAGAAAATGTTTACAGGTTTTTTAAAAGTAATGAATTTGTTTTACGCGGTTAAAATTATTAATTCTTGTTATTTATATTTTGCATTTCCCTCTTACCGTTGCTTATTTTCATCAATTTATTATACTTCAAATAGAGGTATTCGTGCTCCCATATAAAATCATAAAATAGAGACTACGTGTTAACATAAAAGAATTTAGATAATCGTTAAATAATTAATCAAGAAATATTTTCCAAGTTTTCTCTAGAAATCTCAATAATAATAATAATTTCTATTTTGCTAAATTTACTTAATAACGCAGTATGTATTTCAGGTTTCATAATGAAACCTTATTTGACATACAAAAATTAACACGGGCCTTATTACCTGACGTTTCGACCAGATAACTAAACTAAATATATCGGCAGTATAGGTAAGTACTGCAGTTTGTATTTGTTATGTATAAAAGTTTGCGACAACAGACAGAAACTAGATGACTTTATCAATTTATTATGAAAAAGAAACATAAATTAAGAAAAAAGTGTGTGTGTCAGCTCCGACGCACGACTGGAGTTTACTCCTTAAGTACGAGTATCTAACCATAACAAATTAGAAAGTTGCGCACTAGAGGTGCGCACCAAAAACGTGACACGATTTTCGTTACTTGTTAGTAGGTTTTACCCCTCGGATTTTTCTCATACCGGGCGCCTTATATATGAAAATCGATTCTTAAGGAGTAAACTCCAATAAAGACAAGAAAAACTTAAAACTATAATTAACTAGCAAAACTGGGTTCCATAGTCAGAGTGCCCATAACACAGGCAGCATTCCCGCGCTGGATTGCTAATGAAAGTCTTTGCACTTTACGAAAACCATAGTACCGAATGAAATGTACCTCCAATCTCAATTAAATCTTTGACTTAAAAAGTGCCTCGTACATTGTTAATTCTCTTACTATTTATACTACTTACTTAAAAATAACAAATTTAACACAATTAAATTAAAAAGAGTTTCCATTATTCCATGTTCATCAGAATGAATTAAATAATAGGCCACAGAATGAATTAAATTGAAGATAAAGTTCTGTTTTCTAAACACTCGAGAACGGCTGGACTGATTTGGTTAGCTTCAGTCTTAACATATCCGTACAAACTTAGGTAAAGTTTAAACAGTTAAATACTTTAATAACGTACTAATTACATTTCTGCGTATATATTATAGCGATGTCGCGATTATTTCCGCTCCCATACTCGCGATACTAGTATAACTCGTGTGTAATAACGATGTGATCTCAACTGTGTGTATTTGTACAGATCCAAAAAAATATCCTAATAAGCTTCCATTCGACACTTTACATGCCCTATTTTTTGTTGTAGCTTTTATTATTCTCGGAAACAGCACAACTTTATATTAATGACTAAAAGTGGTTCGAGCGCAAGTCTTCTTATTACGTACGAGTAGCACTTCACTCGCCGGGCGTGAGTCGTGGCGAGGTGAGTAAAGCGGCGAGCGGCGAGGGTTCCCTCACCATTCGTCGAGTCGTGTGGTCGGGGAGTTATAGTGGACGCGGTTGCGCATGCGTGGACTTTAGGGGTTGAGGTGGTGGTTCTTCAGTCTGGTCGTCACTCGCTCGTACTCGTAGACAGTCATCGGTTTCACACGTCCTCATACTAAACGGGTGTGAACGGTTGCAGGACATTTTAAATCTCGCGGCTAGAAGCGGATACTTCGCGTTTAAGTTCATTATAGCGTTTCACATAAGTCTACGCGTGTTTACAAATCTGTCTAACTTATTAAGATACAAGAGTGAAATAATTTGTTCGCTGTACTTAAATAAATAATATTAGACTCATTCTGGCTAGTCAAAATTAATTTCAGCCTGGCGTTGTAAATATTTTTTTTTCATTTAATATTTGGCTTTTTAGAAATTTTTCAAAAATAATAAATTTTGATATTTTGTGAATTCATGAACGGATAAGTTAACGGACAAACGTAAATCTTTTTTTGAGAGTTTTGTAAATTTATTAACGGACAAAATTTATTTTCAGGTTTTGTTAAGTCACTAACCGACATATTTTTCGCAAATTTATTTTGAGGTTTTTTAAATGTTTTACCTGTGTTTTTGAGAGTTTGGCGATAAGTATTTGTAAGTATGGTATCCATTTGTTTCAACTCTACTTAATTAAATATTTATGTGACCTTTTAGAATAAAAAATTAAACTTATTATTTCGTGAGGTTGTTTAAACCATTTTTTTAAAGTATTTTTTTTTATTTTACTCACACTCTTGCGGTTTATACTTTACTTTTCTCTATTACATACTATTGCTCTGTAATTTTCAAGAATCTATTATACTTAAAGTACGTGCTCCCAAATAAAAAAACTCACAAGTTTACATAAAAGATTTGAATATTCGTGAAAATATTAATCAAGGAATATTTTCTAAGTCTTCTTTAGAAATCTCAATAATAATCTCAAGGCTCATTAGTAATTAATTAATCGAATAAATAAATAACTATTTTCTTTGTATAAATATCGGATGACAAATTGTAACCAAAATCACAATTCTGCTGCGATCAACTTGTTATTGTAACTTAATACTAATTGTTTGTTATTGTCTTGTAAATTATATCTCTGTAGAAAGCAATAAGTTTGCTTTCCTTATTATTAAATATTAAGATAGAAATCGCAAAAACTAATGTCACCGGCACGATTCGAACCTGCGGTACGGTCATCGTAGCATAGTAGCAAGGCAATCCCTTTGTTAGGGAAAGGAGGCAGGTTTAAGTCACGCGTGTATTATTTGTTTTGCGATTTATAATTTCTATCTAAATATTCTTGTAAATTGTTACTTGATTGTATAAAAATTTATGTATTTTCTTTTTGTTTTGAATGTTACTTTCAGATGGTATGTTCAAGTATACAGAAGAAGGAATAAAACGAATGTGGCCTTGTCATCAAACTCGGTCTGTTATAGATTATAACGTAACTATCACAGCCAGCTTTGATGAGCAAGGCTGATTCGTAACACCATACCTGCCACCGATTTGAGAAAATACCTGAAGACCTGTTTTATCTTTGCATGTAATTAATGTTTTTAACACAAGTCAAGTACCTAAACACCGCACATATTGATAAGGAATAGAGAACGCAATAAATAGTTGTATTAACTTTTAACTCGTTGATAGTTCTAACCTTTTTAGGGACATGCTTTGTGAAAATTTCAATTTTTATAAAATAACGTAAGCCTTTTATTATCTGTATCTTTTTGCGTTTTGTTGTCTATATTTAATTTAATTAATAATACACCTGTTAAAGTATGAAACAGATAAGTCAACCCGAAGGTGTTAATTTAAAGTAAGTAAAATCGCAATCTTAGGTTGTTTATTTTGTCATTGTGTCGTATACAAATATCAGTTCGGTATTTAGGTACATACCTACTCGTGTTTATAATAATGATGAGGCACATAGCACTAGTTGTGAACTAAGTATAAGAGGTGCTCTGAATCGCTACGCAAACCATAATATAAAAAATATGTTGCTGTTACATATAATATTTTGTTTTGTGTAATTTGTAGCTATTAAAAATGTAACGTTCCCGAAGCTAGCCTGTCAAAGCGGCGGTGAAATGTATCTGTCATCATATCACAGCCACTTTGATGTGGTCGGTTTAAGGGTACTGTCATCCATTTACATTGTCAATTTTTCGTCGAAGTCCGTGGCCCATTCGTAAAAATAGCTGTGCAATGGTTTATATACACATATCACAGCCATTTTTGACGAGTTGGGCTGAGTGGCGTATCTACGTGAGAACAGAGGATAAATTGGAAGATGCGTCGCTCTCAAAGTGGTTGTCGTATGAGTCAAAATTCCATATCACAGCCAGCTTTGATGAGCGACGATTCTCCATACTCACCGATTCTCTTAGTCAAGATCGAACTGCTGTTTTACTATCTTCATTCATAATTTTATCTTGTCTTTTATTGTCATTCATGTAGTTATTGTTTTTGTTTTCGTGTTTTTCTAGCTACAGTATGTGAGCTGCGGCGTGATATGACACCGCTAGGGGTCGACAAAGTGGTTGTGGGTTATGATTCATTTGCAAACATATCACAGCCAGCTTTGTTGACTTCTTGGGTGTAAAGTTTCATCTTTTAGAAGATCAAGATTTCCCCTGTGTATGTTATTTTATGAACAGAGAAAGAAGATAGAGCTACCGCCTAAACGAGTAATATAGGAAATTGAAATAATTGATCATTTTCTTTCATTGATTTCTAATCTAACTACTAACATTAATATGTAGATATTGTACATAGTTTATCCACTTAAACTTTTTCAATAACTTAGGCAATTATACAACAGTAAATTATTTCTCAAGTGACAGCATTCATTAATCTCATTTTGTAATTTACAGGTTGGAAAATATAAAGACAAAAGAGAACTCAATGGACCTGATCAAGAAACAGTTTATTGTTTTCCGGTTTTTTTTTAAATATAGTGATCTACACTAATAAATTTATCATATGTCATCATCTGTTATTTTAATTCTCAATATCCTACATCATCAATACATATAATAAAATTGTAAGTGGTCGATGTCTGTACATCGAAGATATAATACAGAAACGGTTGTGGCTTTATGAACGCAATAGAACCCAAATAAATGACAAAATAAATTTTTGTCTGTTTGTCTGAATGTTTGAACACGCTAATCTCAGAAACGGCTTAACTGATTTGAACGCGGTTTTTATTTCAATCGGTTCATAAATAAAAAAGTTATGTCGATCTAAAGTCAGGTCAAACACACAGGCGTAGCTGCGGGCAACAGCTTAAGATGGGTGATAATTTCTTAAGACACTACATGAGACTCATCCGTGCCTCGGACAGAACGTTAAGCCGTTTGCATGAAACATACAGGAAAATCAGGACTTTATCCCCAAAGAGAAGACTTTATTAACCACGTGCAGATGAGGAATGACTTGGTACCTGGAGATGTTGGTAGGGCTTCTAAGCACCCTTAGCATAAAGCAGTAGATACATATCTAACAAATGAATCATCATCTGCCTGCCCTTATCCCAATTATTTGGGGTCGACGCAACATGTTTTCATCTTCCATACATCCCTGTCACACGTCATCTCCACAGTCACTCCTTTCCTGGTCATATCCTCTTTCACGCATTCTATCCATCTTTTCTTGGGCCTACCTCGAGTTCTCAGGCCATCTACATTCATACTTTGAACCTTTCTTACCACATTACTTTCCTCTCTTCTCATAACATGTCCATACCATGATAGCCGTTCGCTTCTCACTTTTTCATTTACTGGGGCAACTTTCAAACTTCCTCTAATATACTCGTTCCTTACTCTATCTATCCTTGTTACACCACACATCCATCTTAACATTCGCATTTCCGCTACATGCAGTTTTCTTTCATCCGTCGCTTTTACGTTTACTAAAACTGTATATATATATAAATATTAATGACCGTCTGTCTGTCTGTCTATTTATCAATCTGTCTGTTTGTCTATTACGCGCCACGCCTAAACTACTGAATCGAGCTTGATGAAATTTTGGTACATAAAAGGGAATATAGCTTGGGAACAGAGATAGGCTATCTTTTATTGCGAAAAAACGTTTAGTCGCAGATCTAATTTGCAAACTGTCAAGTGGTAGCAAAATGTCAAAGTCGCAAAATGTCCGAGTCTCAAAATGTCCAAGTCTCAAAATGTCCAAGTCTCAAAATGTCCAAGTCTCAAAATGTCCGAGTCTCAAAATGTCAAAAGCATTTAAATGAAAAATACCACAACTCTCAATATTTTCTTCAAAAATTGGCCTTGTTTTAGTAGGGGTAAATCCATAGTTACTCCATACTAATATTATAAATATAAATGACCGTCTGTCTGTCTATTTATTCATCTGTCTGTTTGTCTTATTTATTCTTATTGACATGCCACGCCTAAACTACTGAATCGAGCTTGATGATATTTGGTACATAAAAGGTACTATAGCTTGGGAACAGAGATAGGCTATCTTTTATTGTAAAACAAGACGATAAGGGTAGGGGATCAAAGTACACTCTAACGGACACTTTCATACAGTCGATCGCCGGAGACGTTTTCAATAAACTCAATATGGGTATCGTTTTAGAGGTTATCAGGGCTGCTTATAATATAAAGATGATATTTTCGTAATTAGCAGCCCTGATAACCTCGAAAACGATAGCCATATTGAGTTTATTGAAAATTTCGAGTCCGCCATCTTTGATCGCTAAATGGATAATTATATTCGTAATTGGCAAGTTCGAAAACATCAAAAAATATACCCAATTTTACGGAAAATATCGAGTCTACCATATTCTAGACGTCTCCGGCGATCGACTGTATGAAAGTGTTCGTTAGACTGTACTTTGATCCCCTATCCTCGCTCCCTTATCCTCTTTTTTCGCAATAAAAGATAGCCTATCTCTGTTCCCAAGCTATAGTCCCTTTTATGTACCAAATTTCATCAAGCTCGATTCAGTAGTTTAGGCGTGGCGCGTAATAGACAAACAGACAGATGGATAAATAGACAGACGGTCATTTATATTTATCATATTAGTATGGAGTAACTATGGATTTACCCCTACTAAAAGAAGGCCTATTTTTTAAGAAAATATTGAGTTTTGTGGTATTTTTCATTTAAAAGCTTCGACACTTTGAGACTCGGACATTTTGAGACTTGGACATTTGGAGACTGACATTTTGCTACTTTGACATTTTGCTACCACTTGACATTTTGCAAATTGGACCTTCTGCGACTAAACGCCAGCATGGAAGATTGCTATGTCAGGTCCCATGTAATAGGGGGCGAGCCTATTGCCATTTACCGGGCACAAGTTCCAGACTCTGTGATAATTATCTGGGTAAAATTCTAAAGAGAATTATTAATTGATCCCCTATCCCCCCTCCCTTATCCTCTTTTTTCGCAATAAAAGATAGCCTATCTCTGTTCCCAAGCTATAGTCCCTTTTATGTACCAAATTTCATCAAGCTCGATTCAGTAGTTTAGGCGTGGCGCGTAATAGACAAACAGACAGATGGATAAATAGACAGACGGTCATTTATATTTATCATATTAGTATGGAGTAACTATGGATTTACCCCTACTAAAAGAAGGCCAATTTTTTAAGAAAATATTGAGTTTTGTGGTATTTTTCATTTAAAAGCTTTGACACTTTGAGACTCGGACATTTTGATACTTGGACATTTGGAGACTTTGACATTTTGCGACTTTGACATTTTGCAACCACTTGACATTTTGCAAATTGGACCTTCTGCGACTAAACGCCAGCATGGAAGATTGCTATGTCAGGTCCCATGTAATAGGGGGCGAGCCTATTGCCATTTACCGGGCACAAGTTCCAGACTCTGTGATAATTATCTGGGTAAAATTCTAAAGAGAATTATTAATTGATCCCCTATCCCCCCTCCCTTATCCTCTTTTTTCGCAATAAAAGATAGCCTATCTCTGTTCCCAAGCTATAGTCCCTTTTATGTACCAAATTTCATCAAGCTCGATTCAGTAGTTTAGGCGTGGCGCGTAATAGACAAACGGACAGATGGATAAATAGACAGACGGTCATTTATATTTATCATATTAGTATGGAGTAACTATGGTTTTACCCCTACTAAAAGAAGGCCAATTTTTGAAGAAAATATTGAGTTTTGTGATATTTTTCATTTAAAAGCTTTGACACTTTGAGACTCGGACATTTTGAGACTTGGACATTTGGAGACTCTGACATTTTGCGACTTTGACATTTTGCTACCACTTGACATTTTGCAAATTGAACCTTCTGCGACTAAACGCCAGCTTGGAAGATTGCTATGTCAGGTCCCATGTAATAGGGGGCGAGCCTATTGCCATTTACCGGGCACTAGTTCCAGACTCTGGGATAATTATCTGGGTAAAATTCTAAAGAGAATTATAAATTATCCACTAGACCCGGGAATCGAACCGGAAACCTCGAGCGTGGCAGTCCGTACATAGTACCATTGTGCCACCGAGGTAGTCTCTAACAAATGAATGAATATAAAAAAACTATTAGGTAAGTAAGTAGGGGAGGTTGGGGAGCATTGGGCACTTTTTTACTTAAATCACAGTAAAACTGTTATTTTTTCTTCTGTTATTTCAACTTTTCCACTGACAAATAAACGAAATGACAAATGAAATTAGTCTAAGCAGTGTTGTTACACTGCTTAGACTAATTTCATTTGTCATTATCAGGGTTTAAACTAAACTACCACAGTATAAAATATTAAATATCTGCTACACTTCTCTAGTTACAAGGTGGTGACTGAACCTCCCAACTGCCCAATGCGGGGTGCATTGTGCAGTTGGGAATGAGGGCAATGAGGGGTGCACCTCCCCTACATGCGAAAAAATACATGCAAATCCATCTACACAAAATTCCCGGTTTCGTACACGCGATAAGGTTTTCTTTCCCGTTCTCTACACTACACCACGTAAGTATCAATGTATCACATTGAACCCGTGCGAATCCACACAGGTGGTCGCTAGCCTATATACCTACTCAGTATAGATAGCGAGGGATAAGCGGAGCTTTGCATTTGTAGACCACAAAAAGAGTAAATAGTAGATTGTTAACCAAGGGAAGAAAGCATCCCATTTCTGACGAGATATTTTGGCGCTCGAACGTAGTGAGAGCGCCAATAGTTCGAGGCAGAAATGGGTGTTTTCACCCGAGTTAAAAACTCTACTTTTCATTTCGAATACGAGGAAAGCAAATAAATAGTCAGATAAAAAAATTATAACAATAGAGATTGATCACGTATCAGGTATCTATATTTTTTTTTAAATTTTTGTTTTTCATTCGCGCTATTTTCAGGGCGGGCTTTAGTCTTTTCATCATACCGCCTTGTCATTAGTTATATTTTTTCATGCAAAATAGTCTTCAGTTTTTTAACTTCAGTTAATTTCTCCACCCACATAGTTTTTTGAAGCGCTATAGAGTATTATTTTTTTGATTTGACGCGTTACGGCGGCGGGCTATTTATTAAGGTTTAGTCGGAGTCTCAACCTTAAAATACTGAGTATTTTACTCAGTATAAGTCCAAATAATTATGGTTTGTACTATTTACGTTTTATTTTACTGTAACTCAACTATTTTTTGTTTATGACCATTCAAAAATCAGAATGTTGTATTGACTTAATCGAACTTTGGCTGTAAGTATACGTTTTTGCCATCGCCTCAAGATGTACTGATATTTTTTTTTACTTTTCCGCCCTAGAGCCGAAATCTATCACATTCAACCCGCATATCAGGTAAACAATGACCCACTTTCAGAGCATGAGAGATGAAAAACTCTTTTTGAATCTGTGTGTACAACACATGTGTGTGTAAAAGAGGTCACATATACGTTCACGTACACTGCACTCACACAAATGCAAAGCTCCGCTTACGCCTTTTCACCTATATCTAATGTTATAAAGAGGTAGGTAAAGTATTTGCAGGGGTTATCATTTATCTAGGTTATCGCGAAGGGTGGTGAATCTTTGTTGTAGGTATACGGAACCGATTTCGGAAATTCACTATTAGAGGTACCCACTAAGTAGCTGTATTATGTCTGAAGGCTTTTTATGGCAGGAATGAGTTCCTATGGGACTCGGGAACTAGAAAACCGTTCTATTTCTTCACTGGCAATGCCGTGGGCACCAGCTACTTAGTTCATAACTGATGAAACAGGACTTAATATATCGCGTCAATAAGAAGCCCATGTCTAGTGGACTGATATGGTAGGTAACTGTACAATCCATACAGAAGACAAAATCAAGTCGGAAACTACTTACACAGCGCACAGAGACAGAAGGGGCAGACAGTGGCTTCTATTACGTCCTCATTTCGCCGGCCACTTTGTTGTTCCCCGTTAGGGAGTAAGCCTATTGCCTTTTAAGGGCACTTAAGATAGTTAGGATACCTATATAATTGTCAGAGCCTCTTTTCTGTGCCAGCAGATATTATATAAATATTTTTTTAAAACAATGGAGTATATGATGTTGGATTTTTTATATATAATTGCACTACTTTCGCTAAATAGATACATTATAAACGTCTCCAAAGAGAACAGCTGTTCTCATTGGAGACAGTCTTGATAATGCCTCGTGAGTAGGTGAAACATATTGTCGACGTTTATAATGTCTTCTATTTAGCGAAATTAGTGCAATTATATAAAAAATCCAACATAATATACTCCATTGTTTTATCATGAACTTTCGCCAGGTAACGCCTGACTCCATTCAGTAAATATTTTTTTTATTATATTGCCATTTATTATATTACATTATATTTTATTATATTTTTTATTACATTGATATATATTAAATAAATATTTTTCAACATTCTTCATCGACCCCTCTAGCCCAAATTTAGCAAATTATAAGCTTGTACTGGATCTAGACTAGGCAACAAATAAACATACCTATATCCACCAATATGTATTCTACATAGAATACATATTGATTTAATCCCGAGACTCCGGCGTAGAGCGCAGATGTACTACCGAGTCTACCGAACACGCCACCGAAGTAGTCAAAAGTATAATTTTTCGTTCTTAATATGTATTGTCTTGACGCAGGGCATGTGGCTTTTCCCGTATAGGTCTTCTGAGAGATACACGACTCCGGACAACCCCGATAAGACATCATCATGCATCTCATGCTTTGTGGTAGACTAGAGTTAATTATAAATTGTGATTTGTGTGTATGAGTGTATGATTTTTATTGATCAACATTAAAGCCACACAAATTTTACAGCACATTCAATTTATTAATCTGAAATAGAACGGATTAATATCGGGACCTACCGACATTTTATTCAGTTATATTATTTTACAGTAGGTAGGTAGGTACAGGTAAGTACCTACTCGTAAAACTCATATAGGTATAGGGATTATGTTTTCATTACGTCGGATTAAGATATTACAAATGGGTACAAATTCATTTACAATGGTATCGCGTTATTGGCATCTGTCCTGGTGGTGGGAATTTTGGTTATGGATTTTCTATAGTCCCCGGTAACGGCAATAGGCTTGCCCTTTCAGGACAACTATCTCTATATACGTATATATAGAGGGCTGATAACCGGTCTGAACCACTAAAAACCACTCTGTAGGTCAGAATAGTTAAACAGTCGAGGATAACGTAACGTCACTACAGCTTCCCAGTTTAAGTTGTTGCGTGGCAAAAATGGAACTAATTATTGTTCTGAGATCTCTATTTTGACGTGTTTTAATGTAATTGGCGCCCCTAGGTGAACGCAAACATATATTGGGTAACCAATATCAAAGCCGCTTAGTATTTCGCCACGAAGAAAACGTCACACTCGCCCTCTATATAATATAGAAACTCATTGCCCCCTATTACGTGTGGCCTACGAAATTACTGGCAAATAAAATAAAATAAATCTAACTTACTCTAACTAACCTCTCAAAATTCCGCCACATGCAAATTACCCAACTCTCGTATTTATTCATGCACAAGACCACCCTCCAAACCCTCTTAGGCCGAAAGAATAGAGAAATAATTTTGAAAAATAGAATAAATATGAGAGTTGTGTTATCGAGCAAAAAAAATAATAGAATCCTCGACACGTGTTTCACCCCCAACCAGGGGCATCATCAGATGTCGATGGCTCGGCACACGGCGACCGAATGAGCCACAACTTGTAAACCGCACCTATTTATATCCTAGGTTTTTTATTTCTACCCACAACCATTACACCAAATTATTTTATGTCTACCCACCACCGTTGTTTGAATGATGTATACCTACCCACAGCAAAGGGGAAGAGGCGAAATTAAGTTGATCATTTAAAATATTAGGGTTCAAGCGTCTATGTTTGTAGATTTCTAATTGTTCCAAAACCGAGAACCTCAGTTGTTGCAGGTGTGCAGAACGTCATAAGTGTGAAATGAAATGAAATGATTTATTTATTTGTATAGGTCACTAAATGGCTCTTACAAACGTCAGTAAGTACTTAAAATATAAAATGTCATTGCTTCTATATTTACATGTATCTAATGCCAGATTCGCAAAGCAATAAGTAGAACCGAGAGAAAGAACCTGGCAATAAAACTCTCGGTCACTCTTTTTCAATAATTTACTCATTTACACATTTTCTTAAGACTAAATGTGGACAAATGTACATTGGTCTCGTGTCAGAATCAAAAAGCGTGTATAATGCAAAAAAAATTGTTTGTCACCTAAGTACAAAATATGCTACAATTACGGCATTTTAGGAGGCGGCTGCACCATGCTTAAGCCAGACACTTTTATCATTAAGGTAATCAACTGTCTTATAATATGCTTTTTGACATAAAGTGGTCTTTATAAAGGTTTTAATTTTACTGTCGGGCATACAAAGGACCGATTCAGGCAGTTTATTATAAAAGCGTATACCTTCCCCCTTGAAAGAATGACTAACCTTGCTGAGCCGATAACACGGAGGGAGTAGTTTGTTTTTATTACGTAGGTTTCTGTCTGTAACGTCACTTACTTTAGTATAGCTAGATATATTTTTCCTGACATACAGTATGTTATCAAATATATATTGGGAAGCTACAGTTAAAACATTAATATCTTTAAATAGCTCCCTAAGAGAAGCTCTCTCACCTAAACAATAAATGGCACGGACTGCCCTCTTTTGTAATATAAAAATTGTTTCTATATCTGCTGCATTTCCCCAAAGTAGTATTCCATAGGACATCAAGCTATGGAAGTAACCAAAGTAAACTAGCCTAGCAGTAGCTACATCTGTCAACTGTCTAATCCGTCTCACAGCATATGCAGCAGAGCTAAGCTTGTTAGCTAAAATGGTGATATGGCCACCCCATTGTAATTTAGAATCTATTGTTATTCCTAAAAAGGTAGTGTTATTTACAAATTCTAATCTTTGGCTACCCAGTACGACATGGACGTTTGCTTGTCTGACATTGGGCATTGTAAATTTAACGCATTTGGTCTTTTCTGCATTCTACAATAGGTTGTTTGTAGAAAACCAATTTGAAATATCATTTAAAATTTGTTAACATTATTCGCATCTGTACTATGCCGATTTACTTTGTATATAAGTGATGTATCATCCGCGAACATTACTATGCCAGCTTGTGCCTCGATCATGCAAGGCAAGTCATTAACATAAACCAAGAAGAGAAAAGGTCCCAGAATTGATCCCTGAGGTACGCCTATTTTGACGTTAGTTCCGTTTGACTTAACGTTGTTCACATGAACAGTCTGCAGCCTATCTGTCAGGTAAGATTCTAATAGTTCTAGGGATTTTTTGTTAAAACCATACCGACGTAACTTTAGCAATAGTGTCTGATGGTCAACACAATCAAATGCTTTAGACAGATCGCAGAATACCCCAATGGCATCCTGAGATCCCTCCCATGCGTCGTAAATCAAGCTAACAAGGGTTGCTCCCGCATCGGTGGTAGATTTTCCGCGAGTAAAGCCAAATTGTTGGCTGTGGAAAAGATTGTTTTGATTTGTCGTGAAGTGGACTTGCATTTGATTTAGCATCACTCTCTCAAACACCTTACTCAGAGCTGGCAAAATAGAAATGGGGCGGTAGTTACCAAGTTCTGACTTGGATCCCTTCTTAAATAATGGTATTAGTCTACTATTTTTCATTAGGTTAGGGAATATACCTTCATCTACACATTCATTAAAAATTAGTGCCAAGTCAGGTGCAATAATATCAATTACATTACTAATTAAGCTAACTGATATGCCCCAGTGATCTTCCGACTTTTTCATTTTGAGATTTTTAAATGCTTTCAAGATGTCACTGGGGTCGATATGTTTGAAGTTAAATTTAGATGAAGAACCAATATTACTTTCGAGAAGGGCCACCGCACCGAGGGCACATGAATTAACAGAAGAAGTGACTTTAAATGGAATGTTGGTAAAATAATCTTCAAATGCATTTACAATATATTTCGGAGAGGTTATATTCTTGTTTTCTAATTTAATTTTAGTAAAAGTATCCCTTACTTTACATTTACCTGACTCTTTGTTTATAACTTTCCATGTTTCTTTTATTTTGTTAGGAGCCTCAATTATTTTCCTTTTGATGTGAATGGATTTAGCCTGTCTACATACTTTTTTGAATACTTTGGAGTAATTCCTAACATATTCAGTGAAACTTTTATCAAATCTGTATCGTTTTTGTGCATATAGATCAAACAGCGTTCGTCTACTTTTATAAATGCCTACTGTTGGCCACTCACAAAATTTCGTTTTAACACTACGATTTTGGCATTTTTGTTTGAATGTGTCTGAAAAAGCATCAGATAATGTACTAAATAAACTATTATAATGGACCTCAGGATTATTACGTATATAAACTATAGAATTAAGCTTTTTCTCAAACAAGTTTTTGAATTCTTTAATTCTTTAATTCTATTTTTTTTTTTAAGTTTTTGAATTCTTTAATTCTTTAATTATTAATTCTATTAGAGGTTATGGGCCTACACATAATTTTCTCATTACACTGACTATTATTACTCTTGGGAAAGGATACTATTTGACCACAGTGATCTGATGGCAATTTACTAATTACAGACTTGCTTAAGCACTCACAGTCCGTAAAAATGTCGGTTCACAGAAAATATTTTCCATATTGTAACTACCAAATCAATTTAAAAATGGAGTACTTTTCTTACACTGTTTTAGGATGTTTATATTGAAGTCTCCGCACACAATTAACTTCTTCCTATTATTTGACGCAACCCCTAGAACCTGGTCCATGACCTTGGTAAATACACTAAAATCACTGTTAGGTGGACTGTATACGCAAACTACTATATCGACGCCTTATAGTGAAAACCTCGTAGTTTAAAAGTAGCAACTTTTCAGGAGGAAGAAAAAACTGCGTGCTGTAAATTTTTTGTACCGTATCTATGTTTTTTTTTTATCATTTTATATCAAAATGTGATCTGCTTTTATATCCAGAACTATTGGATAGTATAAGATTGTCCGAAATGAACAAAATGCTACTTACGCGGTACTCGTACAAAAAACTCGACAGCAAGCATGCAAATACTAGGTTTTCTCAGATAGGAAGCGAATGAAAGTCGTTTATTTTATTAAATAATTTTTATTTTTAAGTTACATATTTTTGTATAAGACAAGTTGTTATTACAAACGTCTTAATCTACAAAGTTAAACACGATTACTGAGCACTATATTTTTCTGTCCTTGGTATTTCTGGTACCAAACTGCTTGACTAGAATTTCCTGGTGGTCATTTGGTACCACACATAAGTGTGTGAACTAAGTAGATATTAGAAATAAAATGTTCTCTGAATCAAATGTTACAGCATAAAATCTTACCCTAGTCAGTAATTATCAAGAAAACCTTGGTAAATAATGATTACTTTAAATATTAAACTAATAACTTTATTAAAAAAAAACAGTAAAGAAACTCAAAAATGTACTTTGGCTAACAAAATAATTAAAACTCTTATTATAAGTAATTTCAGGCTTCAATAATCAAGTTTTTATTACGCAATCTAGGCACGTCGATTTTTTTATTTAACATTAAATTGTTAAAATAAAATACGACTCCACGTCGATAAGTTATCCCCTAAAACATAAAAGTACAAATATACAAAAGTAAAAAAAATACAGCAATTATTCTGTAAGTAGGTACTGCTCTTCTGCAGGTACACGTATTATTTCGTCGTTGATCACTGCATTGGTGAGGCAGCTGGTCGTAGAATGAGTGTACATCAATAGGCAACACAGTTTTCAATTCCTGCAAATGAATGTACTTGCTTCGTGGGATTGGGAGTCTACTGTCATATAATACTGGCATTGAATCGGAGAGACCTGGCATTTTAATCCTTTTTGCTAGTAACTGTAAATCTTCGTCATGAACTTTTTTATAAAAAATTGTCCCATCACTGCGGTACTCTATACAGCGCAAATCAAATACGGTTGCGTCCCCAGCTTTCTTTCCAGGTCTAATGGAGTTTAGGTATGGCATGGAGCTAAATTTGCGGAAGAAAGTATGCTGTAAGTATGTAACGATGTACGGTTTTGTCAGTTTAGCAGTTTTACAAATTTCGACGTATTGTGCTGGTGAATAAATCTCACGATTTTTTAGCTTTCGCTCAATTGTAGCGTGCATGGAATCACACTCCATTTGGGTGTGACCCTTTTCAAGATATTTGTGCGTAATAGTTAAGGATTTTTGCTTTGCAGCAAGAAGTAAGGCGTTTGCCAGTATCGCATTGCGATTTTGATTAGTGCAGCCATCGCTCCAGAATATAATGTGTTTCACAGTGTCATCAACATTATTATTCAAAAAATGATAGAGAATACTAGCAAATTCATCGGCTGTCACGCCTCCTTCACACTCATTCCAGATAAAGCTGTATCCTTCTGAAGTTTTCAAATCAAAAATCGTAAAATTGTGCACCTTTAATTTGGTTTTGTAGTAAAGAGCGGAAGCGTTTAATGCAGGTGACAGTAAAACTGCCTGCAAATCGAATGTGAATACTTTTACAGATGGATCAGACATATTTTTGTCTGACGACTTTTCTTGTCTTGCTTTATCCTTGCGCAAAACATGAAGGTTGTAATCTGCTTCACTTATATTACCAACCCTTCTGGCGCAGCACACATCGCATTCATCTTTTTTAGGAGAAAATAAGGAAAGATTCATCGTCTCAAATTCGTCCCAAAATATGAAATTTGATACTTTACAGGCATCTTTCCCCTTTTCTGTGAGATAATTCATTTAAATAAAAACCTCGTATGTACGTTTGCGAGGTCTTCGTTGAAAATAATAAAAATGAAATCTTCATAAGTAATTAATGAACTAGAGAAATGGATCTTAGTTTTTAGTACATTGCATAATAACATTTAAATACATTATTATATTATTTTAAATCTAGTTCACTGGCCTATTTATTAGTACGAAGACCTTGTAATTATCTTTACGTACTTTTCCTTCTCGACGTAATACTCATTTACAAAATAATACCTTGTAAAAGTACAAACGTGGTTTTCTATCTCAATTGAAGTTAAAGGAAAACCTCTTTTATGGCTTTACGAGCTTTAAAAACTTATTTATGTATCTTTACGAGGTAATTAATTAAAAAACCAAACACTTATAAACACAACTTTTAAATTGTTACATCAATCTGTATAAAAATAAGTTTCAAACATGAATAGTACTTACCTTCTATCGAAAAACACAAAATTATACACCTACAGCAGGATAAACTCAAGTAATCAAATTTTAAAAGAATAACGACACGTTCGCTACAAGGTATTCACTCCGAACTGACAGTGGCGAGTGTTCGCGAGGTTCTCATTTTCTGTCATAGATGTCGCTACGAGTATCAAATGAATGAATTAGTGAAATTAAACTTTGCATTGCGAGGTTTTCTTCCTAGAAATGCAATAAAGTAAATTTGAACAAAAATGCATTCCCGAGGTTTTCACTTTAAGGCGACGATATACTGGTCAAGCTCGGCACAAGCCACCTCAGCACATCGCTCAACAGAAAGTCTAACTATGTCAGACCGCCCTTTGCTGCGAAGACCATTTTTAATTAAGACCATGGAGCCACCTTTAATCGCAGACTTCCTGTTAAAGCAAAAATATTGTAGTTGTTTATATTGAACATCATCTCATTCTCGTTGAGCCAATGTTCAGTTAAACACAAACAGTCTTACAACAAAAAATAATTTAAACACTGGTCCAACAAGTTTTTAGTTAAACATTGTCGAAACAGTTAAACACTTGTTGGAACGGTCTTTAATTTTCGCTACCACAAAACCGTGTTTATCGGCAATCTAGCTAGACAACGTCTATGTTTTCACTGTTGACAACACTGCTCACCATTCATTCAACTTCTAAGTATTCGTTCGTTTGTGTTTCGTATTATGCAATAATGTTTATAGTATTTCAATATGTTTTATAAAGAGATACTAATTTTCTTGTATGTATCTCAAAAAAAGGAAAATAAATGGATTTTGACTAACATGAAATGCTAAAAAGGTTACATATATTAACGTTTTCTAACAAAAACGAGATATCATAGGTACATAATATTTTAGTAGAAGAAGAAACGGAACGTGATGTGTCAACTCGGTCGGTTTTGTTTTTTATCAATATTGTCAATGACTAATGCTTGTTTTATTGTGTTACCGACGGACGATTCGAATAATTTAAAGATGTAGAATAAAGAAAATAAAAATCGACTACTTGGAGATAATTGGTCGCAAGAAGAAAAGGTAACTTAATCATTTTATGCATGATGCCTGTGTAAAAACAGAACCAGCAAAGCTTTTATGATTGAGGCAAATTTGGCAATGAAGAAACGGACTCTTTCATTATTAGAAGATGAATATAATGTTAAAAATTAATTATGAAAAGCAAGAAGCAGCCCACCAGCAACTACACTTTCATAAAAGTGGGCGTGGATTATCAGTGTACTTCTAAGCTATCATACATGTATATTCTGTGAAAGTTCAGAAATTTTTGTGGAAATAATAGGAATTAATAATAATAATAATCAAGAATTTGGAGTGGGTCAAGATACAAAATAAGTATGTTTAAGTATATGATGTTATTGCCTGTAACGTATATGTAACTGCAGGGCTATTTACTAACTATGGTCTTTTGTTACTTCTATTGCAGACTAAAGGAACTGACGGGAAAACCCAGAGATAGGACACAGTTAAAGGGTTCCTGGAGGCGAGGCAAGGTTGCAGCTAAGAAATCTGTATCACAACATAGGAAAGCTTTGCAGGCCACTGGTGGTGGCCAACGCCCATCATCTTCTCTGCCAGATGACCTAAAAATAATGTCCTTGTGCCCCACTGATTTTGTTGTCGAAGATAACTTGTTTGACAGTGATGCTGTTCTCATAGTAAGTATCTAGTGTAGTCATCATCATCATCAGCCTGGCCGCCACTTGGTTGCCAATCTGGTCCATCTACCATCTTCTCGCCTTGCCAAGTGTCCTGCCCACTTCCACTTAAGCAGAGCCATCTGTTTACCTACATCAGCCACCTTGGTTTGGCGTGTAATTTCGGCATCACGGATGCGGTCGGACAGCCTGATGCCTAGCATGGCAAGCTCCATGGCTCTTGGTGCTAGTTGTTGTAGTTTTTTTTATTTTCATTGACATTGGTGATAGGTACTTACAGTGATATATTTACTTTGTAGGGTCAGGATGATGCGGATAATATGGATATCTCACAAAATACAATATATGACACAGCCTCTCTTTGTTTCAACTCGTTTTCTACAACAGTGGGCATCGGAGATAAGGAAAGAAATTTAACGACCCAACTCAACGGCTGAACCGATTTGGATGAAATTTGGTAGGTAGATAGATTTTTTTTGGGTGCAAAGGGGCTCTACCAACATCTATAGGGCCCCAGCGACCTCACCTGCTAGTGGCGCACCTGCTGATAAACGGACGAGGCTCGTTAATTTACGGTACCTATGGAGTGGCTTCGGCCCCTACGTGGGTACCAGGTGGTACAACAGTGTTGGTCCGGGGGGGTACCACCGTGCAGCTGTGCTAAAGCCCCCCAAGTAACCCAGCCCAGGCTGGGTTGCGTTAGGGGTTCAGCAGCTGCACCGCCGGGCCCGGGGCGATGTATGGTGCAGCAGGCATGGGACCAGTGGGGGCGAAACGGAGTCTAGTGTGGGTGGTGTGGGTCGATTCGCCGGCCAGGGAGACCCTTAGCAACGGCGTTGCCGCGGCCGCCCGCAACACAGTCATGGGGCCCGCCTGGGGCCAACCACCCCAGGAGGCTGCCCCACATGTTGCGCATAATCCTGATGTGGGATCGCCGCTCCGGGTGGTAACCGGTGTGGGGTAGCGGCGGCCTTGCATCAGGGGGGTTTGGGAGCCCTTCCGTCCGGCGGGTCGGCTCCGACCTAACCACACGGTTCTAGACAAAGCTAGCCCCTGCGCTTTGTCACTTACTGCTGCACCAAATGTCGCCCTGTCTTCACGCTTCTTCTTCAAAATCTACAATGGCAGTGCAACAAAAAATAAATAAACGTTACACAGCGGCCCTAGGAAACCCCACAACTTCACATTTCGAGGTGGAGTTCACTAACGTCCGTGGACTCCATGCGAACCTCGATACCGTCCACCACCACCTTGAGACGGCACGGCCCGCTGTGATGTTCCTCACGGAGACACAAATACGCCGCCCTGACGACACGTCTTACCTGTGTTACCCCGGCTATGTCATCGAGGAACAATTTCGAGACAAAGCCGGGGTGTGCGTGTTCGTTAGGGCGGATGTTTGCTGCCGCCGGTTGCGCTGCCTAGAGAACCCCTCCAATTCCGTCCTTTGGCTGCACGTAGACCATGGCTCTATGAGCCAGATCTACGTGTGCGTCTACCGATCCCACACAGGGGATTCTGAGACAACAAAGCTCTTCCAGTACCTCAGCGAGACGGCTGATGAAGCGCAGGTGCGGTTCCCGAACGCTGACCTAGTGTTTCTGGGGGACTTCAATGGCCATCACATTGAATGGCTGGGGTCCCTCAAGACTGATCATGCGGGTAGAGCCGCCCATGCGTTCGCTCTCTCCCACGGTCTGACCCAGATGGTATGCGGGATCACCCGGATACCAGACAGGTCAGATCACGCGCCCGCTCTGCTGGATCTACTGCTGACGAGTCGCCCAGCCCAGTACAGTGTTTCGGTAGGAGCCCCACTGGGTAGTTCCGACCACTGTGTTGTTCACGCTGGCATGAAGGTGTCACCTCCTGCACGTCCTGTGCAAACGTCACGACGACTATGGCACTACTCGTCAGCGGATTGGGACGGTCTACGCGATTATTTTGCGTCCGTCCCCTGGAGCCAGCGCTGCTTTGTAGGAAAGGCTCCTTCGGATAGTGCTTCTGCTATTGCTGGCGAGATCAGTTTAGGGATGGATTATTACATCCCTTTCACTGATGTCGCCAGTATCCGCAGAGCCCGTCCCTGGTTCGGGCGAGATTGTGCCAAAGCTGTTCGACAAAAACAGTCGGCATATCGCGCCTGGATCAGGGCCCGGGCTGTGCGCGACCCAAACGTGGGCCACCTCAAAGCAGCGTACAACCGGGCCACAAAGTCGAGTAAGAGGGCCTTTAAGAGAGCGGATGCCCAGCGCGTCGCGCGGCTTGGTCAGGAGCTCACTTCCCATCCCACGGGCAGCCGTGGATTCTGGCAACTGGCCAAAGCCGTGCAATCTAACTTTTGTCAGCCCTCGCTGCCACCGCTGCGTTACCCAGATGGAACACTGGCTCACAAAGCCCAAGAGAAAGCGGATATGCTCGCAGACCTCTTTGCGGCTAATTCCCGGGTCGACGACCGTGGCCTGCAGCCCCCCGCCATCGCCAACTGTGGCCACACAATGCCTGATATTGTTATCAGGCAATGTGATGTACGGGCAGTGCTGCGGTCACTCGACACGCGGAAAGCCAGTGGCCCTGACGGCATTCCGGCGGTGGTGCTACGAAAATGTGCAGCTGAGTTGTCTCCAGTATTAACGCGTCTGTACCGCCTGTCATACTCTTCAGGGCTCGTGCCGGAGGTCTGGAAGGAGGCGAACGTACAACCGATCCCCAAGAAAGGGGATCGGTCCGATCCAGGCAACTATCGACCCATAGCTGTCACCTCAGTCATTTGCAAGGTGCTTGAGCTCCTTATAAATAAGCAGCTCATGCAATTCCTAGAGGATCACTCGCTAATCAATGATCGACAATACGGCTTCAGGCCAAAGCGATCAACGGGTGATCTTCTGGCATTCGTAACGCATGTCTGGGGTGGGGCTATGGAAAGGCACGGCGAGTCCTTGGCTATTAGCCTGGACATCGCCAAAGCCTTCGATAGGGTCTGGCATGCTTCGCTCCTTTCCAAGCTTCCGGCATATGGTCTACCTCCTCAACTGTGCAGCTGGATTGCCAGCTTTTTAAACGAGCGCCGAGTGCGGGTCCTCTGCGATGGCCAGGCTTCTCGCTTCTTGCAAGTGAATGCCGGGGTACCGCAGGGGTCCGTACTATCACCAACTCTCTTTCTTCTGCATATCAATGATATGCTATCCCTCGGGAACATTCATTGCTATGCAGATGACAGCACACTGCACGGGAGTTACTCGGTTCGTCCGACGGCGGGGCGATCTGAGATTGAGGAGGAGAGACGACGACTCGTGGCTGATCTCGACCGTAACCTCGACAGTATCTCTCAATGGGGTACCGAGAACCTGGTCGAGTTCAATGCCCGCAAAACACAGGCGTGTGCATTTACTGCGAAGAAATCCCCTTTCCTTCCCCTACCCTCTCTTCAGAATGCATTATTACCAATGAAGGACAACCTTGATATCCTTGGCATAGACGTTCGTCGAGAGCTCAATAATAAAAACTACATCGAAAGATGTATAGGGCTAGCTTCGCGGAAACTAGGAATACTGAATAAGGTAAAGAGATTCTTTACACCGGACCAGAGGTGTCTGCTGTACAAGACGCAGATTAGACCCTGCGTCGAATACTGCTCTCACCTCTGGGACGGCTCCGCGAAGTATCTGCTGGACGCTCTCGACGCTATGCAGCGACGGGCTATCCGTATTATTGGTTGTCCGGAGGTAACGGGAAGCCTTGAGCCGCTAGCTCAGCGCCGAACAATAGCTTCCTTGGCCGCATTCTACCGTATTTACCACGGCGAGTGTTCTGAAGAGCTCTTCAATCTGATCCCACCCTCTTCCTTCCGATCCCGACGACTCGTGCCGGGCAGAGATGCCACCCCCACACAGTGGATAGCATGTTCGCGAGAACCGAACGTTTTAAACGTTCGTTTCTCTGCCGAACGATAGTGGCCTGGAACGCCCTGCCTGTGCACGTGTTTCCTCCCACATATAATCCTGGGTTCTTTAAGCGGAGCGTGAAGAGGCACATCAGTAGGTCGTCAAGTTGAGGGCCACTCTCAATAGTAATGTGTGCTGTGAGAGTGGCCCACAATCGCTAGACGTCGTCACGACTTACCACCAGGCGGGCGGCGTCAATTTGGCGAACCAAATATAAAAAAAAAAAAAAAAAAAAAAGAACCTGGATTAACATACAGGCTACTTTTTATTCCGAAAAAACGCGAACCAAATAGCAGGCAAAGAGCTGTACTTATCCGGAACGTGTGTGTACCTCTAAAATGAGTAGGATTTCGACAAAACTGTATAATACAAAAGTTGTAGGTGGTAAAAATGGGAACTTTAAACCCCTCCCCACCCTCCGGCTCCCCCCCCCCCCCCTAGACGCTGGGACTTTTAGTATGTTACTCCCTAAGCACCCTGAACAACTTTCTGAAGGAATCACTTAGGTGCCAGCTAACGCACGCTACACCTCCCTTTCAGATATTCGTTGAGTGGACTAAAAGTTGGTATACTTATCTATTAAGGCTAGGTAAACAATTGCCGGCTGTTCTAAATTAATTGAAATCATTGTCTTCTCCTTTCAGTACCAGCAAAGCTGCAATTGTTGAAGCTAATATAGGTTTTTAGAACCAAGCTTCACGATGGATGGAAGATTATTATTAGATACAAATTAAAAATCCAGTATCTCAATGAAGAGCTGGTTCACCAGAAAATGAAGTGGTTGCCATAGTTGAAATTTTCTAACTCACTTTTGAATTAGTTCATCAGTACATTAAAATAAGTCAAAGGTTGTCAAGTAATTTGAGTTAGTGTGCCCTTTTTATACTTAATGAAACTTTGTTAGAAGTGCACTTGATTTTTATTTCTTACTTTTGATTATATTGTAAGTGTTGATTATTAAAAGTGTTGATTTATAAATTGCTGTCTTATTACAGCTCCCCTTACTGTAGGTGCTCTAGCCTGTATCCTAGGCCGTTGCCGAACATAGCGAACAATGTCAATATGCTCGTTCATGTCAATTGCAATGTTATGTAGCACTGCTAGAGCTACAATGGTTGTTTGGCAGTGCTTAGTGCACAAAACATACCTCTCAAAAGACATCGACTGCTTCGGATAGATACGTTTGTACCAAAGTCTGGATGTTTCCTATGTATTATAATATGTATGTATTTACAAAGAAAATGTATATAAGTATTTATATCAGTTTATCTAGTACTCATATCACAAGCTCTGCTTATTTTGAGACTAGATGGCGTTGTGTGAATTGTCCTAACATATTTATTTATTATATACTAGCTGTTGCCCGCAGCTCCGCCTGTGTGTTACTTTAGATCAACATAACTTTTTTATTTATGAAGCGATTGTAAACCAAATCGCAAATTCAAATCAAAAATTCAAATCGGTTAAGCCGTTTCTGAGATTAGCGTGTTCAAATATTCAGACAAACATACAAAAGTTCTAAAAACCATTGTTTTGGGTTTTATTGCGTTCATAAAGCCCCCGCCTACAACAGTTTCTCTATTATATTCTCTATTATACCATAAAAATTCGTCTTAAGATACGAAAATATAAATATTATTTATTATCTTCGTCGTGTGTGATAGTCCATTGAATTGTATGACGAGCGATATTGTATCTTAAGTTAAAATATTATAGTATCTTAGCCGTGTGCAGCGCCCCATAATGAACTCCACTGCGGGTGACGTAACCTGTTCTGAAGAGCTCTTCAATCTGATCCCACCCTCTTCCTTCCGATCCCGAACAACGCGTGCCGGGCAGAGATGCCACTCCCACACAGTGGATTGCATGTTCGCGAGAACCGAACGTTTTATACGTTTGTTTCTCTGCCGAACGATAGTGGCCTGGAACGCCCTGCCTGTGCACGTTTTTCCTCCCACATATAACCCTGTGTTCTTTAAGCGGAGCGTGAAAAGGCACGTCAATAGGTTGTCAAGTTGAGGACCACTCTCTATAGTATTGTGTGCTGTGAGAGTGGCCCACAATCGCTAGACGTTGACTTACCACCAGGCGGGCGGCGTCAATTTGGCAAACCCAATATAAAAAAAAACCTACGACAAACTTATAATTTGCGGTTGGTACAGTAATCGGGTCTAGGGATCGAACCGCAAAATTAAGTTTGTTTTTTATTGTATATACTTTTCCGGGATAAAAAGTACCCAGTGTGGTGCACAGGATATTAAAGAATAATTATACCAAGTTTCATCGTAATCGAACCAGTAGTTTTTGCGTGATGCCTGAACAGACAGACAGACAAAAAAATTTTTAATCACATTTTTGGGTTCAGTGTCAGTCTAGTAACACCCCCTGCCATTTATTTTTTTGATATCTTCAATGTACAGAATTTTCACTTCTACAGATTTATTATAAGTATAGATTATTATATTATATCTGAACCGTTGCTTCCACAGGCCAAAGCACCTTCCTACAGTATTTCTGGTTCGTATGTGGGCTCTATTGTAGGCTTCTTCATTTTCTGTGCCAGGATTACGTAGGGGTGTAAATAGATATGATGTGCAGGTATATCCACTGTCTCCTAGAACTCTGCCACAAAATTCCCCAAGTTCTAGCCTCTCCTTCAACCTACTCTCGTTGAAAATGCGTGAGTCGTGAACACTTCCTCTCCACTGTGCAACAATGTCTCTGATTTTCAGCTCAGAATCACAGACAACTTGCACATTCATGGAGTAATACCCCTTTCTGTTTACATATGCTTCACTCATATTTCCGCCAACTCTTCTCACTCTTATGTGAGTGCCATCTATTGCTCCAATCACAGTAGGGAAATTGGCAATAGCCCTGAAATAAGAAATTTTATGTGCACATCATGTCATAATAGGTACCTATATCTATCTCTGAGGATATTTAATTTTAATTTCACATGATATAACCTAATAGGTACCTGAATCCTCTCAGCCTCCTGTTGTTCTTCCAGTGACGTTGGCATGTTTATAAATAAAGAGGCTTTCTTAGCCAGAGCTTCTGCGACTTTTTGTGCGATTTTGCTCACGGTTTGTTGGGCAATCTCATGCATATCTCCACTGTCATCTTGATCTATAATAAAAATCAAGCACTTGAGGCACAGGCAATTGAGTAGGTACCTATCCGCGACTAGGCTTTCGTTAGGAGTCAGGGTGTTTTCAATAAATGTCAACATGTTACATGAAAGTATTTTAATCAAATAGACCTGATGGATGACGACCCCAATATCGCAATGCACAGGCTACCTGAATGGCTGGTTCAACACCACCACCATGAGCATCACTGTGGATCTCGTCATTTATGAGGTATAATATTTTATAAGTAGGCAAATACCTTGCTGAACCGAACAAACACCAAATATAACAACACAGCTGATAGGTGATCAATATGATTCCGCCATATTGCCATTGACAGGCGTAAAACATAACATAGCATCACGCCTTTTTCCCCGAAGGGGTAGGCAGAGGTGTGCAAACACACCCACATCTCGCCAGCTATGTTAGGTCCCATGTAATAGGGGGCGAGCCAATTGCCATTTACCGGGCACAAGTTCCAGACTCTGGGATAATTATCTTGGTAAAATTCTAAAGAGAATTATACATTATCCACCAGACCCGGGAATCGAACCCGAGACCTAGAGCGTGGCAGTCCGTACATAGTACCATTGTGCCGCCGAGGTAGTCTAGGGGTAAAACACTCGCTAAACAAGCATTCTCGGTTGTCTAAAGTTAGAACTGTTTTAAACCATGTCTATCCTTAACACATCGCTAAACACACTGTGGTAACGATTTTTATAATCATGTGTTCAATAGTGTTTTAAGTTTTTTGTGGTAAGGCTGAAAATATCTACATTTAATTCCTCTAGGAATAACTCGACTACTAATTCCTTGCTATCTTTAGCTCTGGTATTCCTGTTGTCTGGATATTCAGTTTAAATCATTTGTTATACATACTAAATTATTACTACAAGTACCTACCTAACAAATCTGTAGGTATATAATTTTGTTTACAATGTAGACTCGTCCATAAATTAATATTATTTGCTAGCAATGTAGCAATTTTATTTTTGTCTGACTTCATAAGATAAATTCTATCTTTGGTCTTAGAACAATTACTAATAAAATTATTAGTGTCAAAAAAAATAAGTAAGTGTCACTATGACGACATGTCATGAATAAAATTATTCAGAACATGTATTTTTTTATTATAGGATGAGGACTGGCAACACGCATATGGGAACGCACATAATATAATTTTAAATACTTTTAGCCTGCTTAAGCATTGTATACAGTACAATAATTCTTTCTTACCTACTTTGTTACTCTCACCTTCCAGTAATACAATAGTGGTACTACTATTATACTTGGATGACACAATTTTGTCTATAACCTCAGTGTAAGTTGCATTGGGCAGGGAATAATTAACACAGTTTTCAATGTATTTATTAAACATATAGCCCATATTACAACCCACCCCATCAGAAAAAACATTGTATTACTAGGAGGCTCAATGTTGGTGGTAGGATCAGAAGTTGTTTCCAGAATACTGTCACAAGTAGAGAGAGCTGGTACGGAGTCATTGATAGGGTGTTGGTCCATGTGCTCAGAGTTATAATGCTGAGTTATAGAATCAAGTAACTCTTGGTTGTGTCTACTGTCGTCTATCAATTTGTCCAATGCCAACATGTTTTCAGTATTCTGTTTACTTTGAAGTTCATATTTAAAGAATAAACTATCATAATTCTCCTGTAATTGCTTGATGTGAGATTCTAACGTGACCCTCACAACATCATGAGCCACCTGACTGTCAGCCAACTGCTTACTGCAGGCTTAGTGAGGATTAGGCCTACCTAATCCTCACTAACATTTGTTGGACTAAGGTCACTCACTAGAGTGACCGGAGTCCAACAAATGTTTTGCGAAATGAGACCGTTCTGGGCGATTACTGGCAAAGTGTGGGTATGTAAAAACCTTAAAATACCTACGATATATCAGTACCTAATATCACTTTACGTATGTATAGAACGTTACCATGCTTTGTAAGGTGTGGAACGTAATTATACCTGCCTAATATACTTTTACTAGTAGGTGCAGTATTCTTTTATATTCGTCTGGTTTTTAGAAATTGTTTGTACTCAAAGCGAGTGTGTTTACTAAGTTTGTGGGCTGGATGAACTTACAAAAGATACCCCGGCTGCATAAAACAAGCCCGGCTTTGAGTGATGAGTGAAAGTACTTATGATTCTGTCTGAGCGACATAATCGGTTCTTCAAACAAGCAAACGTTGTGATTTTAATACCTACTCTTTGAAAGAAGTTGGAGATAACCTCAAATAATTTTACAAAATGATAATCTTGAACATTTGAACCGATTCCGTAAGTAGTAGGTACATAAAATGGTCGCAAATTTCCAGGTCTTAGCCTTGCGGAGGAGGGAACTGTCTTTGGTTCGAGTCCGGCCCAAGACTATAGTTTTCGCGTTTCATAATAATTATTGTAAAACTAGTTTGACAATTATATACACAAAAACCTTCCTCGAGAACCACTCTATCCATTGCTGAAAACCGTATCAAAATCCGTTGCGTAGTTTTAAAGATCTAAGCATACATACGGAACGGGCGACTTTGTTTTATCCTATGTTATGATTATTCGATACCGATTGTTCTAGTTGTTAGGAGAAACCAGAGCTCAACAGTAACCTGAAAATCTCGCAATCCCCAACATAATATCACGCCTTTATTTCCGTAGGGGTAAGCAGAAGTGTAATGACGCCCATATTTCGCCAGTCATTGTTGGTCCCACGTAATAGCAGCGAGAATATTTGTCAGAGCTTCATACGTCTGTCAGCAGGCGCACCACGTGTTGGTGGGGATAACTTGGGCCCCGGAGATGTTAACACAGTCCTCAGGGCAACTATCTCTAAACTAAATATAATATATAGAGCGCTGATAACGTCTGAACGAGTTAGTGCACTACTCGTAATTTTCCCTGATTCGCCATTTTCGTTAACTCGTCAGTTTCCATAACTCGTCAATTTCATCAAAATATTTGATTAGTCAATTTCCTTAACTGGTCATTTTCTTTAGCTCGTCAATTTCCCTAACTGGTCAATTTCTTTAATTCGTCAATTATCTAACTGGTCAATTTCTTTAATTCCTGGAACCCAACCTATGGAAAAAATGATACAGCCCCTTAGGTACATATTAACACGTTCAATGCTATTCTGAAAGTGTCGGTCATGTCGTCTGTGACCGTGTTTGACGACTGTTTTTGATCCATTCGCAGTTCAATTGAACTAAATAGGTACTACATTCGTTGACCCGCGTGGTTATTTAGTTACTACCATAGCACCAAAGAAAAAAGCAAAAACATCATTCGAAAACCATTTATTTAATCACAGTCAGAGGCTTTAATACCCATGAAGTTATTTTTCACATATATTACTAATATTATATTAATAAATTCTACAATAGGAGTTAATTGTGATACAATTTAACATCAAAATAGTAAATTAGATCAAGGGGTGGCCAACTAAACACAAGAATTTATATTTACTGACGTAACCGTCTACCAATTCTTCTTCTTTCTTTAAAAACGTGGCTCCATCGATGTTATCGATGATGTCCCCAATGTCAAGGTAATGCTTGGTTAGTTGATCTAGAAGAACTAGTTATTCCTAACTAGCTCCAGGTGCAGGACAAGAAACGTTGTACGGTATGTGAGTGTCTGGGAACCCGATTTTTGCGGAGCGCCAGAGGTAACCTAAAAAGTCACGAGCCACGCGCTCTACCGTCTACCAATTACATTCTTTTTAAAATTGTATGTAATTGTAGACAAGTGTAGTTTTAAGTTATTATGACGGAAATTAACAGTTATTTGAAGTGACTTATTAAAAATATTAGTGTGAGCGTGTCGTTTTAACATATTTTTTTTGCGTTACCACGGTCGACAACACTTAGGGCACTTTTCATGTCATGCGTGTTGTCCCCGGCCCGTATGCGTGTCGACCGGATTATTTAATGCGTTCTGTGTCACATGGGTTGCTGTGGTAACGGGGCTGGTCCCGAATTGATTTGAAATTGACACGTATGCGGGCTGAAACCGGTCGCGGGTGGAAACATGCATGACAGGAAAAGCGCCGTAATAGACGTGATAGAAAGGTTGGCCCATCCCTGTCATAAGAAATGACTAATACTCACTAAAAATCCTTGATCGAATAAGATTATGTACGTATACTGACCATTAATATAATTATACATATCTGAAAATCCAATATGGCAAGTAGTGTAGGAATGTGGATAATATTTATTTAATTCAGCTTAATCCCGAAGGGATTATTGATCTGTTCACCTAATATCATTGTATTTTATACTATTTAATAGGTGTAAGTACAAATTAATCCAAAAAATATGTAATTTTGAAGATTGCAATAACTTTGAATTACAACATTATATTAAATATATTATATTAAGATTTGTATAAGTATATAGTTTAAATATCAAGGTCTTAAGTATTGCTAAGCTCGTTAAACACCTTTCATTTACGACAGTACTTAGCAATAATACTATTATATGTATAGACATTTAGATTTGATAATATTTGATAAGATATAGACATACAATAATAGTTCTATAATTATTGTACGTATAATACGAAGTAGAGTTAATAACGCTATAACCAGTCCAGTATCTTCTACATACACAATAGTACTAGTCTAAATTATTTATATCTAGTTTCAAATAAGTTATATATAAAAAAAAAATTCAAATCAGTCGGCGACAGCTAGTAAGTTCAAATGCTATAAATTAGGCCGAAAAAGGCTAAAGTACCTAACAGAATCGAAGGATAGAATCAAAATGCGAATCGCCTTTAAATTACCGGATTGGGACCAAATAATTGTCGGCGTGGGACCAAATTGAAATGGGACTAGGATTTTTTTTTATCGAAACATAACAAACAAATACAGTCGAATTGAGATCGCCATTTTGTTTTGAAGTTAATTGATAATATATTTTTGGTTTTGGATTACCAAGGTACGTTTATCCTTTAAGCAGCATGTGTTCCCACTATGCTGTCAAAAAAGCAAAACAGATCAGTCTCTAAGCTCAAAATTAATACAAATTTATAATACTTTTTAGTAATTGAGCTGAGTTTACGAAGCTCTTTCTTTGGCGACTCGTGTATATCGTTCGTGGTCCAACTCCTCCTAAACGACTCGACCGATCTTTTTGAAATTTGGCACGGTCATAGTGACCATCACCGCGAGTGCATATATCTGAATTCATAAAGATCGGTCCAGTCGTTTAAGAGTTCGACCCGGATCGACAAACTCAGCTCAATTATTGCAACAGCAGAATGTATTGCATACCTAGTTTAATTACAATTAATATAAAACAGTAAACAAGATCAACAACATTGTAATTTGTCAGTGAACAGAAAAGACATAGAAGTTAATTTTGTTTTCTATGAACAACGATTACTATTTCGAAATAATGATTGGTTCTATTGTCAATGTGCGTCTCTGATTGGCTAGCAACGCATAGCAACTATAGCATGATTGGCGCGTGAAATGACAGGCCGGCTGCAACAATCGAACTACACACAATTTACATAGGGACGGTAAAGTCTGCGTTGGGTCATTTTCGAGCGCTAGAAATGCTCCTATGTATTTTCCGTTCACTGGTAAATTGTATTAAAACAATAAAAATTATAATTAAAGAAAATAGATATTCGTTTTTTGGGAATTGTAATTTATATTTAAGAATACTATAAGTCAAGTAAGTAAGTAAGCATAAGCAAACTCATTGTTTAAAATTACATTAAATCTACTTTTTAAGTTACAATTCAATACAAGTGAGTTATTCATTCACTATTCATCGAGTCGTTTCCCAACTCAGTTGGGGTCGGCTTTCCAGTCTAACTGCCATTCGGCTGCACTTCGATATTTTTCGTGAAGCGACTGCCATCTGACCTCCACACACAACCCATGGGGGATATCGAAGATCTGTAGTTAGACCGGTCGGACTTTTGATTTAGGGCTTCAACTACCCCTAACGACTGCCAAAGATGTTCGTATGACAACCGGGACCGACGGCTTAACGTGCTCTCCGAGGCACGGAGGGGTCTCAATGTCTTAAGAAATGGTAACATATCCTAAGATCGGTCTTGCGATGTGTTAACTTTGTCGGTTACCACTAGACCACGAGCGCCTCCAATGAGTTACAAAGCGCTATAAATTAGCGTAAAAGCTAATTTGACTTGACATTTTGGCACAAAAGTTCGTAAATTTGCCCTCACTTAATACTACAAGTATAAATAGTAAAAGTTATGCGGCTTTTATTATCTAATATCTAATCTTAGGTTAATAAGTTTAATCATTATATGAGATACAAGATATATAATTGTAAAGTTTGAAACACACTGGTCCTTCACATACGACGTATGCCGCGCGACGTGGGAGACAGCGACACACTGGTGCTACGTTTTACGACGTCTGACGTTTACGTTATTTACGCGCTATGACACTTTAAACGTGTGTGATAGCGTCGCACGCGTGGGATAGCATGGGAACACGCGAATGACGCGTAAGTTTGCAGCAGTGTTTGTTTGATACAAATTGTATAGGCCAGATCCTGTTCAGATGTCATAACGCGTGGTGTATGTCGCATGTGAAGGATGAGTATGACCGTGCCTTAATACTACAATAGATGTTTTGAGTGCTATTAGTATGAAACCTAATGTTCCACTTTGAAAATATGACACATGATATTACCTATAATTTTTTTAAATTATTATTATAATAAAAAGGAATGAATCTCGCGATTTTATTTGAACAATTTTTAAACCTCAATCACTTTTAAATTTCGGAATAAAGGTGGATTGAGTAGCATTGGTATTTGTTTTGGTTCGCGATTTACATATACTTGCGGTTTCTATAGTTTATCTATGATATAAAGGATGTCTTTAAGGACTTCAGAAGAACGCTTCCAAATTGTGGAATTTTTTCAAGTAGTTTATAAAATGGAACTTCGTATTGCGTTTCATAGAGACATGTTTTGCGGCTATTAAAGTTGTTATTTATTTTTCTATATTAGCAAGAGTTAATACTACGAAAATGTATACAAGGTTAATTGTAATTAACTAGCATCCTCGCAGGGGTAGATAGCTGACATCATAAGTAACAACGTTTGTTCTACGACTTTTTATAATTCGTTAAATTTTACTTTCATACAAAAATAAATATTAACTTAGTTTTGCGTCTGACAGTTATTAACTCTACGCCGCTCGTAATATTTAGGTAAACAAACTCGTATCATCAATTCATGCAATGCACGGATAGGAGGCATTTCTTTTTGCGAGCCGCCAGTCGATTATTAATCGTTACTTGGATGAAAAGTGTAGGTATTTATGTTACATCTTTAGCATTTTTTAGGCATCTTTTTGTTTTTTCAATGTAGCCAGTCCTAAGCCTGGTAAAGTATGAAGGGATTGTGGACTTAGTGTAAATACCTAGTTACTTTCTACACGCAACAAACCACACGAGCAATTATAAATCTGGCGTAGAAAGTACCTAGGTACTAGTAGGTATTATTTGGTAGCGCAAGCGCGCGCGAACGTGCGTGCGAAGGTCGACACCTTCAGTTTATGAATGAAACATAGACTTAATAGTGTCGCGTTATAAAAATAAAAACTTGAAAACTCATTATTAAGTAATGTATTCAGTTTTATTAAAAGTCGTAGAACAAATGTTGTTACTTATGATGTCTGCTACCTACCCCTGGGAGGATGCTAGTTAATTATAAATAACCCTGTATAAGTCTCGGGATATGCCCTGTAAATGGTGCACCTGCCGATTAACGACAAAATCTGACATCAAAGTGTTTTTCAAAACAGCAATAAAACTAATAAAATAGTAATAAAGAAATGGGACTAAACAATTGTTTTAAGGGACCAATGGGTGGGACTAAAATGGGAAGTAGTAACTTTTTTTCAAAATAGGTCCACTTAATCTAGATATATGAGGAAACAAACAAAAATACAGTCAAATTGAGAACCTCCTTCTTTTTTGGAAATCGGTCGAAATGTGTGTTGAGCTGCAATATACTAATAAAACTACTGACAATAATCATTTAATATACTTCTGCCTACCCCTCCGGGTAGACGGTCATGTACTTCCTTATTAGGGTACATTTAGAATGACTCTCCATTCGCATATGTGTCTAGGTGAACATTCTTGATTGGAGTGCGACACATTGGGCATTGCCTTATTTGCGATGTGCAGAGAGAACAAAATCCCCTGTAATGATCAGGTAATTATAGACATTGACGATAAACTGTGGGTGTGTTATAAACTGCTGCTCACCCCTTCGGGGATATTGGCGTGTCAATCTATATATTTAATACGACAATTTGTCTGTCTGTCTGTCCGTCCGTAGCGTTTTTCAATTTACATACATTTTCATGAAATATTAAAATATTCTTTTTTTTTTATTTGAGGCGATACAAAGTTCGTCGAAAAAAAAAAAGAACTTGCACTCCGACGTTAATTTAAGCACATTCTTTTGTTTACAGAGAACATCATTCGAACGTTAGGGTTGTCAGTAAAGTACCAGCATAATTTGGCTAATAATTATGACGTTAATGCCTCAATTGAACTCTATGGTCAATGCCGTGTCACAAACAAGAGACACCCCTTACTGACTTACAACTTGCAAATTGTCGCTGACGTCACGTATTTTTTGCGATTGTTAGGCTAGTGACATATGCCTGCCCGGGGATCGAATCAAACATTAGTGTTTCGGAGTTTGGGTGTTTTCTATATAATAATATGTTTTTATGTTAATCTATAGGTATATATCGAAGAAAGTCGTGTTGGTTAAGAGATGAATGGCTCGAGAACGGTTGGACCGATTTCGCTAATTCTTTTTTTGCTGTGTTCGTTATGAGGATCTTTTGAAAAAAAAAACCGTGAAATTACAAAAATTAATGCGGTACAAAGTTCGCCGGGCCAGTTAGTTTATAAAGTATGTTCAATCAGTTGTCTAGATCTCACAGCACAAGCTAGCTTAGTTTGGGCTAGATTACGTTGCGTGAAAATGTCCGTAATATTTATTTATTTATTACTAGCGGACACCCGGGGCTTCGCCCGCTTGTCAAACTATATACAAAAACCTTCCTCGAAAATCGCTCTATCCATTGGTGAAAACCGCATCAAAATCCGTTGCGTAGTTTTAAAGATCTACGCATACATACAAAACGGGAGACTTTGTTTTATAATAATGTAGTGATATGTTTTAATTATTGACCGAGCGAAGCGACATTTTTTTCTTCGTGAGCATTTTTTGATCGAGGGGAAAGCTAATAGGCTTGCCCCCTATTACGTGGGACTAAAAATACTGACAAATTGTGGGTGTGTAATGCACCTACGCCTACCCATTCGGCGATATAGGCGTGATATGTGTGCGTGTGTGTGGCAAGGTAAAATAATGTTTGGAATGTTCGCGAGGTCTGGTGTTCGTTAACTAGTATATACTTACTTATGATTGCAGGGCTCCAGCACGCAGGTAGCCTCGTCGTTGTAACAGAGCGTGCACGAGTTGTCGCCCACAGTTGAACACCTCAGCTGTGCCAGGTACAAGCGGCGTGGGATCACCTGGGGGACATTACATTTATATAGTTAATAAATCATTTAATAACTAGTACGGTGTTTTACGGTGTCTCTAGTACGCCATAGGTGACTTTTGACCCATTAGGGCTAGGTCAAATTTTCGATTTTTTGGCTTGGCTCCAGGTCGAGGGCTATCCATAGAGGGGTCAACTATCATTGGAGCATAAGCAGTTCTCGAGAACTAAGGAGGGACAAAAATTACATTTACCATTTCTATATTATAGATAGATATAGATATAAAATTATCGTGTTTTGTTGAATTCCTGTGAAACGGGTTGACAGGTTATTATGAGTTTTTTGAGTAATGTCAAAATGGCATCTATGGCAATGACAAAACAACATTTGCGAGGTCAACTACATATACCACGCCTATATCGCCGACGGGGTAGGCAGAGGTGCATACACACCCACTTCCTGCCATTATTTATTTTGGTCCCACGTAATGGCTAATCCCTTTCGTTAACATAATATATGTAATCCTAAAATGTTTTGGCACAATGAATTTCGCATACTTTTTTTGGCATAATTATACTTGGTCATAATTGATTTTTAGCAGCATATGTGGAATAATTATATTTAGGTCTAATTTATTTATGCATAGTTATAATTTGCACAATGTTTTTAGGCATAGTGTACATTCGCCTAATAGTATATATTACTAAAATTGAATAGGTATAAATTAATGAAATGAATGGAAAATAAAAAAGTTACTTTAACCAGTATTTCCTATATTTTATAGTGTCAAAGTAGGTTTAGGTGCGGCGGGGGTTGGCCCTTGGGCCACCCCTAAGCCGCCTTTTAATTATTTTACATAGTTACTTATTCTGCGTAAGATGATTATGACTATATTCATTATTGTTTGATACGTTTATGCCTTTATAAAGCTATGCTTATAAATTTTATGTTTAAATATGATTATGCTAATTTTATTTATGATTAAGACAAATATGCTAAATTTGTTATGGATAAAAAAATTATGCATAAATATCATTAGTCTAAATTACCATATGCCAAAATATTTTATGGTTATTTTTTTTATGCAAATGGATAGTGAACCCCCCGTAATAGAGGGCAAACCTATTGACGTTACCGGGGACTATAGAAAATCCATAACGACTCTGTTATTCCAACAGCCTCGACGTATGTTACATATCACTAAATAGAATATCAGTCAAATCATGTTACTTGCGAGCCCTAAAAAGACCTTGTGGTAGTCTCTACAGGTTTTTGAATATCGCCAATGGGTTGTGGAGGTAAGATACGAGGGTGGATTGAAAAGTAGTCGGCCTAACACTGATCCATTTAGTTCTAAAAATCAAATCTACCCACATTATTTAGTTCAGTTCAGACCTGTTAATTGTGTGAAGTTTGAAACGTGTGCGATAATTAGTTTTGATTTTATAAATTTATTAACAAAGCAATCTGACATCATTTCCGCAAATGGAGCAAATCGAGCAGCGTGCCGTCATAAAGTACGTCCATAAGAAGGGGCTGTCATCAAAAGCTATCCATGATGATATGGTCAGTACATTAGGGGATTGCGCTCTTTCATATTCATCCTTAAAAAAATGGATAGCAGAATTCAAGCGTAGAAGAGAGAGTGTGTAAGACGAACCCCGCTCAGGAAGGCTTTCGACGTCCACTAATGACGAAAATGTTAAAAAAATACTAGACTTAATTATGGGAGACCGCAGATTGAAAATTAGAGAGATAGCCGAGATTATAGGCATCTCTTATGAATGTACTCAAAACATAATAGCAGGACTATCCTGCAGCGATGTGCCCGATAGCGACAATAGGCAAGGCGAAAAAATTTAAAAATCCTCTTTGTATTTCTAATATTAATTTTAATAGTGTACGAAAACAATTTGTAGTGTCATGGCGTCGGGTATGACATCATAATTACAGTGTTGTCAGTCAGAACAAAATACAGTGAAGTTTAGGGGACAGTGACGTCATGCGCTATAAATGACTGTTTCGGTCAAAATGGCGGATTGCAATTTTGTAATATTTAATTTTATTGAAAATCTTATTAAGCTTAAATGTTGAAAGTTAAGTAAATCAGAGTTTTTTATCCTTTTAGTTTGTATTTTCTCGTAAAATCATTGAATCTTTGATTATTTTGATCACGCAAATAAAACGCTCTCTATAAAATGGATTCAACAAAACTCCTGTCAAAATGTAGGTGTTTAATGAAAACCGTCATTGGTTTAATGTACCACTTTGGGTAAGAATTAGAGATATTGTGTTCTATCTTATTAAAGTTCTTTTATTTATTTTTAATCATCAATTGAATCATTAATAGTTAAAGATTTGACAAATTACAGAATAGTGACGTCATAGTTCAGTTTTTCATACAAATTCCTCCGAGGTCTATCGTTTTGACATTTGATTTACAAAGGAGCTAATATGATTTCAGTCATAGATAAATAGTCTTTATAAGCCGCGCACGATGCGAGTGGGATAGAACCCTGTCATAATAACCGCTCCGTGACGTCATCAATCGCTGAAAAGTACGGATTACAAAACAGTATTGTAGGTTAATCTCCGTCGCTATGACGTCACCAACATGGCCGCCATTCCCATTGTCATCTTGCGCGGCTTATATTACAAAATCATGAAAGGTTGGTATCTTGCAGATCCTACGACATGTATTTCAAAGTATTGTTACTTCAGATCAACCATCTATAGATAGATGGCGAGTGTCACCCGTTTTCTTCTTGTCGACTACAAAGCGGCTCTGATACAGGTTGCCCAGTAATGTTTGCGTTCCACACACATTACATTGAAACACGTCAAAAACCAGATCTAAGAACAATAACTACTACTAGTAGTTCTTGGAAGCTGCAGTGACGTTACGTCATCCTCGACTGTTTGACTGTTCTGACGTGCAGAGTGGTTGTTAGTGATTCAGACCGGTAATCAGCGCTCTATATATACGTAGTATAGAGATAGTTGCCCTGAGATTGTTACCTTTTTCTCTTCAGGCGTGAGACATCCAAAGTCATTGAAGCGATTGAACTTGCGGTCGATTGGCGGATAGCGGAACGGTTCCGTGCCGAAGTTGAAACGGCATTGCTGGAACGCCATGAAACTGGCCGCCGCGAAGAAACCTTGGCTGAAATTAGCCTCAACAATTATTACACACATTAGTATATAAACAATTATATAGCATCACCAATTTCAATACTTCTCAATTTTAAGGTCTAAGGAAGGTTTAAAAGGTTAACTTGATGTGGTACGAAGTTCGCCGGGACAGTTAGTGATACTAGGTCGCCGCAGTCGCGAAACGTACCGTTACGCTGCAGCATATATTTGAGCGAAGCGAGTTTAAATTCAAAATTCTGGCATCGTAATAACCTGGGTAATTCTGTAAGCTTTTGATGAGTGCAAGACAATTTAACATAAATCGTTTGAAAAATAATTTGAGTCACCCGTTGAGAGCTCCCCAATAAATAACAAACCTTGCATTTTCAAACAATTCCTTTCGAGTTGCCACCACATCCCCATTGAGCGAGAATACAACTTCCTTGAGATTCATGTCGATGAGACACCCGACAGTGTTACCCGGCTTCCAACAGTGTACTCCAGGCACCTTCGTGGGCTTCGCGTTATACCATACGAATTTGCGACACCCATCGTACGCCACAGATACTAAATCGTCGCCTATTCCAAAGCCATCCTGTAAATTATTTATTTACTAAACATTGTTATTACAGGTTTTAGACCGCTAATACAGAAATGTGGCAACAGGAAAACAATAAACTACAAGTTTAGCAATTCAGGGTCACCCTTTCCGACTCCACCAATGAGCTTTCCTGTATTGGGTAATCTCTGGATCGATTTTAACGGGACTTTCATTGGCGGATAGCTGATGGCTGATTGGCTACTTTTTATAACGGAAATGTGATCCCGCTTGAATCGGATACCATTTATAAACTATTTTTACTGACATGATGTGCATTTTTCCAAATATAGTCGTATACTAATTAACACGGGACCGTAAGTATAATATAACTTTTTTTTTAATATTTATTTATCAATACATGTACTCGTATCATATATAAACCGAAATAGGGTGATGGTACCCAAAATTGTACTAAAGGAAGTACCTTTGTTCAATAAATTCCATTAAGGATTTTTGTGGACTTTTATGTTCAACAGATTTTTACAAGAAATTGATCTTTTACGATAATTATATTATGGCGTCCACTAAAATTAAACTAACACGATGCCATTGGACACAATATTTTTCTACTATCTATATATTTAATACGACAATTTGTCTGTCCGTCTGTCCGTTCGTCGCGTTTATTTTATGTATAATATATATATGTATATATTTTTTTATTTTATATATATATATATGTATATATTATTTTTATATTTAAGGCGATACAAAGTTCGCTGGGATAACTAGTTATAATTATTTCCAACGGGGACCCCGGCAGCCGGACGCACGATCCACCGGCGACGTTTGCGGGCCATTTCGTCCCCAATTCTCCCCTTGGGGAGAGTGTGGTAGATCCAGCTCTCTCACGGCCCCCCGTCGAACCTTCCCGTGTCCTTTATAAATCTGATCATCTGTTCCACCTTCAGACCAAGAGTTTCATCAGCCAGCAGGTGGAAGCTTGTTTCTTCGATGTCCATGCCACTCCCAAGAGTTTCATGATGACTCGTCCTTTTCTTGCCCATTTTTTTTTTAAATCCGCGGGCTGAGGTCGCGGCTGCACCTACATCCATTGCCGAGCGCCTCTGGTAGAGACTGAGAGAATTCCGGCGTTTTCTTGTCCATGACCTTGGTGAAGATTTTCGACTGTCTAATGTCAGTCGAGGTCTTCCATCTTTGGTTGGTTTCTACTTTTGTTCTATGACTGATTACTCCTTTCCTGATTTTGTGCACTATGGGCAGCCGGGGCTTGGTCCCACCTAGTTTTCGTCAGCACCTTCTCTGGCTAGTTCGTTATATTTTACTACTAAAATGGGGCCATCGGTACCCATAAAGGGAGTTAACTAATAATTTACAAAAGGAAGTAATACTAACATGGTTCAGAAACAGACTATGCTTAGTCGCATAGCCGATCTGCATCACTCCTGGTGTGATGACAATACACTCGTAGTACCATACACCACTGGAGACCTGCGTTACAATATCACTTTATTAACAATCTGACACTATCATAGAAAAACACGTCAAAATTTACACAAAAACCGACTTCAAATTACCGAAATGGAACCAAAGAATTATCGGAATGGAACCAAAGAATTATCGGAATGGAACCAAAGAATTATCGGAATGGTACCAAAGAATTATCGGAATGGGACCAAAGTATTATCGGAATGGGAATGGGAATAAAAAAAAATTCAAAATCGGTTCATCCAGTCCAAAGAATTGAGGTAACAAACTTTAAAAAAAAACATACAGTCGAATTAAGAAACTTCTAATTTTTTGGAAGTCGGGTGAAAAATTAGTTTACGCTAGTTTACATACTATAGTCTATTTCACATAGGAAGCGGCCGGTACTGTTTTCCTCATGTTCGAGGAGCACCACAGCTGGACTAGACTTAAAATATGACGTCATCGAAGCGTTTGAAGCACTGAGTTTCTATATTATATAGAGGGAGCAAATACTAAGCGACTCCGATATAGGTTGCCCAATATATGTTTGCGTTCCACTAGGGGCGCCACATTACATTAAAACACGTCAAAAACAACATCTCAGAACAATAAATACCAACAATAATTAGTTCCATTTTATGCCACACGCAAACTAATTCTGGGGAGTTGTAGTGAAGTTACGTCATCCTAGACTGTTTTAACGCGTAGAGTGGTTATTAATGGTTCAGACCGGTTATTAGCGCTCTATATATACGTAGTATAGAGATAGTTGGCCTGAGGTTTGAAGTCTCTGATAAGAAGGCACGTGCTTTCAAAAATTATTTCCTCGAACACGGATTTGATGTTGTACGTTACTTACATTATGCCTCAACTACACTATGCTAGTCACATTATATGCAGTGATTAATCACTGGTGACATAACAGTGACTGTACATAATTATTTTATAGTCCGAGACGCCCAGGACTGTTATTGAGTGTGCCACGTAAGATTTTGTTGCCTTTCATCAATATTTCATCGCAAGGTTTAATTTTTTTTTAATAAATTCTACTTTTTAATAAATTCATTCGGCCATTTTGGACATAACCCATTCTAAATGTGCCCGGTGACGACAATAGGCTTGCCCTACGTGGGACTAAAATACTGGCAAATTGTGGGTGTTGCACCTCTGCCTATCCCTTCGGGATATAGGCGTGATATGTGTGTGTGTGTGTGTGTGTGTGTGTGTGTGTGTGTGTGGTAATTATTTTAGAGTAGCAATCATTTCCTTGCCAACGTGACCGGACGCTTCCTATGTGAAATAGAGAATAGTTTTCAGACACCTGTGTAGTAAAGACTGCTAATCTATATATTTAATACGACAATTTGTCTGTCTGTATGTCTGTCCGTCCGTCGCGTTTTTCAATTTACATACATTTGCATGAAATTTTTTTTAATATATTTTATATATACAGATGTCCCAAAACTCAATGATAATCTGGGACCAGATGAAAGGCCAAGTTACATTAGTTCTGGGAAAAATAAAAAAATATCTATATCACTCAGTTCAGCGATAATAGATTTTTTTTCAAAAAAGTTGAAATTCGACACCCTTGGTCGCATTTTTAAGTCCTGATCACTAATGTCACAATTTCGCTGTGATTTTTTAATTTCGTAATCTTCATTAACGATGCTAGTAATCGCAACTAATGCACAATTAATGCAAAAAACATTGTTAATTTAATAAAATAAGCTAAGTTTTAGTGAGTCATGGTTCACTAAAATATTGTTAGTTAACTTTGACACTACATTTAGAAAAAAAAATGTACTACGCTACCCTTGGCAAGTTATTTCAGAAGATGGCGCATTTAATCAAGATTTCAAAATAGTGCAACACTAGACACTTTTCTTCCTATTAAAAATTTTATTTCTTATTTTTTTGCAAATTGAGCTCATTTCAAAAATAATAATTGATACTTTTTTGTATTGACAGATCGGGGTCTCGAGTGTGTGTGATGAACAAAAGTGATAGAATGAGATAGTTAGTGACGCTGACAGTCTGTCAAGAATGTCCTGACAGATGGATCGAACGCAGTGGTTCAATTTTATGGCCTCCTCGTTCCCCCGATCTAAATCCAGTTGATTTTTTTACTGGGGATGCATAAAAGAAAAAGTCTATTCGAAACCAATACAAAATCTATCAGAACTTCGCCAGAAAATTGATGCAGCGTCAGAAGAAATAAATGCAAAAAGGTTTGCACGACTGGTGAAAAGGTTTGTTGTAAGGCGTTGCAGAGCCTGTATTCGTGCCGGAGGCGAACAATTCGAACATTTACTTTAGTTTAAGGAGAATAATTAAATAAAAAGTATTACGATGGTTCGTTCATTATAATTATTATTATTATGTATTTTTACAATAAGATTGGTTATTAAGTGACTCAATTACCTCTTTGCTTTAAATAATAATTTTAATTCAGAACAGAAACAAAAAATAACAAAGTTAAGTAACAAAAATTTCTAATGTTAAGTTGTTCAAAATGAGCTCAATTTGCAAAAAATAAGAAATAAAATTTTTAATAGCAAGAAAAGTGGCTAGTGTTGCACCATTTTGAAATCTTGATTAAATGCGCCATCTTCTGAAATAACTTACCAAGGGCAGTGTAGTACATTTTTTTTTCAAAATGAAGAGTCAAAGTTAACTAACAATATTTTTGTGAACAATGACTCACTAAAATTTAACTTATTTTATTAAATTAACAATGTTTTTTGCATTAATTTGTAGTTGCGATTACTAGCATCGTTAATGAAGATTACGAAATTAAAAAAATCACAGCGAAATTGTGACATTGGTGATCACAGGACTTAAAAATGCGACCAAGGGTGTCGTATTTCAACTTTTTTGAAAAAAATTCTATTATCGCTGAACTGAGTGATATAGATTTTTTTTTTATTTTTCCCAGAACTGGTGTAACTTGGCCTTTCATCTGGTCCCAGATTATCGTTGAGTTTTGGGACAGCCTGTATATATATAAATATATATATATATATTTTTATATTTGAGGCGATACAAAGTTCACTGGGATAACTAGTTTATATTATAAGCCGCGCACGATGAGAGTGGGATAGATACAATAACCGCTTCGTGACGTCATCAATCGCTGAAAAGTACGGATAACAAAACAGTACTGTAGGCTAATCTCCGTCGCTATGACGTCACCAACATGGCTGCCATTCCCATTGTCATCTTGCGCGGCTTATACATCTGGGGTAAGGAATTTGTACTAATATAGTTTTGTTTTATTATGTACCTCTTGGTATTTAAAAAAGATTTTACCTCAAATGTGCAGCGTACACTCTCAAATGAGTATGAATCGCATCTAGCTTCCAATCCGTCGGCCGATATCTTTAGATATTCGCTTACATCCTGTGAGTTGAGGATGGCGTTGATTTCCGTCATGTCTTGTAACTCGTATGTGAATCTCCGCCCATCCGCAATGACTGTAAACAAACGAATTATAAATAAACAATAGTATTTCATAATTACAACCATCATTTGATGCTCATCGCTGTGAATAAACCTCCCTCAAAGAGACGGGAATTCAGCCTACAAACATTGGGCACACTAAAAGTTTTGCACTTCTAGCTAATCGGAACTATTTGAATTTGGAATGTTATATTCTTTAAACGTTGCAACCTTCTTAGTAATAAAAAGAAAACAATTGGCGGGAAATCATTTGTCAATTGTTTTTTATCACACATCAAAGTTCTACGTATGCAACGAAAATGGAATTAAGTCGAAAAGATTTTAGAGCGACGATTTTTTATGATTTTAAAAGTTCTCTCTCTCCGCAAGACTGTGCCGCTCGTCTTCAAAATGCTTTTGGGAGAGAAGCACCTTGTTTGTGCACCGTGAGGCGATGGTTTGCTGAATTTGAGAGAGGTCGTCGTCGAGTTTCTTTACATGACGAATTTCGTGAAGGGCGGCCTTAAGCGTTAAGCGGTTAATTGAAGAAAACCCGCGGATTACCTATGAGACAATTCGAGGACTATTGGGGATTGGTATGAGTCAAATCCAGAAAATTTTACACGAAGAATTGAAAGTTCGGAAACTGTGTTGTCGTTGCAACTGACAGCGGAGCAGAAGCGGGCTCGCGTGGAATGGTGCTCACAGATGCTACTTTAGTACGACCACGGACATTCTAATGCTGTTTATGACATTGTCACGGGAGACGAAACGTGGATTTATTGTTTTGAACCCGAAAAAAACAGCAATCTTGTGAATGGGTGTTTGACAATGAGAACAAGCCAACAAAAGTGAGGCAGGCGAGAAACGTTGGTAAAAAAATGATCGCGTTTTTTTCTCGGCTACGGGTCCCATCTGTACAATTCCACTTGAAGATCAAATAAGTGTTAATGCCGAGTGGTATTCTACCATTTGATTACCCAGGGTGTTAGAAAAAGTTCGCGAAAGATGACCCAAAAGCCGCGTTCTTCTACATCATGACAACGCTTCTTTACACACGGCCAACAAAACAAAGTCATTTTTAGCTTCCGAAAAAGTACAACTCGTCACCCATCCTGCGCATAGCCCCAACCTAGCACCCTGTGATTTCTGTATTTTCCCCAAAATCAAAGATTTGATGAGAGGTTTCACTTTTACCAACTCCGAAGAGGCAGTGATAGCGTTCAATCAGCACGTAGAAAACATGCCTTCAGATCTGTGGTCCTGCTGTTTTAAAAAATGGTTCGATCGAATGAAAAAATGTTTAAAATGTAAAGGAAAGTATTTTGAAAAGCAATAAATATAATATTTTGGTTTTAACATGTTGTTTTTTTAAGTTACGCAAAACTTATAGTGTGACCTACGTATACCACGCTGGCCAGACGGGTATAATATTATATGTCGAGTTTTCCTTCTCTAAACATAGGTACTTCGATAAACATACTTATAAATTTCCAAATACACAATAGTATTATATATTTTATATTTAAATTCAAATTCCATTAAAAAAAAGAGACGAACAGACAGAGCATTTGTTATAAAACTAAAAATAAATAAATATATAATGTTAGGAAAATTCCCACAACGCCATCTAGTCTCAAACTAAGGGGTACACTACATAAATACGAATAACTTTATTCGGTCTGTCACAAATACGAATTTCAAAATACCGATTTTCATAATTCCGACTGGTTCAAAATTCCGAATATAACAACTCCGATTGATCATTATTCCTATTTTTATAATTCCTAAATTTCAATATTCCTAACGTTTATAATTACTACTCTCAAAATACCGAGCTGCAATAGATCGAATAACAAAATGTCCGACTTAATGATATTTCGAAACATCAACAATACGAATTGTTTCGAATAAAAATATTTTGTTTCATTCGTCACATACCAAAGTATGTTTTCCAAATTGTTTATATAATACAGATCAATTCCGGTTGTGGTCACAGTTCTAACCTAACCTAACCCACTTCTACACATTCCAGATACCCAGACCAGACAGCGTGAAGTTGGTTCTGCAGCGATTTATTTCTGTCACTAAATTCTGTAGAACAAAGAACAATTCCGGCGCTTCGCCGGCCGCTGCCGCGGAACGCTCGCTTCGCTCGCTCGGCTCGCGCTCTGTTGTGGTCACAGTTCTAACCTAACCTAACCCACTTCTACCCATTCCAGATACCCAGACCAGTGGTGAAGTTGGTTCTGCGGCGATTTCTTTCTGTCACTAAATTCTGTAGAACAAAGACCATTTCCGGCGGTTCGCCGGCCGCTACCGCGGCACGCTCGCGCTCTGTTGTGGTCACAGTTCTAACCTAACCTAACCCACTTCTACCCATTCCAGATACCCAGACCAGACTGCGTGAAGTTCATTCGGCAGCGATTTCTTTCTGTCACTAAATTCTGTAGAACAAAGATATATTCCGGCGCTTCGCCGGCCGCTGCCGCGGCACGCTCGCTTCGCTCGCTCGGCTCGCGCTCTGTTGTGGTCACAGTTCTAACCTAACCTAACCCACTTCTACCCATTCCAGATACCCAGACCAGACTGCGTGAAGTTGGTTCTGCAGCGATTTCTTTCTGTCACTAAATTCTGTAGAACAAACATGTTGACTTTTAGTTTATTCGAAGTATTGAAAATCGGAATGTCGTGTTTCGGACCGAGAACCCTTCGAGCATTTGACTCTTCGAACGTATGAAAATCGGAAAACTAACAAATCGCATTAATGACTTTCGGTGAAATAAGTTTCGTGATTTTTAATAATAAACATTACAATTCTTCGGTATTATGAAATTCGGACTTTTGAAAATCGGAACTGTGAAATTCGGAATAAAGTTTTACGGAGTATTTGGGTGTTCCCCAAACTAACAGAGCTTGTGATATGAGTACTACATAAACTGATATAAATACTTATTTACATTTTTTTTGTAAATACATACATATTATACATAGGAAACAGCCAGACTTCGGCACAAATGTATGTGTCATCACAAAAAAATTGTCCCAACCGGGAATCGAACCCAAGACTCCGACGTCAAAAGCGGATGCACAACCGACCATGCCACCGAAGCAGTCAACCTTAGGGTAGTAGGTATTCGTCATTAAAAACATTATTTGAGCTTTCTTTATGCCATGCAATGATTTTAAATACAATGGATTTCGGATCATCGCTCAAAAGTGTCCGAACTAAAAGAGAAACAAAACGCTAAAAGAGAAACAATCGCGCGCCAGTCTTGATTTTGACAACTGAACGACAACACGTTGCACAATGCCGTACTGTATTGTAAAAACGTGTAAAAACTACGAAAAAAAAGCAAATTGAAGACGGTGTATCATATTTTCAGTAAATAAGCTTTTGTTTTATTATTTGCAATTTATTATTTCACTTAAAATACAGTATTTCGTCGATAATAAATTAAAAGACAAAAGTAAATATTGCAATCCAGTCCAATACCGAAGTACCTATCTGTCTCTTTCGAACTCATCCCAAGCTCAGTAAAAAGAAAGAGACCATTTCATTTTCACTGAATAATGTACTAACAAAATGACCATTCAGATTTATTCGGATTACCGATAGCGAAAATAAAAATAAAAATAAAATAACGTTTATTATCTTTGAAATTTTCAGAAAATTATTTAGATTCGTCAGAAGTTGGTGTGACTCTACCGAGGGTTCCAATATGCAACGAGACTGAGAAGAGCCCTCAAGAAACTCAGCTCGGCTTTTTTCAAAATATTTCATCTTAAATCTAATACAGAGTTATTTAGAAAGGAGCAATTCGTTACGTTGTTACAACCAGGCCGCCTTGTCATCTAAGAAATCATTAATACTATAATAAGCTTTATGGCACAATTTACTTTTTATTAGTTTTTTAAATTTATTGACAGATAAATTTGCTATTTCGGTTGGCAATGTATTGTACATTCGAATAAAGTTCCCCGCAAAAGAATTACTCACTTTATGAAGCCTAAATTTAGGAACAGCCAGTTTATCCTTATTTCTTAAGTTTAGATTATGATTATCACTATTTTTCACAAATTTACTTTTGTTCTTGTGGGTATACAATAAAATTTCATAAATATACTGTGAATACACTGTAAGGATGTTAATATGCTTAAACTTATCTCTTAATGACTCCCGAGACCCCATTCCATAGATAGTCCGGATAGCCCTCTTCTGCAACACAAAGATGCATTCAATATCGGCAGCGTTACCCCACAGTAGTATGCCATATGTCATGATACTGTGGAAGTAGCTGAAGTAGACAAGACGCGCCGTTTTAATGTCTGTAAGTTGTCGGATCTTTTTGACAGCATAGGCTGCTGAACTAAGCCTGGCCGAAATTTTCCCGATATGAGGCCCCCATTGCAATTTGGAGTCTAACGTTATGCCCAGAAAGACAGTGTCATCGACCAATTCTATTATATCATCCCTAACCTTAACACTGGTTTTAACAAGTCTTACATTAGGTAAGGTGAATCTTACACATTTAGTTTTATTTTCATTTAATAATAAATTATTAGCACAAAACCAGTGGACTATCCTAGAGAGGGTAATGTTTACATCGTCAAGTTCGCGCTGTCCACGTTTAACTTTAAATATTAAAGAAGTGTCATCAGCAAACAAAACTACCTCGTGGTCGTCTCTTATGAGGTGAGGGAGATCATTAATATATACTAGAAAAAGAAAAGGTCCCAAAATTGAACCCTGCGGTACCCCCATTGCTACAGGAGAACCAGGTGACTGTTTACCATTGATCACTACTTTCTGGACCCTATCACATAAGTAAGAATTGACGAAATTCAAGGCCGTCCCCCGGATTCCGTAATGATCAAGTTTCTTAATTAAAGTCTGGTGCTGAACGCAATCGAAGGCCTTAGATAAGTCGCAGAATACACCATAAGCATCATATGACTCATCCCAGGCCCTGTATATACACTCTAATAATTTAATTCCGGCATCAGTGGTGGACCGACCACGAGTGAAACCGAATTGTTTTGTATGTAATAGTTTATTAACGTTAAAGTGATTTTGCATTTGATTAAGCATAATTTTTTCAAAAATTTTACTAAATGTAGGTAGTACAGAAATGGGACGGAAATTGGACGGATCTGAAGTACTACCCGATTTAAACAGGGGAATTAATTTACTAGATTTCATTAAATCAGGGAACACACCACTATCAACACAATTATTAAATATTAATACTAGTTCAGGAGCAACCTTATTTCGTCTAACATAAACAAGTAATTACAATTTATAAGATTATGGAATTTATTGTAGTCTTACATTAATTATTACGCCTACGTAGGTACATATCATGGAATCCTTAAAAGACTTTAACAAAATAAACCTACTCCATTGTTTCTATGTTCACGTAGTTCAACTATAAGCTGCATAAGGTGAATTAGTCAGGCGGACAGATAGAAGCTACGTAATGCGATAAATTAGTGCAAACAAAAGTGAACACTATTCCGTTGAATCAAGGTTTAAATTTTAATATGAAATTTGTTTATATCTATGTATGCCTATGTATAATGTATAGGTCGACTCGGGACATTATTTTCTTGCGATTTGTTCTAGATCCTATGTCCGTTGTATTATAAGGTCTTTGATGCCATGTCCCAAATTCAAAAAAGATTCTACATGTGTCTGATATTCAAATAAATATATTTAAACTGCATCTATGTTTGTCACTTAAGTAGACTCCTCCAGTTTCACACACAAAACAATAATATCTGCATTGGGGTTTGAACCATAATTAAAATGAATCATATAATAATAATTATTTTAGAGTAATAATTTCCATGCTAAAACTGTCAACGTGATAGTGCAGCCGCAGTATTATGAACTACAAAACAACACTGAAACCATCCTACTTGAAATAGAGTTTAGTATAGTACAAAAATTACTTACATATATTGTCTAGAGCCCATTGGGCGCAGAAAGCAATTTGCCGCCATACATAATCTGTTGTGTATTCAGTTTGTTCCAAAAGAATAAGAGGATGTGTTTTCTCCAATTCCAATCTCGTGCATATGTTAAGCTTGTTTTCTGTCGTATGACCAAACTTCTCAAGCGCTAACAGAGCATGGAGGCGAACGTGTGGGTTCTGATCAGTAATCTGCAAATAACGAAAAAAAAACAAATCACGCCTATATAGGTAAATTAAACATCCTCAAACATTCTCCGACACAGTTCAGTATCAGCGATTTATCAGTGCATAAGAGACGCGTTTGTAGTCCATCCATCCACCGAGGGTCGGCTTTCAAGTCTAACTGCTCGCGGCTGAACTTCGATATTTTCCGTTAAGCGACTGCTATCTGACCTCCACAACCCATGGGCGCTATCGAAGTTCAGAAGTTAGACCGGTCGGACTTTTGATTTAGGGCTTCAACTACCCCTAACGACTGCCATAGATGATTGTATGACAACCGGGACCGATGGCTTAACGTGCTCTCCGAGGCACGGAGGGGTCTCAATGTCTTAAGAAATGGTCAACCATCCTAAGACCGGTGTTACTAGATGTTGTGACGAAACGAAACGCGTCCCAACATGTCAGTGTCAAATACGACTCAGTCATCACTGATACTGAACTGTGCCAGTTGGAACTGAGGCTTCACTGATATGTGTGAATCGACCTTAAACATGAGAATAAACCCGTTATAGTAAAATTCCTTACCACAAAAGCCACCAGATATTCAAGGATATCTTCAGTGAGTACGGCTATACTATGCGGTCCTGCAAGCTTGTCTGCAATACAACCTAGTATTATGCAGATATTTCTGTCAAAGCAAACACTTGTGTGTCCGGCTATGACCCGCTCTTCATTTAAATGAAACATCTTCGCCAGCTGGAAACACCGATATTAAGATCTAAGTTTGTTGTACAATCACGACTAAAATAATACATAATATGATTGTGTCACCAAAATCAGGCGAATGGAAAATAGTTGCAACGAGTTTTTATTACCAGATTTTTATCTCACAGGCTCTACCTTAAAAACTCACAATCATCATTCACCGAGCCTTTAACCAACGCAATTGGGGTCGGCTTTCCTGTCTAACTGCGATTCGGCTGAACTTCGATATTTTCCGTGAAGCGACTGCCCTCTGACCTCCACAACTCATAGGCGATATCGAAGTAGGTCGGATTTTTTATTTAGGGCTCCAATTACCCTAACGACTGCCATAGATGTCCGTATGACAATCGTGACCGACGGCTTAATGTGCTCTCCGAGACACGGAGGGGTCTCGGTGTCTTAAAAAATGGCCACCCATCCTAAGACCGGCCTGACTATATGTTTTTTAACCTTTGCAATGTTTTAACATTGTCGGTTACCACTAGACCACGACCCTCAATTATAATCTATTAAAAACTCACAATGTCACCGGAATATTGCCAATACCGTCAGACTACATGCTATCTCGCAAGACTGACATAATAAGTGCAATTACTGGCGGTTGGAAAAGAGTAGCTGTGGGTTTTTAGTTTTTAAAGGTAGAGCGAACTCAGGGCCACTATTTTCCAATCGCCAGTAACTATTATCGTGCCATCTATCATATTACAATTCGGTTTTTACAATTCTACGGAGACAAATACAAGTGTACATGAACAAGTGTACCAAAATATGAAAATGTAATTAGTTATGTTTGACAGATTAATGTACATTCACAATGATTTATATTGGGCAAACTTAGCATTCTTATTTTTGTACCAATAGGCACATTACACAACAATAGGTATATTTAAGTGTGGAATAAATTAAAAGTTAAACGAGCGGCCTTATCGCTACAGAGCGATCAGTTCCAGGCAACCCTAGGTTAGAAAGATGGATTGGATGCGCTAATCTCAGGAATTAACAAATCGAATTGAAAAAAAAATTGTGTAGAATAGTCAATCTATCAAGGCAATGAATAACAAACCTGTAGGACAGCATCTTTGGACGGTAGTGGACAGTCATCGAAAACTATAGTGATAGCCGATGGTCCGAGAGGATTACTCATAGGTATCAGCATTACCAATGCGTTTAATACTTTGAACCATCCTTCCTCTTTTTCCGCGATCACATGCAGTTTAACTAATGAAGGTGGAGTTTCTTCTCCACTATAACAACAATATAGGGAACACTTTGAGGAAAATATACATTTATTCAACAAAAGATACACACATTCAGCCTATATATATATATATATATATAATATATTATATACATACGCTGCGCTGGCAGTACGAAATGGTATAGGGTTTAGTGTCTGGTTTTCCTTCTCTTAACAACTTCACTTATTTCGATAAATATTATATTTCTAAATATAAATATACATAGAACACCCATTTTAACCATTAACCGATTTTAACTGATTCGGTGGTGTGGTCGGTAGTGCTTCCGGCCGGTTATCGGCTTTTGACTCCGGAGTCTCGGGTTCGATTCCCGGGTCGAATCAAATATTTGTGTGATCCACAAATGTTTTGTTTCGGAGTTTGGGTGTTTTCTATGTATGTTATGTATGTATTTAGAAACATATAAGTATGTTTATCAGTTGTCTAGATCCCATAGTACAAGCTTATAGCTTAGTTTGGGCTAGATGACGTTGTGTGGATTGTCCAAAGACATTTATTAAAAAAAAAAAAAAAAACACACCCAAACTTCCGAGATTCGAACCCGCAGCCTCAGGGACGGCAGTCGCATACACATAACACTGCACCACCGAGCCAGTTCAGTAATCTTATAACGTAGGTAGGTGCTTAATGATTTTTAAAGTTTTATGGATCTCATTCTAAGAAAATGAGGAAAAACAGGAAGTACCAGCTTTCAAATAAAAAAGAATTATCAAAATCAGTTCATCCAGTTGAAAGCTATGAAGTAAAAAACATTTTAAAAAAATCAGTCGAACGAGTACCTCCTTTTACGAATTCAGTTAAAAACAAATGTTAACTTACTTATCCACATAAGTCGCGAGCAGTGACAGCAATTCAAGTACAAGTTGAGTTACATCCTCAAGTTCTGGTGATTTGGGTTTTGCTACTCGAGGAACAACTACTGGAGCTGTTGACGATGAGGCTACGGTGGCGGCAGCAGGAGGCCCGTAGGCCTCGTCTGGAATCATCTCCTTACCCAAGCACTTACCCATTATCTGTTAAATTTAGAATATTATTATTATTATACGAGGGCTATAGACTTGGAGCAAACTTACGTCACTTTATAAAGGCTGAAAATTTCTCAGACCATATCCCCACCAAAGGTAAGAGCGGTCAGTAAGTATGAAACGTCGGTAGTGGTTACTTCCGGAGATATTAGGTAGCAAAGGTCGCAGAGTTCAATAGCGTCTGGCAAGGGTTTGCAACCGTGTCAGAGGTCTGGCATTTGGTGACGTGATTTCTATTGTTATTCCGAAGATATCAAGAAAGATAGCCCTAAACAGATATTATTTTATCCTTTTTCAATAACATTTTAACACGCCGTGGGTTTTTCAAAATTTAGTTTTTTTTTTTTTTACTTTTCAGAGATATATCAAATATGTTACTGCAGCGCCCTCTAGTGAATTAAACTGCATCGAAACCGGACTACAGTTTTGATTTTGCACAAACAAATATTTACTCCAGCGCCCTCTGGTGAGTTGTCACAGTAACACCTATTTAGGAACATGCGCTAATCAAATCTGAACCCATAACTGAAAACTGCATCAAAATCTAACTAGTAGTTTAAGAGAAAAATGGTAACATTGATTATCACAAACAATGTTTGCTGCAGCACCCCTTGGTGGGGTGTAATCGTAACACCTATCTAAGAACATGTACCAATCAAACCCGAACCCATAACTGAAAACTGTATCAAAATCGGACAAGCAGTTTTGGAGAAAAATGGCAACATGTATTTGCACAAACAAGCAAACATCCTCTCACCCCAAACGCATATAGGTTAATGTAGCCAAATCGCGTCTGGTCTCGTCCTGTTCGCGTCCAAACGACGGGTCACTCCTACAAAACAGTGAAATTATAATCATACCGACAAACTAACAAACAAGTTCAAAATATGGCAAAAATTTGCCATATATTTTAATTTTCGAAAGTTTTTGCATAAAATCTAAAAAATGTCACATGACATGAAGTTCAACATCATTTTAGAGGTCTTTGACCATGCTAGTTGATTGCAGCTGGTCTTGAGTCTCTAACTATTACCGTTCTCGATTTGACCTTGACCTTGAGATCAGAGGTCAAAGGTCAAGTTCATTTTAGAGGTCTTTGACCATGCTGAGTTGATTGCGGCTGGTCTTGAGTCTCTAACTATTACCGTTATCGATTGAGATCAGAGGTCAAAGGTCAAGTTAATTTTGGGGGGTTTTCGACTATGCTAAGTCGATTGGCGATTACACTGAGTCTCTAGCTCTTACCGTTCTCGAGTTGAAAGTTGTTCACGGACGGACATTACTGTTGTATAAGAAATTTTCGTTTCGAAAACTCTAAAACGAACGCAAGTTCTATGAATGCTTAGATAGGTGACACGTACACATCATACACAAACATACTACGTGCACGCTGCCACCATTGCCTAAAAATAGTCTCTTGTATGAAACAAAAGTGTGTAATCGTGAGAAATTTTCCAAAAATATTAGTGAACTTTTCGCTTAAGTATATAGTTGATGATGACCTTAACTTTGGACCATAATTATAATAAGAATGATGACGATTACTGCTCAATTACTGATTACTTAACGTTAAAATATGGTGGAAGCAAACTACTACACCAAATTTATCCATAGACCAGGGGCCTAAGCCGCGTAAATGAACGTTAAACGCCATGCTACTGCTATACTACAATATTACAACTAAACACACAAGCAACGCGCCAGGGTGGCGCCAGAAAGTCACCAAACCGAATGACTGCAGAGTACAATCATCATTAGGTTAAGTTGGATTTAGTTACTCCCGACATTACCAACTTCCCAGCCCCTATATCCCGGGAACCGAGCTTCCCACCTAAATTCTGGGCAAATGTTTGTTCCCCTGCACCCCCTCCCATCACAAGTTCCATTCGCCTGCAAAACAATCCCGGGAATTCATACCGCAAAAATACCCAAGATTCCCAGTACCTGGGATGCTTAGTTTTCGAGATATGGGGATATCTCGAAAACTAAGCATCCCAGGTCAATTTTGCCCTAATTTTTTCCATAAACTTCGATATTATCGGTGACAGTTGGACATGTTTCTATGTTCCCCTACATATCTAGGTTCTATGAGTAGGTCTGGGGGCTATATCCTGGTAATACAACATCAATGTTCCCCCCTCACATGTTGCTATTGTGCAGTTTAAATATGTAAAATATTAGTAGACTACGCACGCAAACAGCTACTAGCGCGTCACAAGCTAGCAGGTTCGTTCGCTACTGGACTGCGTTTGTGTTAATAGACTACTAAAACTGCAAAAATTTGCCTTCGACGTGCAAATACGATGCTACTTTGCTACAATTCCAATACCTACGCTACTTGGCCTCCAGATCGCGTTCGATTCCCGGTCGGGACTAACTTTGTGTGATGACACATATGCTTGGACCGAAGTCTGGGTATTTCCTATGTATAATATGTATGTATTTACAAAAAAAAATGTATATAAGTATTTATATCAGTTTATCTAGTACTCATATCACAAGCTCTGCTTAGTTTGAGGCTAGAGGGCGTTGTGTGAATAATTGTCCTAACATATCTGTTATTTATAATCGGCTATAATATACACCACTTGCATATGAAAACAAGTTTTTAAGGGCAGAACCGAGTAAACCACCAGAGAAAAAGATATCACACCTGACATCATAGGTCAGGCTTTGAATTTGTACCACAATGGCGTATGCTTTTCTCAACACAGCGCAGATTACAGAGAGGTATACATTGTTTTAAAAACTTCGAGACTCTTTTTCAAAGTAATTAATGTATTGACTGATGAGGAGCATCAATTTGAGTTTTTTTAAGGTAGAAGGCCACGGCTGTGTCTACTTCTGGTTATACATTGTCGGCTGGTGTTACTACTGATCAATGACATATAACGGGAAACACCATCTCTAGTAGGAGAGAAAAAGTACTAAATATTATAACTTTGATGTTCTCTATTGTACTACTGTGTATTTCTATTGGCTCATTCTTTGCATGTCCAGAATTCTTATTACTAATATTATAAAGAAGAAAGATTTGATTGCTTGTTTGAATCGAATAAGCTCCGTAACTACTGAACTAATTCTGAAAATACTTTCTACAGATGCCACTTATTAGTGCAACTGTCTAATAAGTGCTGTCAGGTAATCATATCTGCTGTCGACAAGTCATTTCAAATTTAAACCTGCACTGTGAATGTGTTAAGGTTGCTAATAGAATAATTGTAAATCCTAACATTCATCGAGCCTTTTCCCAACTGAATTGGGGTCGGCTTTCCAGTCTAACTGCGATTCGGCTGAGCTTCGATATTTTCCGTGAAGCGACTGCCATCTGATCTCCACAACCCATGGGCGATATCGAAGTTCTGTAGTTAGACCGGTTGGATTTTAGATTTAGGGCTCCAACTAACCCTAACGACTGCCATAGATGTTCGCATTACAAACGGGACCGATGGATTAATGTGCTCTCCGAGGCACGGAGGGGTCTCAGTGTCTTAAGAAATGGCCATCTTAAGACCAGCCTGACTAGATGTTGCTTAACCTTTGCAATGTGTTAACATTGTTGGTTATCACGAGCCTCCTAACAGCGGAAATATCAACTATATTTTAAGTGTTTTCAATAGAAATGGGGGTCAATGCTCGGTCAACGGTGTTTGAACTAAGTGTATAATATTGATTTTTTATTAGGTACTAGCTGTCCCGGCGACCTTGTACCGCATTAATTTCTCTAATGATTCACCCAACTTTTTTAAAAGAGATCTTTTTCCAGATAATAATGAACACAACAAAAATCAATTAATAAGGTCGGACTAGCCGTTCACGCTTGACCAAGGGAAATCGGGATTTTCTCTATACTTACCTAGATTGTAATTTTTTCAAAATATATTTTCTTTTAATCCTGACTATACTACTTCCGAAAGTTATTATCATTGGTGTCATTATTTGTATTAAAAGATATTCATTAATATTTAGACTAGTTACTGAAAAATAGGTCTCACTACTTTTCAGTTCTTGTTCTCCTGCAACGATCGATAAAATTGCATAACTTGGTGTTTTCGCTAATTTCAGTGTTACTATAATAGTCTTTGATTGTATGATACTGAAAGGTCTGTCACATACACAAAAACACATAGGTACCTATTTTCAATTAACAAACATACATAAATAAACATATTGTTGAAAATCTATTCGATAATACTTACCGCAGTTTTATTTCTATGAGTTTTCAAAAAACTCGCTTGTGTAAACTACACCAGATTAAGGTAAGTACCTATATAGAACCACTCTTTAGTTTTTAGTTGTAAACAATCAATTTTGTCGGTGAACATAAACGCGACGCACGAACAGGAACGGACGGCGCACGTCGATCGATATCCAGTGTTACCACCTCCCAGAAATATTTATCCCTGAACCAAGGTTGAAAACCCCTAAAATTGGTAAATTTATATTTTTTTAATCCCCCTAATTTTTTTATTAAAATTACAAAATATTATCATGTTTTTTTTTTGCAACTTTCAACTCCTGCCTCCCCCCTCCCCTCGTGAGAACCGATATGTGTGTGTGTGTTTTTTTAAGTCCGCGGCCCAAGGCAGCGGCCGCTCTTACGTCCGTTGCCGGGCGGCTCTTGTGCACACGCAGAAGGTATTTCCACCTGTGTGGTATCTACGGGGGTTTGGTCGAGATGAGAATCCCGCGTCGTTGGGGTAGGGTTTTATCCCGCGTCAGTGAGTATTTTTGGTTGGGTGCTGTGGGGCAAAGGCCCCGCAGCACGTAAGCACTGTAAGGATGGCGGGTGGCTATCCCACCGCAAAAGACATGGCAAAGGAAGCGGCCGCGTTCCACGTACTTCCGGGTATCCACGCCCAGACCCACTACGAGCTCAGCATGGGCGCTGGGAGCGCTGACTCGCCCATGCTGGGCACTCCACCAAAGTGTGGAGTGCGGTGTCATTGCCGGAAGCCTCGCAGTGTTGACACCGGGGTGTGACCTCACGATGGATGCGAAATAAATAGCTACCGAAGCATCCATGCCCAGTGACGATCTGCGTCGAGCGATACGTGAGTTCACCATGCTGTCTCTGGAGCCAGTCGTCCATGATCAGTCTCACCGCCGCGATGACGGTGGTTCCCCACTTTGGTTGCTCAAGTCGCACCCTCCATGACTCCATAAGATCCTGGCGGAGTTGGGACCGCTGGTCCTCGATTTTTGGAGACGCAGGCATGTGTTTCCGCTCCAGGAAGCGCCGCCATGTTTGTGTAGTATTAAATAACAGCTCTTAAAGTATTGTATTATAATTAGAGCGTAGTTAGAGCGCAGCGAGCGAAGCTCTCATGGTGCAAGAAAGTTCAATCCTTTCTTATGCGAGATCTCTGTCAATACTTTACCGATTTCGACAATTTATATATCAAATTAAACTAGATTTAACTGAAATCATTCTAACGGAGCCCGAATTTTCAATTTGGGCCCTCAAAAATGTTTTTGAAAAAAAAAACATTTTTTTACACAAAGATATGTGATGCTTGCTGCGCTCTAATATGCTGCCGCGAAGCAGGGTGGCGACCTAGTTACATGTATTATTAAAGTATACACCTACAATACTCTATAAAGACCACAATTTTAGAATTATTTGTCTGTATGTTGCGCTAATCTATGAGATGCCTAGACCGATTTTGACGGGACTCTCATTGGCAGATAACTGATATTTATATAAAGTATAAAATATAAAAAATATGCTACTTTTCATCCTGAGAATGTGCTCCCGCGGGAATGGGGAACAATATCCGCTAGTATTGTCTATGAGAGATAGATAAAAAAATAAATTTAAATATGTTAGGACAATTCACGCAACGCCATCTAGACTCAAACTAAGCAGAGCTTGTAATATGAGTACTAGATAAACTGATATAAATACTTATATATTTATTATTTTTTTGAAAATACATACATATTATACATAGGAAACATCCAGACTTCGGTACAAGCGTATCTATCATCACACAAAGTTTGTCCTGACCGGCAATTGAAACAGAGACTCCAGCGTCGAAAGCGGATGAACTATCAACCACGCCACCAAAGCAGTCAAAAGAAGCTACACCCACGTGGATATAAGATTCAAGTTTTATCTATATAGGTTCAAAGGTTTGTGTTCCTTACAAAAGTTTTCGACTCCCATTTCACCAATCGGTTTATTTGCATGATAGAAATTACCCTATGTCCTTTTTTTAGTCTCAAATTATCTCCGTACCAAACACCGTACACCGGCTTATCCGTGATTAGGTATGATACAGACAGACAGACATGTTTATTTTCAGATTATAATACTAGTGGTCACACTGGTCACCCATGGTCGACCAGTAGACCTGGCGAGCATTAAAAACAGCTTTTACTCCCAAGTCCCCCCATTTTGAGATATTAAAAAGTTAAAATATAAGAAGACAAAATACCTAATAAAAAAAGAATTAGTGAAATCGGACCAGCCGTTCACGCGTGACCAAGGGAAATGGGGATTTTCTCTACAGATTGTAATTTTTTCAAAAGATATTTCTTATAATCTGACTATACGACTTCCGAAAGTTATCATCATTGGTGTCATTAATTGTGTTAAAAGATATTCATTAATATTTAGACTAGTTACTGAAAAATAGATCTCACTACTTTTCAGTTCTTTATCTCCAGCAACGATCGATAAAATTGCATAACTTCGTATTTTTCTAATTTCACTGTTACTATAGTATGATCTATGTCTCTCTATCTATGTATGTCTTTGATTGTATGATCCAGAAAGGCCTGTTACATACACAAAAACACATATTTTCAATTAACAAACATATTTATAAATAAACATATTGTTTAAAATCTATTCGATGGTACTTACCGCAGTTTTATTTTCACCAGTTTTCAATAAACTCGAAACGTGAATACGTTCACTTCTGTGAACTACACCAGGTTAAGGTATCGAATATATAGAACCATTTTTAGTGTTTAATTGTAAATAATTTTTAACAATAAACTTCGTCGGTGGACAAAAACGCAACGCACGAACACTAATGGACGGCACACGTCAATAGATACTCGATCCAGTGTTACCAACTCCCAGAAAGTGTTTTTAAATATTATCTTCGTACCAAACATCTAAACCAGTTCACCGGCTTATCCGTAAATAGGTAAGATACAGAGAGACAGACAGGAAGACATATTATTTTCAGATTATAATATTATAATACTAGTGGTCACACTGGTCACCCATGGACCTCGCAAGCGTTAAGAACATTATTTACTCCCATGTCCCCCCCTCCCCAAGACAGACAGACAGACGAACTTAAAAATGTCTAATCTCGAAATGTAGACGCTTCGCTCACTCGCTCAATTAAGTGAGAATTTAAGTATAAAAAGGTAAATAATATTAATAAATTAAATTTAAATCAATGTATTTCCAGTAAGCAAGCACAGTCACCACAGACAGAATAGGTATTATAATAGGTAGGGAGATTATATTTGTCATTCTCTCTACATTCTCGTACTCTTTACATGTCAATCTTTTTGTCAATTAAAATTGAGATAGGTATAAAAAAGTTAAAATATAAGAAGACAAAATACCATCACACATATAAACCTCCTACATTTCTGTCGATTGTCTGTCGATGTCAAACACTGTCAAATCCAGACGATACCTGTCAAGTGTCGTCAATGTGTCAAATTGACAATGTCGATCAGACTGTCATGTCAAATACCGAACACAACTTTTTCTTGTCCCGCACCGTGAACTAGTTCCTTCTGTGCGGGAAATATCAAGCATTAAGTACCTACCTACCTTGAAATTGGCAAAATCATCGTTGAACGATGGGGCCACGTAACTTCCTTAAAAACCGGCCAAGTGCGAGTCAGGTTCGCACAGACAGGGTTCCGTACCAAAATGGCAAAAAAATCACGTTTGTTGTATGGGAGCCCCCTTAAATTTTCATTATATTCTGTTTCTTTATAATTGTTGTCGTAAAGGCAACAAAACACTACATCATCTGTGAAAATTTCAACTTTCTAACGTCCCTACAATTTTCATTATCCAATGCCATACAATGGGGACCTTTAGAAGTTATTGTCACTTATTTTTATTTATGATGAAATAAGAGTAGAATAAACTTTATTACAAAACACATAAAAGATTTTTTTTTTATTTAAACATTTATTTCAAATAATACAAATCCATAATTTGTTAGTACTATTAGACAAATAGACTAGACTATGTTAGTTGTGCAATCGTACTTAAGCCTCACAAGCTGACGATACATTGGTGATTCGTAACTACTATCTATTGTCTTCAGAATACTGTTACGCCTACCCCGAATATTGTTCGACACTGTTTTGTTACGGAGTATGGCATAGAATTCCGCAGTGTATTATTTGCGAACATACCCGATGCACAGCAATAACGAGGCAATCGTACAGTATAATTGTACGTGTAGGACAATCAAGGATCGCCGAGTGTAGCTAGCCCACAGACCACATACCTCCCGTGTACAGATTTTGGCAGTAAGCCTTGAAAAGTGTATTTTTACTTGTTGGCTACATCTGGAAAATCTGCGGGCCAACATATTTTCTTACGCTCTCTGTCCATGTCTTAAGTTAAGTCCGTCGGTAACCCAATGACCTAAGTATTTAAACTCATTCACCCTTTTGAGTAGGTATCTCTCCATTAAGAGTAATTGGAGGTACGTGTACTTTCGCCGTAAAGAATCTGTTTTACAAAGTAGGTAACGAAATAGAAGCGCATTTCTAACAAATCCGGCTATTTAACCGTGTAGTTAACTAAATATACGGTTAAATAGCCGGATTTCGTAAAAGTACGCTTCTATTTCGTTACATAACTTTGTAAAACAGATTCTTTTTGAGAATGTACAGATGTATTCTTAGTATTCTTACCTGCAAATGAGGTCATGTTGAGCCATTACGTATAAAAACACAGGGTAGTGGAAACATAGAGCCGAGGATGGAGAAGGTTAGTCCAGCTAGGGCGCCCACAGCAACTACGTACTGGCTTGTTGGTGCGTGCACATGAGAGAAGATCTGCACCAGCGCTGAGTTATGACAAATCTTAAAACTATTATTATTTCCAACGGGGTTGCCGCCCACCGGCAACCGGATGGACGATCTACCCTCGACGTTTGCGGGCCAGCTCTCTCACATACCTTTAATAAAATCTTAACGAATCTTAAAGCTATATTTAGTTAGTACATAAATACCTTATAACAACTAAGAATATTGATATATAAATATATTTATCTTACCTAATTGGCACGTAATGACGTTGATGCGTTGGGGTGCGCATATCGGCAGGTGTCCCCTGAAGCGCTGGAACTTCGCCCCTGTCGGCCATAAGTAGGGACTTATGACTATTTATGTGTGTTTGATATCCGTTTAATAACATATTATAATTATCTATCTACACGCCATTATTGTTTTTCAGAACAGAAATATAATCCACTTGCCTATTATACTCGAACAATATGTGTGGAATATTATTTTGTTACGTCTGCTACTTATCATATTACTAGCGTACGCCCGCTTGACATTTTATATAGGTACACAAAACCTTCCTCGAGAACCAATCTATCCATTCGTGAAAACCGCATCAAAATCCGTTGCGTAGTTTTAAAGATCTAAGCATACATACAGACGGAAGCGACTACTATACTAGACTATACCATAATTTATCATTAAAAGATTATTTTCTATCTATATTATAAAGAGGAAAGATTTGTATTTTTGTGTGTATGTTTGTAATGAATAAACTCAAAAACTACTGTGCCGATTTCAAAAATTCTTTCACCATTGGAAAGCTACAGTCTCCCTGAGTAATATAGGCTATATTTTATCCCGGTAATGTGTTCCTACGGGAACCAGGAACGAGTAAACTAAATCAGGCGGGCGGAGCTGCGGCTATCAGCTAGTTTATTATACAGGGGCGAGATTTACAGGGTGAGGCTGGTCCTAAAAATCCACGTCAAAAATTGACACAACAACCAACTTCAAATTACCAAAAGGGGACCACCTCCTCCTTTTTACAAGTTTTTTATTATCTTGCAATGTTTGTATGTATGTTTGTTCGGGTGGAATCTTGCAACTCAATTTTGAAGCAGATTTCCTTTGCCGGGGCTCGTGGTCTAGTGGTAACCGACAGTATTAATACATTGCAAAGGTCAACATCAAGTCAGGCCGGTCTTAGGATGGGTGACCATTTCCTAAGACACTGAGACCCCTCCGTGGCTCGGAGAGCACGTTAAGCCGTCGGTCCCGGTTGTCATACGAACATTCATGGCAGTCGTTAGGGGTAGCCCTTGAAAAAATCCGACCGGTCTAACTACAGAACTTCAATATCGCCCATGGGTTGTGAAGGTCCGATGGCAGTCGCTTCACGGAAAATATCGAAGTTCAGCCGAATCGCAGTTAGACTGGAAAGCCGACCCCAACTAAGTTGGGAAAAGGCTCGGTGAATGATGATTTCCTTTGCCGACACTGTAACGTCCTTCTAAATCCAAAATGGCGGCAGATACAAGATGGCGGACTAATTATATTTAATGCTCTCCTACAATATGGGTATCAAATGAAAGGGCTAAGAGTAACTCGAAAAAATAAAGTGACGTCACTCTAAATTAAAACTCAATTTTGAAACAGAATTCCTTAGCGGATTGAGCTGAAATTATGTATACACATTTGATTTGGATGACAATACATGGTTAACATTGTGACGTCCTTCTAAATCCAAAATGGCGGCACATACAAGATGGCGATTAATTATATTCAATGCACTCCTACAATATGGGTATCAAATGAAAGGGCTTACTAAGAGTAACTTGAAAAAATAAAGTGACTTCACTCTAAATTTAAACTCAATTTTGAAAAAGATTTCCTTAGCCGATTGAGCTGAAATTATTTATACACATTCGGTTAGGATGACAATACATGGTTAATACTGACGTCCTTCTAAATCCAAAATGGCGGACTAATTATGTTCAATGCACTACTACTATATGGGTATCAAATGAAAGGGCTTACAGAGAATATAAATGCCAGGTATAAATAAGATGCTAAACATAAACTTCGTTTTTCAATTAGCATGTACAATACCTCCTATGCGAGGAAATCAAGTAATTGAACAACCCTCTAGATTTGTCCCAGCAACACACTTATACACATAATTGAAGCCATTAGCGTGTCTGGGTAGACCTTTGTCCACTAAAATCCATCATGCATGGGGCCGACATTTACTCCCTTTGCGCTAAAATTCAATTAGTGCGAGTACGTTCCAATTTTAATTTACCTTTGTAGTCCGATGCAGCCCTGTGCAATATGACGAGCTCTAGGCAATATTTTACAAACCAGTGAAAGCGCAGGACGCACTTGAATATATGTATGTTTACCTATATTATGATTTATTTACAATAACAATTACAATATAGATAAATAATTATATACTCAAAATATTAACATTACAAAACATCGTTTAAAATATACTCCGCGTCATTGCCGACTGGGAAGGTTCCCAGAATGCCGGCTGTGTTGCCACGTTGGATGGCGATTCTTATTCTTTGGGGCAGAAAATAGCCAGCCTTCTGGTCCTGAGAAGCATCGATTAAGCATTTAGCAATGTCTCTATAAAGGCGGCGAGCACTTACCCATGACCCCAGTGTCTTAACCCCAAACGGCTCAAATATGTAATCACCTGCCAGGTTAGCATATTTACGCCGTTTGAGGCCTTCAGCCGATGCAGCAGCAGCGCCGGCACATCCGGATGTGCTTGGAAGGTGTGAAGGTGCTAAGGTGTCAACGCATGTAGCGTCCCACACCAAAGGCCTTCCCATCTTCCACGGTAGCAACGACATACCGTCCGGTCTCTTTCCATCTTTACCTATATTATTATACTAATAGGCATATCTAGTATTGCCATAAATATTGTATCAAAGAAAAATCTTTTTCTTCTATTGCAAATAACATTTATTACTTTTACAATGTGTTAGTTACTGTTCATCTCCCGAGATAAAATCTTTTGCTTTCTGGATTTCTTCGAATTCTTTTTATTAGTTACTGCTTTGACAATATTTTTATTGTGTATCTATGTATTGGCGCCAAAATAAGAAAACACAATGAAAAATCATATAAAAATGACAGATTCTAAATTCAAATGTAATATTTTGTTTATTTTTAATTGTAACAGTATTTATGGCCAGACTAAGTATAATATTATAGGGCGTAGGCTAGGGGTTTCCTAGTCAGGGGGTAGAATGTTCATCATAGAATTTTTTTTTTAAATTCGTTCAAAGATAATAAAAGTAATAAAATATGTAGGTACTCGTACAAAGTTTTCCAAATTCCACCGTATTTAAACCCTTCTTTGTTCATTATTTTTGCAGCAACGTGTGCCTGCCTTTCAATATGGAAATTGAATATTCATTTATTCGGTGTATGTAATCCAATGCATTGTTTAATCATGGTGTTCCGAAATTAAATGAATTTTGTAAAAGACTCAAAACAATGGGAACTTTATCGAAATATTTTTACTCGAATTTTATTTTCCCCAAAACTATTGAATAACGTTCTTTGTATCGTATTGCATTACTACTTTCTTTTTTAATTCCGCGGCTCAGGGCCGCGGCCTCTCTTAGGTCCTTTACCGGGCGTCCCTGGTGCACACGCAGAAGGTATGACCACCTTGTTTGTTGGTTTTTGGAATAAAAGACAGGAGCTCGTAATAATACGTGTCGTGTATTTCAGTCGGCCAAGTTACAAAGTGAGGAAGGAAGGAAGTGAACATAGACAAGACAATATTGATATAATCTAAGCATAGACTAAACTAGGCTATGGCTTACAAGCTAATATAATATTATGACATCTTCCCTTTAAGTAACTTATATTTTAGATTCTTATATAAAAATAACAAAACGCATTTTAGTGTTTTGACACGAGACAATTTGACGTTTTAAAAGATTCTGACAGTTGACATAATTTGACGTTGTCAATTCGACGATTGTTTCTAAATGTAAACAAACAATGGTTTACAACATTTTAGTTTACTAATTAATTACTTATAACTAAGTACATGACAATGAATACGAAATAATGTTTATAAGACTGTGTCTATAAGACGTTGTGGTTGCCTTATCTCTCTTCCTGAACTAGAATATTTCTTAATTGGTTGACTGCTAGTACGTTGAGGAGATTGACTATGAGAAATTTTAGAGTAATCATTTGTATAACAAGGAGTATAACTGATATAAGTTTGATTGGAACTGACTGGTTGAGTGTGAAAATTATTAGTCTGTGTGTTATGTGAATGAAAAGAATATTGAGACTTTGGTCTAAGTGTTATGTATTGTCTATTGCGACGATATGTACCAAATTTACTTTTTATGATATACGACCTAGGTTCAGGACCAACTTGTTGTATAATACCTGGAAACCAAGACGATTGTGGATGTTTTTGAAACATAACATGACTATTTACCTCCAAGGGTTTAAGATCTTTGGAATTTTTGTTGTAATACTCTTTCATCTTATGTAAATTTTGATTATTGACTTGTTTAAGATGTCTATAGTTACACAATTTTGGTTTAAAAGTTTTTCTACTATAGGTAGCTTTGTACGAAGTCTACGTGACATGGAAAGTTGTGCTGGTGAACATAAATTGTTTTTGGGAGTATTGCGATATTGCAGTAATGCTAAATATGGATCAGTATTATCAAGTAAACATTTTCTAAGCATATTTTTAATTATGCCTACTGTCCGTTCTACCATACCATTTGAACGGCTGTGATAGGGACTGGAAGTGACATGGTGAATATTCCAATCTTGTGTGAAATCATGAAAAGATTTGGAATTCATCGGTGGACCATTATCTGACATTAATGTATGGGGAATACCATGATGAGCAAATATTGATTTTAACTTGATTATGACTTGGTCTGCACTGTAACCATTTCTTAAAATTGCTATCTCAACATATTTTGAGAAATAATCGACTACAATTAAGTATGTATGCTTGTTCAATTTGTTGTAACTTGAAAGGACTAAGTGACAAATTAGCAGTGAGTAAATTAACATGAAGTTTAACATCTTCATCCAATTCTACTAATGCATTTTCTGGTAATGCAGCACGGGACAATGTGTCTGCGACATATAAGTATTTACCTGGTTTATAAGTAACGATAAGATCATAGGGTTGCAAACGAAGCATTATTCGTTGCAATCTTGGTGGAATATTAAATAAAGGTTTACTAAATAAAGAGACAATAGGTTTGTGATCTGTTTCCACTAGGACTTTGTTACCAAAAATGTATTGATGGAACTTAGTACAACCAAATAAAATTGCTAGGAGTTCCTTTTCAATCTGAGAGTAATTTTGTTGAGACTTTGTCAAAGAAGCTGAGCCATATGCTATAGGACTAATATTATGTAAGATGACAGCACCTAAAGCATCTTTTGAAGCATCTACTGACAAAGTAAGTGGTTTTTGAGGATCAAAGTAAGTTAAGACTGGTGAAGAACTAATTAGAGACTTTAATTTATTGAATTCTTTCTCATGACTGTCATTCCATGACCATATTGTGTTTTTATTAAGTAACTGTCTTATGTTTGATGTTTCTTTTGATAAATCTTTTATGAATGAGCCAAGAAAATTAATCATGCCCAGGAATCTCTGGATATCTGTGACATTCTTAGGCTGTGGCATGTTGCAAATTGTATTTACTTTAGATGGATCTACAGACACTCCATTTCTATTGAATATAAAACCTAAATACTTGACTTCACTTTGACAAATGTTACATTTATTACTATTAAATGTTAGACCTATATCTTTTGCACGACAAAGAACTTTTTCTAGGATTTGATCATGTTCTTGAATGGTTTTAGCATGTATAAGAAAGTCGTCCATCATTATTTTAATGCCTTGTATATCACCAAACCGGGAAATCATTTCTTTATGAAAGATTTCTGGAGATGCATTGACACCAAACGGTAGCCTTAAAAAACGAAATCTGCCATAGGGGCTTATAAAAGTACATAGTTTGGATGATTCTTCATCTAAGACAAGATTCCAAAAGCCTGACTTAGCGTCTAAATTTGAAAAATAACATGAACCATTTAGTTCTGCTTTAATTTCATCAATATGTGGAAATGGGTAATGTGAACGTTTAATAGCTTTATTTAACTTACGTGGATCTAAACATAATCTAATGCTTCCATCCTTTTTAGAGACAATTACCATAGAGTTGACCCAATCAGTTGATCAAATTCACATCTGCACCTGAATCAATAAGTAAGCAGACAGATTGACTACAGATACTTAGGGTTATTGACCATTGGTTACTACATTTTACAGAATTACATTGATAAACAGCACCTAAAAAAGCTTGATCATCATTAGAAAAATCTTCTTGCACATAATTAACATATTTTTGCTTGGACTTACACATCTTTGAATAATGATTAAGTTTTTGACAGAAATTACATTTTGCACCAAGAGCAGGACATTTAAAACGATGTGTTTGACCACACTTTGGACACATTGAGTTATTCATAGACTGATTGTTACCTTTATAACCATTGGGACTGCTATAACTCGATGAATGGGATGTATTGTGTGACTGGTTAGGATTGTACCTTGACTGTTGACTGTGACTCTGAATTCTTGATTGACGGTCCTGTGACTGCGGATTATACCTTGATTGTTGACTACGACTATGATTTCTTGACTGATTTCTTGACTGACGATGTTGTGAATGACTTCTACTGGACTGTTGACTACTTCTGTTATGTATACTATCTATACTAGCTACAGATGAATTGGGATTTGTGCCTGATAATATTTGAACTTCTTTCCGGGACGATTCTAGTGACTTAGCAATATTTATAGTGGCATCTAAAGTGGTAGGTAATTCTTGCAAAATTTTCTCTTTAGTGTATTGATTCTGATCATTTAGATTCCAACTAAATATATCTTTTAGTAAATCGTCTTGCAATTCACCAAAATTACACTGATGGGCTATATTTTTGAGATCTGTTATATAACTGTCCAGCTGTTCATTTTGCAGTTGCTTTCTGTTAAAAAGTTTATGCCTTATCATGGTTATATTGACTTTTGGGCTGAAATAACCTGCAAATCTGTCGATCAACACTTGTAGCTTGACTGTTTCGACATCTAGGTTGAAAGAATAAAATATGTGAAGGCAATCTGGTCCTATATAATGTAATAAAAGTGCAACTTGCCTATCTTCGCTTTCTTGATCATATTTAAATGCTTTGAGATATATTTTGAATTTGGTGATCCAATTTTTCCACGTGAGCGGCATGTTGGATGCATGAACGTCCATGTGCTTGAGGCGACCCGACGACGTTGAAGATTCGTCCATTTTTTTTCTTCTGGTTGATCCAGTTCTTCCTAAGACACGCCAGTTTACACCACACCTGATGTTTGTTGGTTTTTGGAATAAAAGACAGGAGCTCGTAATAATACGTGTCGTGTATTTCAGTCGGCCATGTTACAAAGTGAGGAAGGAAGGAAGTGAACATAGACAAGACAATATTGATATAATCTAAGCATAGACTAAACTAGGCTATGGCTTACAAGCTAATATAATATTATGACACACCTGTGTGGTCTCTACGGGGGTTTGGTCGGGATGAGAATCCCGCGTCGTTGGGTAGGGTTTTATCCCGCGTAGGTGAGTGAATCTGGTTGCGTGCTGTGGGGCAAAGGTCCCGCAGCACGCAACCCTTCTAGCCTGCTTCTGTAAGGACGGTGGGTGGCTATCTTGCCTTCTCAGGCCCTGATTATGGAGGTCGATGATCTTGGGCGTAGATGAGTCTGCGGCGCCCTCGCCGCTGTCTTCGGAACTCGTTGGGGAGGGTACGCTCCCTCTGCCTCTAGAGTGGTTCTTGAGGAAGGTTTTTGGTTACATAATTTTTCAAGCTGGTGAAGCTGCGGGAGTCCGCTAATTAGACATATATATGAAAGTATTATATACTTATAATAGCGGACCCGACAGATGTTGTCCTGCAAAAAAAAAGAAAAAGAACCAAATTGTCAATCTAAACCATCCTCGAATCACCTTGAACACACACAAAAAATTCATCAACATCGGTCCAGTCGTTTAGGAGGAGTTCAGGACATACACACGTACAGTAGAATTATATACATATAATAGCAATGAGTTCGCTTTTGAAATATTAGGATAAAAATTATTAATAAATAACAAAAACTGAAATGTCGTTGGCGGGACTAGAACGGTCATTCCCTTATAATTAACTTAATTAACTAAATAATTTTGTTAGTCCATGCGATGCACTCCAAAGGTAATCTAACTTATAGGGAGAGGGTAGTAAAGTAAAGGGTAGTAGTAGGGGAGAGGGTGGGGTTAGGTTCCCCACCTTGCCACCCTTGGTTTAAAGATCAACAACAGAATAAGTTGCACAGTGAGGCAATCATTTTTTTAATTAACTACTAGTAAGTCTTCTAATTGAAATTGAGAACTTTTAGTGACCTATTTTACAAAACAAAAAACATTAACACAATAAAGGTATTTCACCCAATCTTGCCCCACGGTAATTTGTATAGGTGATTAAGGAATCGCAAGGTACCCTAGAGATTTGTGCGAGATAGTTTGAATTGTGCCACGTTCAAGGACCGTTAACTCCGACAATTATTAATATTACTATTTTAAGGATTGATAAACGCTCAATTGAGTATATGTATTTGGTATTTGGATCAAATAAAACTAGGTTTTAATATAAAGAGCCAATAGATTTTTATCTATGAGAGGTATCGCGACACAATGTGTGACGTGTGGACAAACATGGCAATTGAAGATTTCGTTGTTTTTTGTTTTTTTTGGAGTACCTATACCTAATCGTATTTAATAAAGTATTTAGTGCTACACAAAGATTACTATCCCACCTAACCAGAAAAAATATTAGAGCATTATAACTATGATTTTTAGTACCGATTTCATCATTTCATTTTGGCACCGGGATTAAATCACCCTTAGAAGCCTGCCTATGTGTTATTCTGATAAATGAATTACATTATTGTCGAGCATAGACCGACACTAGGGCCGCAACGCAAGTCTGAAATTCGGTTGCACAACTATCCGAACATTCACACATACGTACAAAATTTCCCCCCTCAGATTAATTAAACAAGATGATGCACCGGCAGCGTTAGGTCCGAAATTCGTTGCTTTGTGATCGTCAATCAACCACGAACACCACAATTGAAACAGCCCAGCTTACCCATGTTACGCATGCTAGTGTACGTGAGCATATTGTCATACACTCGCTTTGTGTCATTCTCTATGACGTTGTGTAGTGTGGAGTGGTGCCAGCTAAACAAACATTTCTCATTTTTTGGGATATATTTAGTAAATTTAATATTTTATGGCTATCATCCAAAGACCTTATAATACAACGGACATAGGATCTAGAACAAATCGCAAGAAAATAATGTCCCGAGTCGACCTATACATTATACATAGGCATACATAGATATAAACAAATTTCATATTAAAATTTAAACCTTGATTTAACGGAATAGTGTTCACTTTTGTTTGCACTAATTTATCGCATTACGTAGCTTCTATCTGTCCGCCTGACTAATTCACCTTATGCAGCTTATACTTGAACTACGTGAACATACATGATATGTACCTACGTAGGCGTAATAATTAATGTAAGACTACAATAAATTCCATAATCTTATAAATTGTAATTACTTGTTTATGTTAGACGAAATAAGCTGAAAAACTAATTAACGACTGACAAAGATTTTTTTTTTCGAGTCAGTTTCATAATAAGTAACTGTAGTGTATGAATAACAAAAAGGGAATTAATGAATTTAACTAATTATAATATTATAAATGCCAAACTTCTTGCGGGTGTCAAAGTTCTTCCGCTTTCATTACTATTTTCATAACGCTATGTCGCTACGTCTACTACAAGATAGCCGTGTTTCAAGTGACTGAATTAGTTGCTAAAACTGCGCATCATTAATTTATTTTTATCTTATGGTTAATTTTTGGGATACGAAATTATTGGCTACTAGCTGATCACCGTGACTCCGCCCGCGAGATATAGTTATCTCGGCCCCGATTCCCGTGGGAATACATTACCGAGAATCCAAATAAAAAGAAAATAACAGTACATACACGAAATAAAATGACATGTGTAATTATATTTATGACAAAACAATGATACCCTGTGAAAATTAAAAACATTTTTGGGCTTATCTCCTCCATTCAATCAAGGGATTCTTGTACAAGTTTCATAAAGATCGGACCTCTTTTTGTTATGTCCATAAAATGAGCCGAACAAACAAGATTGTTATTTTTTGGATCAAAATATTCTTCTCGCCGTGCTAGGGCAATAATATTTTTCCATTGTGCACAGTGTACTGGATCCCGAGGAAAACTGAAATAGATGTTGGTTCATATAACGAAAAAAAAATCATAAAGAGCCAAGGCGTCTCCACTATAATCTTTGTTCCAAATAGTTTTATCGCTATCGGTAATCCGAATAAATCTGAATGGTCATTTTGTTAGTACATTATTCAGTGAAAATGAAATGGTCTCTTTCTTTTTACTGAGCTTGGGATGAGTTCGAAAGAGACAGATAGGTACTTCGGTATTGGACTGGATTGCAATATTTACTTTTGTCTTTTAATTTATTATCGACGAAATACTGTATTTTAAGTGAAATAATAAATTGCAAATAATAAAACAAAAGCTTATTTACTGAAAATATGATACACCGTCTTCAATTTGCTTTTTTTTCGTAGTTTTTACACGTTTTTACAATACAGTACGGCATTGTGCAACGTGTTGTCGTTCAGTTGTCAAAATCAAGACTGGCGCGCGATTGTTTCTCTTTTAGCGTTTTGTTTCTCTTTTAGTTCGGACACTTTTGAGCGATGATCCGAAATCTATTGTATTTAAAATCATTGCTATCATCTAAATATTTAATACGACAATTTGTCTGTCTGTCTGTCCGTCCGTCGCGTTTTTCAATTTACATACATTTGCATGAAATATTAAAATATTCTTCTTATCTTCTTATCTTATATTATTCTTCTTTCTTTTTTTATTTATTTTTATTTTAGGCGATACAAAGTTCGTCGGGATAACTAGTTTTATTTAACATGCTAAGTTTCTTAGAATTAAATAATACTTCCCATGAAGCCTTTTGATGGGTGACGTAAAATTTCGTCGGTTCGATTTTCGGTTAACACAAGTGATTTTTCAAAAATCTATGGATGCAGTTAAAATTGTTTTTCAAAAATACACGTCGAAAATTGACACAGCTACCGACTTCAAACGACCGAAATGGGACCAAATAGGTAGTTACGCAATGGGACCGAATTGAAATGAGACCACTTAGGAAGTAGTCACTTCTAATTAAAAACCTCCTTTTTGAAGGTCGTTGAAAATAAAATAAAGCTTCGTTTCAGTAAAATTGTCAATCTACAATATTTAACACATTGACTGCCAAACCGACTTTGCAACGTGCCGCGCACTCGGATCCGAGAGACGCGGGGCAGGGCGTGCGGTGCCGGATACTCGGCTCCGAGTACGCGCCCGATTTATTTTGTTCGGGTTATTTTGTCTTGCAGTAGAAAACAAAGTAATTACGAGTGGTGTTGGTTTTTAAGTAAACTTTTTTTTCTACATTTTATCAAGCTACCAAGTGAGACAAAGTTTTGCTAACAATGGACCGTGGTGCAGGTCCATCTAAACGTAAAAATACGTCAATAAATATTAATTTACCGCCAAAAAAGAGGCGTATACAAAGTAACAAACCATCGCGTTTTATTTTAATAGTAAGATAAAGAGGATTTTTTTTGTGTGTATGTTCGTAATGAATAAACTCAGAAACTACTGTACCGATTTCAAAAATTCTTTCACCATTGGAAAGCTGCTTTCACCCTGAGTAACATAGACTATATTTTATCCCCATATTCCCACGGGAACTATGCGGGTGAAACCGCGTGCGCAAAGCTAGTACAACATAAATATAAAGCTGTTTTTATAATTTAGATACTTATGTATGTCGTTTTATAAAGCCTTTATGACCTTCCACGATTGGGCAAGGCATTTTCGTTCATTTCATAATCAGCGAATTAGTCTTTTTCCAATAAAATTAGCATCAACAATAGTCAAAGTCTATGCTCGGATCCGAGTAGTCGGCACACAGTACCCCTGTGTGCCGACTACTCGGATCCGTGGGTGTTGGTTTTTTTCATTAAAAATGATAATAAGATGTGACATTAATATAAATAAAGTTAGAATAGTGCATAAATAAGTTAATCAGTAAATAACATAGCTTGGCACCGAGATGATTTTTAATGATACTTAAATGCAAATCATAGACTCACATCAATACCCTCGGATCCGAGTAATTGGCAGCGAATGTGTTAAGGTACTTTCTCTCCATGTGGTCTTAGGACACACTGTCACTGTATAATGCTAAAGTGCTGTAACATTTGAAAGAAAGAAAGAAAATCTATATATTTAATGGGACAATTTGTCTGTCTGTCTGTCCGTCCGTCACGTTTTTCAATTTACATACATTTGCATGAAATATTAAAATATCCTTTTTTTTTTTTTGAGGCAATACAAAGTTCGTCGGTATAACTGGTGTGTTTAATTCGCAAACATATATATGGCGCTTATAAGCATCTTACATAACTAAACATATACACAGGTATAAACAGAAGAAAGTAAAAGTAAAAAAAACCGTCGGATGTATGCTAGTACGCGCCACATCTGCGTGGAATTTGGTCTCCTCTCAGCTTATGCTGACGTGGCAGACCCACATTTCGCCAGAGTACTGTCATCATCTGTGGTACTGTTGGACGAGTGAGCAAGGCGGTAAATTGGCACGATCTATCGATTCGTTCCCCCTAGTTCTACTAAACAGTTCTACCGTAGAACTACTGGGAACTATTTTTCCCACTAGTTCTACTATGTTTGATAGAACAAAAAAGTGTAACTAGTGGGACTCTTTATTCCCACTAGTTCTACTAGTTTTTTCTGGTAGAACTAGTGGGAAATTTTCTTCCCACTAGTCCTACGATGGCATGTGTAACAAAATAGTAGAACTAGTGGGAGTCTCTCTTCCCACTTGTTCTACCCAGGTTCTATAATAGGAGAACTAAAACTAGTCCTACGATGGCATGTGTAACAAAATAGTAGAACTAGTGGGAGTCTCTCTTCCCACTTGTTCTACCCAGGTGCTATAATAGGAGAACTAAAACTAGTCCTACGACGGCATGTGTAACAAAATAGTAGACCTAGTGGGAGTCTCTCTTCCCACTTGTTCTACCCAGGTTCTATAATAGGAGAACTAAAACTAGTCCTACGATGGCATGTGTAACAAAATAGTAGAACTAGTGGGAGTCTCTCTTCCCACTTGTTCTACCCAGGTTCTATAATAGGAGAACTAAAACTACTCCTACGATGGCATGTGTAACAAAATAGTAGAACTAGTGGGAGTCTCTCTTCCCACTTGTTCTACCCAGGTTCTATAATAGGAGAACTAAAACTAATCCTACGATGGCATGTGTAACAAAATAGTAGAACTAGTGGGAGTCTCTCTTCCCACTTGTTCTACCCAGGTTCTATAATAGGAGAACTAAAACTAGTCCTACGATGGCATGTGTAACAAAATAGTAGAACTAGTGGGAGTCTCTCTTCCCACTTGTTCTACCCAGGTTCTATAATAGGAGAACTAAAACTAGTCCTACGATGGCATGTGTAACAAAATAGTAGAACTAGTGGGAGTCTCTCTTCCCACTTGTTCTACCCAGGTGCTATAATAGGAGAACTAAAACTAGTCCTACGATGGCATGTGTAACAAAATAGTAGAACTAGTGGGAGTCTCTCTTCCCACTTGTTCTACCCAGGTTCTATAATAGGAGAACTAAAACTTTACCTACTAGGTAAAGTTTTACTATTACTTTACTACCAATTAGGTAGTTTCACTCGCTTATTTACCACCGTTCACCTGCTGAGACCACCTGGGTGGACCGTGGAAAGTTTTTTTTACAGCGGACCACCTGTGACCACCTGGGTGTTACGTGGGAATATAAAATTTCCACCGTCCACCTCAAATGTACCAGGAATACATAACAACATAAGAGCCTTCCAAGATTTTAAATTCTTTTAAATTTAGTGAAAACCGATTGAATGTTTGAACTCATTATTCCGAAAAAGTACCAGGCGATCATAACAGAATAGGAGGTTCTGGTTGTGAAAATGGAAAAAAAAATATTGTTTGATAACTGGTTATGAAACAATGAACAAAAATCCATATCCTCACCACAGAGGAGGACATCTATGCCATTATCGACATTTTAACAGAAGTAGGTACCTAAATACAAAAGTCAAATTTTTATATTGACAGAAAGATAGACATACATCCCTGTATCCTATATCCCCGAACAACCGGAATAGGTTTATTACATAACCACACTTTGCCAGTAATTTTGAAGGTCCCACGTAATAGGGGGCAAGCATATTGCCGTTAACGAGCGCTATTGACGCTCCATAACAACCCTGTAATTTAAACCAAAATTCCAACCCCCAGGACAGAATGTAACACACTAATCACCAAATATAATCTCTGCATTCATTTACTATGTACTAAAATGATTGTTAGATTTGTAGTAACCCACAACTGTAAACTGCAGTAAACATCGTGTCTTACTATTTTCCACGAAGCGATAATTATGTAACCCTCACCCTAACCCTGTGGTTAGGGTGAGGATGAGGGTTAGGTTCAAAATTGTATGATGTCTGTACATAATACAACATTGAAAGAGTTGCATTGGGGCATATTATAAAATGACGGTTAAAAAAGCTCAAAAAGAGGGTTGTTTTCAATGGTGTATTACGTAGAATTTTCCATTAGTCATAGAACCATATGAGCACCATTCAACGCGGGTTTTTTTCTGATTCCGAAACCACTTTTTTTTTTTATTTGAGGCCGTTTGAAGTTCGCCTGGACACCTAGCATATTATAAACCTCTATTTCAACAATAGTCGATTCTTTGTTGTACATTATTTTTTGCTTTGACAACTCTGTATAAAATTAGCTCGTTACTTAATGTAAGTAAGGTAATATAGTAAGTAAGTAATTTTATACTATTAGAAAAGAGTGGTCGTGAGTTTTATTGGCAGGTTCTATCTCTCAGGCTCTACCTATTGTTTTGCGAATCTGGCAGTAAATTAGAAGCAATATTGACTTTATTTATAACTTTTATAATTGACTGACTTTCAAAAGTATTACCTTGTAACCATAGACCAACGCGGTCGTCGTATACGCTGTCGCCGTATACGACGGGACAAGGCATTATTCATTTTCCCGATACATAAAAGTCTGCCATGTTTGGTGCGGGGGGGTCATCGACACGCACACATTCTCAGACGCTCAAACCCAATCGGGTGCCACTACGAAACTCACACATGACAATAAGAATAACACATTAACATTTTCACAAACACATACATATACATTTTATATCATAACACTATAATGACACTACCAAAAGTTACCGCCCACTATTGATGTAACAGTGTCGATACATTTTATCGATAAATTTGACAAAATCGACTATTAAAATCAGGTTTCAAAAATGATACCAAGGTGGATGTTGTTTATAAAAGTGTGACTTTATTTGCTATTTGTAACTTAGGGTAGGTATTATATCAAACCTATACATCATATAAATCTAAACAACTAAATAAAATCGCTGAGTCTGTATACAGGGTATATCTATAGCTGTATACAGTGGACTATGTATACAGTTTATTTTTAAATCATAATGCTTAATGTCATAATTCAGTTTTCTATTTTTACTACAATAGATTACATGGTTACTAAGAACAGATCTTTGTATGTCTTATAGTTTCAGACTTTTCCATGCTGCCCATATAAATATTACACTCTGTATGTATAATAAATACCTACCCCATAAAAATAAGCATTTGAATGAACTTTCGTCACTTTCGTTAACACTAGTGATATAGTAGCATCAACTCGATGGAGAATAAAATGAGGGCAAGGGCACTACGAGTACAACACCGATTTTATAAAAATAAAATAGTAAAGTAATGAAATAATTAACTCAACCAAGTCTAAGTAACACTATAGTCTCCAAGTACCCGTACCTTACAATTGAATAAAAACGGTCTATATTATACAACAGTTAGAATGTGGCTGGGCCAAGTTTATACTATAGATCTAACGGCTCGCTTTTGTAAAACGAAAATGAGACATTTATATCCGCACATTTATCCCACAGCAGAATGCTGTAAGTTATTCAAATTGTACTGTGGAAACCGGGTACAATAAAATATTTTAATACAGCTACTCAAATGCCTAATTTTATTTACTTGCTATTTATTTTATGTAATGACTGACGTATTTGTAGCAGAACTGAAATTACTCGCTACAAATACGTCACTCAGTCAGTCAGGCTCTACTGTAGTTTAGACATCGATAACCAGACCTAGGAACGTCGCGTCGTAGATTCAATGAGTTGCAACATGTGCCCATTAAGTGGAACGTCAGTTTCTACCTATCTTACGTTTTGGACGGTAAATTCAACGTATCCAATTGATTTTTTTATCATTAAGACAGATACATATAATTTTGTATAAAACAAGTAAACAACATCCAAGATTGATGTTAACATTGTCAAACAATCCTGTCGTTGTTATCCACATAATAATTATGGTTAATCTATAATAACTATTCACTACGTAGGTATTATATCTTCTTCTTCTTCTAATCTAAAATAAATTATATTCTACTTTTTAGTATGTGTTGTTATAGTTGCAACAGAAATACCTACATCATCAGTGAAAATTTAAACTTACTAACTATCACGGTTCATGAGATACAGCGCAAGAAAAATAAATAAATAATAATAAATAAAAATAAAAACTGGAAATACTGAATAAGGTAAAGAGATTCTTTACACCGGACCAGAGGTGTCTGCTGTACAAGACGCAGATTAGACCCTGCGTCGAATACTGCTCTCACCTCTGGGACGGCTCCGCGAAGTATCTGCTGGACGCTCTCGACGCTATGCAGCGACGGGCTATAGGTGCAATGATGCGGGGATACACAAGGTGTACCCAGCCGAAGGCAAGTGGCAAAGCGGAAGGTTGTGTCGTCCAACATTGTACCGATGTTGGGCGATAGGAGCGCCTGGATCCATAACCCTTAGTCCCATTCTCCAACATCTAGTAGGCGTGCATATCTTAGGATAAGATGATATATGTAGGGAATTGGTATCCCGTTAACGTGTTTCCATGGAATTCTGGATCTGAAAAACTATTCCACTCGGATGTTGCCGCGGGCAACAGCTAGTCTACGATAAAATATTAAAAGGAAATTCACATGTAGAGGAGTAGATGATGCACACGGTTTCATAGACTGATCAGAAGTACTAATGACATCGCAAGGTGATTGTTGGTCATCTAAAAGAGTGGAGGATAATGGATGGCTCTGAAACAATAGATTTTACATTGTGATTTTTATAAGCGGAGTAATATACGCGTATTTTAAGAACTAAACATACTAATATACTTTATAACAATTATGTTACCGGTCGTACTAAAATGCAGTTGAATTGAGAACCTAATTATTTTTTGAAGTCTTCTCTTGTTCGCCAACACTCGAAAATCAAAGATCTTGAAGTGTTCCGAGCAAATGACACCAGCTCTAGGAGGCATCCAGGTACGTCTGTTGTTACAAAACAATATCCATAATTCCCTTACTCTCGGATCTTTCGGAAACCTGTAATAAATAAATGAACAAAAATATCGTCGAAGTATTTATTAGGTAATGTAATTCTTAAGTATAATAAAAAAATTATACAACAAGACTCAATATTATACCTATTAAACTTATCAAAACCTTTATTAAAATCAAGATCATAATATACAGACCTACGTAATTTAAATAATATTCAAACCAGTAATTTATATTGCACCTCTTTGCATTTTCAAGGTATTTTATCGATACCTAACTTGGTACATCACTCCGATACAGACACTATAACTGTGTATTTGTTGCCATGGCAACACCCATGTCAGTCGTTTGACATGTTTGACTGATTTGCGAATTGTATGAAACGACCGACTTCGTGTTGATAGAAAAATCCGAAATAATGAGACTTTGATTATTATAAACAAAGAAATTTGTATTATTATTTGATTAAAAATACTTACCTATGGAAGGTAATACATTCTTTTTGTAAACTAGATGTGCCTGACCTTTTTTTGCAAGAAAAAACTGAGCAGGTTGGCATTTTTGGGGATGACAATAGCCGCGCAACTAGATCTAGTCTAGTAAGTTGTCAAGACGCCAATTTGTTTTATTTCTAACTTATGACCATAGGTCATAATCATGTGAGCGAGGGGAACGCCTGCTAAGGCGGCGGTGTGCTTGTAACCTAATAAACGTATTTTAATTTTCCTCATTTTTAGCGCTGGATAACTTTTTATAAATATATCACTTACAATCATTGTTGGATGAATTCATGAATGTAGTTTAAATTTTAATGTACATATTAAGTACCTACACTAAGTTTAGGACTTTAAAATGCTGAAAAATTAACAATATTTTGCACGAACTGATTATCATGACTCCACTGGCTTGATATTATTGAGCGGAGCGAAGCGAAGCTCTATCTTAGACGACAAGTGTAAATCGTTTGTGTGCCATTTCCTCCAAAAACGGCTCGACCGATTTTGACCAAATTTGGCATGCTGATCGATATCATACCTGCTGCTGCTGAAATCATGAAAATAGAACATAAAAAAAAATAAGAAAATTTGCTCCGCTCAACATTTGCAATTAGTAGCATGCATTGCATACCTAGTCTCTCTTTATATATATATATATATATAGATTGGGGGGCTCGTGGTCTAGTGGTAACCGACAATGTTAACACATTGCAAAGGTTAATCAACATCGACTCAGGCCGGTCTTAGACCGTCGGTTTAAACCGTCGGTCCCGGTTGTCATACGAACATCTATGGCAGTCGTTAGGGGTAGTTGGAGCCCTAAATAAAAAATCCGACCGGTCTAACTACATAACTTCGATGTCGCTCATGGGTTGTGGAGGTCAGATGGCAGTCGCTTCACGGAAAATATCGAAGTTCAGCCGAATCGCAGTTAGACTGGAAAGCCGACTCCAACTGAAACTTTGGGAAAAGGCTCGGTGAATGATGAGATATATATATATATATATTATATATTATATTCCTGGTAGCTATATAGGCTAATATAAATATATATATAATATAGCTACCAGGAATAAAGTAGCTACATATCAGTGAAATCTGAAAATCTGTTCAGTAATTTCGAAGATCAAACAATATTAATAATCGAAGCTCAATTTAAGGGGTGCGTCTCATAACGTATGAACTCATTCGGTCTAAATTTATTTTATTATCGTTAATTTTTTTTTTAATTTTGCGGCCCAAGGCCGCGGCTGCTCTAACGTCCGTTGCCGGGCGTCTCTGGTTACAAGCAGAACGTGTTTCCAGTGGCGCCCGGTGGTTTCCAGTGGCGCCCGGCGGTATTATCGTTCATAAGATATAATCAACGTGAGATATACCAATTGTTGACATAATTTCTTTACATATCAAATTTATTTATTCTAAAACTTAATTAGTATAACGTTGTTTGATATAACGTTTATTTAATCGAAAATCATTTGGTCTAACGTTTAATATGTATATTGCTTATTTAATCGAAAATCATTAGGTCTAACGTTTAATACTCGTATATATAAATAAAAGTCATTATGCTTAACACCCCGACGCAGAGTACCCTGACATCCAGTATTTTACCCGGGATCCTGCCGTTTGGCAAAATATGTTTCGTCAAATTTCACTTCCCACAAAACTTATCGCATAGTTTCATTTCCCAAAAGAATCTTTAGCAAATTTATATTTCGCATTTTAATCACTTCGTAAAATATTCATTTGGCGACTTTTTACTTGCTCAATTTTTATTAAGTCAAATATACATTAAGCAAATGCTTTTTTTTGTAAAAAAATATATTCCAAAAGTAAGTTTGTTCAATTTTTGATGTGGGTTAGGTTAGGTTAGAACTGTGGCCCCAACAGAATTGATTTGTATAATAGCAATATAATTATTATAGAAGTTCTTACCTGTAAATTATTTGTCAAAGGTGAAACAAACACCCATGCAGCAGTGTATTTTCAAAATTGGATCTTTAACTTGAAATAAGAAAAGTATTTTATGCCAAACCATATTTGACTACCTAATACTGGTAAAATGAAACTTTGCCATGTAATTATGTGTTTAACAATAAATTGCTAAAAATCGTACTTATGTAAAATTGAGAAAAGTTGTTTTGCCAAATGAAAATTTGGGAAACATACTTTGGCATGTGACACTTTGGGGAACGTTTTTTGCCAAACAATAGTAAACCATTTTACCCAGTATTTTTTTTTAAAACCGACCTACCCGTCGACCTTTTTCTTTTGCTTTGGGTTTTTAAGTACCTAGGCGTTTTCATCATATTAGACCAAATAAGTTTTATATCTTTTGAAAGGTATGTCAAACGATTTAATATTTAATGTATGTTTTGTCAAACGATGTTATATAATATGTATGTTATGCTTATAAAAATTATTTATTTTAAAATTATATCAATCGTTCACTATATTATCTAATCGCTATATTAAATAAAATTATAGGTTCCGTTGTTATACTCGTATGTTGTTAATATTACATAGATATTTTGTTGTTATATTATCTACATGGGGCACACTAAAAGTTTTGCACTTCTAGCTAATCGGAACTATTTAAATTTCGAATGTCATATTTTTTTAACGTTGCAACCTTCTTAGTAATAAGCGGGAAATCATTTGTCAATTGTTTTTTATCACACATCAAAGTTCTACGTATGCAACGAAAATGGAATTAAGTCGAAAAGATTTTAGAGCGATAATTTTTTATGATTTTAAAAGTTCTCTCTCTCCGCAAGACTGTGCCGCTCGTCTTCAAAATGCTTTTGGGAGAGAAGCACCTTGTTTGAGCACCGTGAGGCGATGGTTTGCTGAATTTGAGAGAGGTCGAATTTATTTACATGACGAATTTCGTGAAGGGCGGCCTTCAACTGCCGTCAACGAAAATAATGTGGCTACTGTTAAGCGGTTAATTGAAGAAAACCCGCGGATTACCTATGAGACAATTCGAGGACTATTGGGGATTGGTATGAGTCAAATCCAGAAAATTTTACACGAAGAATTGAAAGTTCGGAAACTTTGTTGTCGTTGCAACTGACAGCGGAGCAGAAGAGGGCTCGAGTGGAATGGTGCTCACAGATGCTACTGAAGTACGACCACGGACATTCTAATGCTGTTTATGACATTGTCACAGGAGACGAAACGTGGATTTATTGTTTTGAACCCGAAAAAAAGCAGCAATCTTGTGAATGGGTGTTTGACAATGAGAACAAGCCAACAAAAGTAAGGCAGGCGAGAAACGTTGGTAAAAAAATGATCGCGTTTTTTTTCTCAGCTACGGGTCCCATCTGTACAATTCCACTTGAAGATCAAATAAGTGTTAATGCCGAGTGGTATTCTACCATTTGATTACCCAGAGTGTTAGAAAAAGTTCGCGAAAGACGACCCAAAAGCCGCGTTCTTCTACATCATGACAACGCTTCTTCACACACGGCCAACAAAACAAAGTCATTTTTAGCTTCCGAAAAAGTACAACTCGTCACCCATCCTGCGCATAGCCCCAACCTAGCACCCTGTGATTTCTGTATTTTCCCCAAAATCAAAGATTTGATGAGAGGTTTCACTTTTACCAACTCCGAAGAGGCAGTGATAGCGTTCAATCAGCACGTATATAGAAAACATGCCTTCAGATCTGTGGTCCTCCTGTTTTAAAAGATGGTTCGATCGCAAGAAAAAATATTTTAAATGTAAAGGAGAGTATTTTGAAAAGCAATAGACTTAATATTTTGGTTTTAACATGTTGTTTTTTTAAGTTACGCAAAACTTATAGTGTGACCTACGTATTACTTACCCCAATTTAAGCCGGTTGGGGTTGAGACAATAGGGTCATGACGTCCGAGCGCTCGCCGTCTTTATTTAGACATTGCTACACGCCTAATCGATACTTCTCAAGACGTTGTTTGGTTATTTTTCTGGCCCAAAGAATAAGCATTGCCATTCAACGTGGCAACTCAGCCAGCGTTCTTGGAACTTTCCCAGCGGGCAATGACACGGAGGATTTTTTAGGTATAGGTATATTGTAAATGTTTTTGGTACTTACATAAATATATATTTTAATTCTTATTCTTGCCTTTTTATAATATTATTATTAATAGGTATAGATAATGTACCTATTAATATTATAAATGATAATTAGTCCGAGACGACCAGTACTTTAACTGGCTGGGCTATACCTAACGGCTGGGACCTAAGATTTTGTTGCCTTTCATTAACATTTCATCGCAAGGCAACGGGTTGGACATAACCCATTATAAATGTACCCGGTGACGGCAATAGGCTTGCCCCCTATTACGTGGGACTAAAAATACTGGCAAATTGTGGGTGTGTAAGGCACCTCTGCCTACCACTTTGGGGATATAGGCGTGATATTTTTGTGTGTGTGATAGATAATGGAACTGTTAGTTAGCACAATAGTGGTCTAGTAGAGGATTCAATAGCTTGTATCGATTCTACATAACAATGGTTGATAGGCTAAGTCTAAGTGCTGATATCAATCTATTGCACATGACGTTGTGATAACGATCAATTGATTCAGATACAATCACTTTGAGGACTAACGGTTGTTAGTTAATAGGTGATACGAATCTATTTGGACATGGCTGTGCTGTGTCCTCTCATGACAAACTGATAACTTAGAATCAAGCGAAGCCTTTGATTCAGATAACACTTTGAGGACTGATATACTAACCTCTGTAAAGGGGTATCAAGATCTAAGGGTCCAAAGTCAATCTCACCTGCAATTGGTGCTCCTGCCGCTCCTCCTCCTCCTGCTCTTCAGACGAGGCTCCGACAAATATAAAGTGCCCATATTACGTGGGATCTTCTTTAGTGGTAACCGACAATGTTAACACATTACAAAGGTTAAGCAATATCTAGTCAGGCCGGTGCTAGGATGGGTGACCATTTCTTAAGACACTGAGACCCCTCCGTGCCACGGAGAGCACGTTAAGCCGTCGGTCCCGGTTGTCATACGAACATCTATGGCAGACGTTAGGGGTAGTCGGAGCCCTAAAACAAAAATTAGACCGGTGTAACTACAAAACTGCGATATCGCCCATAGGTTGTGGAGGTCAGATGGCAGTCACATCACGGAAAATATCGAAGTTCAGCCGAATCGCAGTTAGACTGGAAAACCGACCCCAACTGAGTTGGGAAAAGGCTCGGTGGATGATGATGATTACGTGGGATCTTCAAAATTACTGAAGAATCAAAAAATACTTAAACGAATTTTCTTGCGACTTTCTTATAGGTATATTAATTGCAACCACAGCATCTTAGGATGGGTGACCATTTCTTAAGACACTGAGACCCCTTCGTGCCTCGGAGAGCACGTTAAGCCGTCGGTCCCACCTATGTATCTATACATACATACGAGTAGATACAACTTTTAAAAGTTTGATAATTTTTGTGTAAAATTTTGATTTCCTGTATATTTTCCATTTCTAATAAAGTACAAGTCTAAAACTATAAGACATACAAAGATCTATTCTTAGGAACCATGTCATCGATCATTTAGTAAAAATAAAAACTGCATTCACAGATCTAGGCGACGGTTGTAAACTGAGGGGTGCAGTTAGCTAGCGCGATTTAAGTGAGTGGGTTTTATTGGACATGGTATTTTTAATAACGCTCAAAACCAACGTCCTGAAAAAGATGGTTATGTTTCCGTTTTATTAACTAAACAGTTTGAAGTTAATTGCATGCAATTAGCGCCCACTTAAGTATGTCTATATGTATAGTCTTCTAGATCCCATAGCACACGCTTATAATAACTTAATTTGGGCTTGATGACGTTGTGTTAGAATGTCCAAAAATATTTATTTATACATAATACAAATTGAATTGTTCACTTAGGGACACAAAAAAGAAAATTAACAGTAGATGAAAATACTATTTACACTTTATAAAAACAATACAATACACACTAAAATCTACATTATATACAGGCGTCAAAGAACTCTTCCGCCTCGTCACCGACTGGTAATGTATTAATACGAGTATTACAAATTAAGTTGGTTATAGGGTTTTATTTTTTACCTTTGAGTACGGAACAGCAACGGACGTCCTTTCATCGAATGGTTATCCTCTTTTGAAGGATTGTAAAAAAGTGCGAGGAAAATATTGTACCCCGATATTTATTAGACCGAAAAATAAGAGGGGACACCTTGAACGATTACACGGACGAAAATGCTACGATATTATTCTGTAAAATACAACTTGGGGTTTGGAGGATTATGTACGACTAATAGATCGGATTTGCCCAAACTCGATGTTACGCTGGTGTTAAATTACCAGGGTAACAATTTACACTTTATTTTCTTCAATAACTTATATTAAGTATATTAATTGATAAATATTGATATGCTAATATATTAGAACATATTTAATTCACACAGGATAATCTAACTTTTTGATTTAATATTTGGAAGAGATTTCTTAGAAATAAGTGGTGCCTTTGTTCTGAAACTTTATCCTACTGTTCTTATCTCGCTCTACCTTCTTGTGTGTACATAAATAAATAAATAAAATAAATAAATAAATAAAAATAAACATATATACTATCAATCAAAATTAGACGATAGAATACCAGCTAAGTCGGTGCTAAAATAAAATTATATTAAATACTAGCTGTTACCCGCAGCTCCACCTGCGTGTTATAGCTTTCGTGATCATCAGTTAATGATTTATTGAGCGGAGCCAAGCGAAGCTCTATCTTAGACGACAAGTGTAAATCGTTTGTGTGCCAACTCCTCCGAAACGGCTTGTCCGATTTTGACCAAATTTGGCATGCTGGTCGACATCATACCCGGGAGTGCATATCTCTGAAATCATGAAAATATAGCATAATTAACCTTGAAAATTTTTCTGCTCAACATTTGCAATTAGAAGCATGCATTGCATACCTAGTTATGTATAGCTGTTGAGCGATATTGTATTTTAAGATAAAATATTATAGTATCTTAGCCGTGTGCAGCGCCCCTTAGTGAACTCCACTGCGGGTGACGTAACCTACGACAAACTTATTGTTTGCGGTTGCTTAATCGGGTCTAGGGATTGTTTGTTTTTTATTGTTTTGTTTATATACTTTTCAGGGATAAAAAGTACCCAGGGTGGTGCCCAGGATATTAAAGAATAATTGTACCAAGTTTCATCGTAATCGAACCGGTAGTTATTGCGTGATGCCTGAACAAACAGACAGACAAAATTTTTTTATTCATATTTTCGGTTCGTGGTCGTTCTAGTAAAACCCCCCCTTTTTTTTTTTTTATTTCCGCGGCCTATGGCTGCGGCCGCTTTAACGTCTGTTGCCGGGCGTCTCTGGTTACTAGCAGAGGGTATGTCCAGTGGCACCCGGCGGACTTTGACCACTCCTGTAGTCTCTGCGGGTGTTTGGTCGGGACGAGAATCCCGCGTCGTTTTATCCCGCGGTTTTATCCGCGGGTTTTATCCCGCGTCAGTGAGTGAATCTGGTTGCGTGCTATGGGGCAAGGGCCCCGCAGCACGCAACCCTTCTAGCCTGCTTCTGTAAGGTCTTTCCTCAGGCCCCGATCATGGAGGTCGATAGTCTTGGGCGAAGTCGCGGAGTCTGGGGCGCCCTCGCCGCCGACTACGGAACTCGGCGGGCAGGGTACGCTCCCTCTCCCTCCCAGCCGCCTCCTTCGCGAGCATGGCTTGCTCGCAGAAGGACACGGCCACGTTCCACCTACTCCCGCTGGAGACCATGGCTTGAAGCATGGTCTCCAGCGAGAGGGAGTAACACCCCCTGCAATTTATTTTTTTGATATTTTTAATGTACAGAATTTTCTGTAAAAACTATGTACAGAATTTTGTTTCAGAAATTTTGAATTTTTGAACTTCTACTGATTTATTATAAGTACCTATACATGGGGCACACTAAAAGTTTTGCACTTTTAGCTAATCGGAACTATTTGAATTTCGAATGATATTATTTTTTTAAACGTTGTAACCTTCTTAGTAATAAAAAAGCAATTGGCGGGAAATCATTTGTCAATTATTTTTTATCACACATCAAAGTTCTACGTATGCAACGAAAATGGAATTAAGTCGAAAAGATTTTAGAGCGATGATTTTTTATGATTTTAAAAGTTCTCTATCTCCGCAACACTGTGCTGTGCCGCTCGTCTTCAAAATGCTTTTGGGAGAGAAGCACCTTGTTTGAGCACCGTGAGGCGATGATTTGCTGAATTTGAGAGAGGTCGAGTTTCTTTACACGACGAATTTCGTGAAGGGCGGCCTTCAACTGCCGTCAACGAAAATAATGTGGCTACTGTTAAGCGGTTAATTGAAGAAAACCCGCGGATTACCTATGAGACAATTCGAGGACTATTGGGGATTGGTATGAGTCAAATTCAGAAAATTTTACACGAAGAATTGAAAGTTCGGAAACTTTGTTGTCGTTGGATCCCTCATGAACTGACAGCGGAGCAGAAGCGGGCTCGCGTGGAATGGTGCTCGCAGATGCTACTGAAGTACGACCACGGACATTCTAATGCTGTTTATGACATTGTCACAGGAGACGAAACGTGGATTTATTGTTTTAAACCCGAAAAAAACAGCTATCTTGTGAATGGGTGTTTGAAAATGAGAACAAGCCAACAAAAGTGAGGCAGGCGAGAAACGTTGGTAAAAATATGATAGCGTTTTTTTTCTCAGCTACGGGTGCCATCTGTACAATTCCACTTGAAGATCAAAAGAGTGTTAATGCCGAGTGGTATTCTACCATTTGTTTACCCAGGGTGTTAGAAAAAGTTCACGAAACAAGACCCAAAAGCCGCGTTCTCCTATATCATGACAACGCTTCTTCACACACGGCCAACAAAACAAAGTCATTTTTAGCTTCCGAAAAAGTACAACTCGCCACCCATCCTGCGCATAGCCCCGACCTAGCACCCTGTGATTTCTGTATTTTCGCCAAAATCAGAGATTTGATGAGAGGTTTCACTTTTACCAACTCCGAAGAGGCAGTGATAGCGTTCAATCAGCACGTAGAAAAAATGCCTTCAGATCTGTGGTCCTCCTGTTTTAAAAAATGGTTCGATCGCATGAAAAAATATTTAAAATGTAAAGGAGAGTATTTTGAAAAGCAATAAGCACACTCGTATAACCTAATGTAGTTTTACACTAAATAACACATAACTTAGAAGGCTGGCAGTATTAGAGACTGGGTAAAATATTTGTATAAATAATAATAAATAAATAATATTTTTTTTTGCAAACAGTTCGATGTTACAATTTTTTTAATGATTGAAGCCTTCTTTTAAGCAAGTAATGGCCTGTTTTAGGAGAAATTATTATTTCTACTAGCTCTGCTGGGTCTACTTGAATATCAAAATAATTTAATTTTGTTGGATAATACAGTGTCAAGTGTCAATATCGACATTTTATACATTTCAGTCCTAGACGCCCCTGGACTATAATTGGCTAAGTATGTCATAGCGGCTGGTACCTAAGATATTGTTGCCTTTCTTCAACATTTCATCGTAAGGCAACGGTTTTGCTGCTACTCTTTATTAAATTCATTCAGCCATTTTGGACATACATAGCCGTATATATGTGTGCCCGGTGACGGCAATAAGATTGCCCCCTATTACGTGGGACTAAAAATACTGGCAAATTGTAGGTGTGTAATGCACCTCTGCCTAGCCCTTTGGGGATATAGGCGTGATATGTGTCTGTCTGTCTGTATTAACAGCTAGTAGACAGTTTTTGGTTTGCGTAAAATTATGACCATGATAGTTTAACACTTTTTTTTAAATTTCTCGGCCCAAGGCCGCGGCCGCTCTCACGTCCGTTGCCGGGCGTCTCTGGCGCGCACGCAGAAGGTGTTTCCAGTGGCGCCCGGCGGACTTTGACCACCTGTGTGGCCTCTTCGGGGGTTTGGTCGGGTTGAGAATCCCGCGTCGTTGGGGTAGAGTTTTATCCCGCGTCGGTGAGTGATCTGGGCCTCAGCCCCACAGCACGCAACACTTCTAGCCTGCTTCTGTAAGGACAGAGGGTAACATATTCATAAAATCAAATCAAAATCAAAATATCTTTATTCATGTAGATCACAAAGTAACACTTAGAACGTCAAAACAAGAAAATGCTTCTACATGTACATTTACGTGGGACTAAAAATACTGGCAAATTGTAGGTGTGTAATGCACCTCTGCCTAGCCCTTTGGGGATATAGGCGTGATATGTGTCTGTCTGTCTGTATTAACAGCTAGTAGACAGTTTTTGGTTGGCGTAAAATTATGACCATGATAGTTTAACACTTTTTTTTAAATTTCTCGGCCCAAGGCCGCGGCCGCTCTCACGTCCTTTGCCGGGCGTCTCTGGCGCGCACGCAGAAGGTGTTTCCAGTGGCGCCCGGCGGACTTTGACCACCTGTGTGGCCTCTTCGGGGGTTTGGTCGGGTTGAGAATCCCGCGTCGTTGGGGTAGAGTTTTATCCCGCGTCGGTGAGTGATCTGGGCCTCAGCCCCACAGCACGCAACACTTCTAGCCTGCTTCTGTAAGGACAGAGGGTAACATATTCATAAAATCAAATCAAAATCAAAATATCTTTATTCATGTAGATCACAAAGTAACACTTAGAACGTCAAAACAAGAAAATGCTTCTACATGTACATTTACCGCCAGATTCGCAAGGCAATAGGTAGAGCCTGGGAGGAAAGAACCTGGCAAGAAAAACTCACGGCCACTCTTTTTATTCGCCATTAAATACAATGATTCTGTTAAAACAATAAAAAGAGGGCAAGGGCAGTACGTGACCATGTGTGGACCAAGTGAACTTAAAAATTATGGATCTCTGTTATTCACAAAAAAGTCAAATACTAGTTAAAGGTGCCACATAATCTCAAAGTACCCATACCTTACAATATCATAATAATAATAACTTAACAATAATAAGTGAGTTTCAGCAATAAAACAACATTTCAAACCGAATAGCCCCTATGTAGCTCGAGTGATGAGCAAGCAACTCATTGCCATTTTATAAACTTAAGACTAACGGGTCTTTTACGCGATTATTGAGATATATACATACCTCGTTAGTCTTAAGTTTATAATGTGTACAAAACGCGAAAGTTTAAAGAAGTATCATTGCCATTTCTCTGTATCGTTTAGATAATATTTAATAGTACTCGTATAATATGCCTTTTTTAGGAGGTGTGTCTTAACAGCCACTTTGAATTTATTCAAAGGAAGGTTCATAATGTTTAGAGGACGTTTGTTATGAAAACGCACACCAAATCCTGCAAAGGAGTCATGAACCTTCTGTAAACGATAATACGTCCTAACCAATTTATGCTTATTTCTAGTATTTATTGCATGTAGGTCACTGTTCATACTGTATAAATGTATATTCTGTTTAACGAACATAATATTCGCATATAATATATTGTGATGCAACTGTTAAAATCCCTATTTCTTTAAATCTTTCTCTAAGAGAAACTCGTGCAATCAGTTTATAAATCGCACATAATACATATACAGTTTGTTATTTAAATTTAAATTGACATCATGTTAAATCCTGTTTGTTACATGTAGTGATATGGAAGATATTTAAATTAGAAACATGCCATAGAGCAACATGGTCGTCGTATTGCGGTCGTCGTTGTCAAAAATGCAATTAAGTGTCCCATTATTGTTTGCAAGGGGTGCAGTAATAGCGTTTTGATTGCTTTGAAGATGCAATTAAGCCATTTTGATTGCAAATATCTTGTACCTATGTTTATGAGTTTGGTTAGGGCATCTTAAACATACGGGGCACAGATGCTTCGGTAAGTATCTGCACCGCATCCATCGTGAGGTCACACCCCAGTGTCAACACTGCGAGGGCTCCGACGAAGTCACCGCACTCCACACGTTGGTGGAGTGCTCAGCGTGGGAGAATCAGCGCCGGGACCTCGCCGTGGGTCTGAACCATATTCTTCAATATTCGTAGCTGAAGTTTGTAAATTTGTTGAAGGTACGACCTTACTGCTTAGGCCGTACAGTATATATATGACTCCGCTAGGGAGTTATATGTATAGCATTAATTAAACCTTAAACGTGATATGATTTTTGACAATGACAATATTAGCCAAAAACTGCCTCAGCCTATTATCGAGCCGGGCATCACTGGATATACCTTCTGCGTGTGAGCCAGAGACGCCCGGCAACGGATGTGGAAGCGGCAGCGACCTTAGGCCGCGGAATTAAAAAAAAGGCCTATTACAGACATGTTCGATATGCTTACTCCAGTTGAACTTGGAATCAATTGCCAATCCAATGTACTCATGGGAGCTAACCACATCTATATTATTGCAATAACGTGCCCCACTTGCAAAAGTGACTGATGCATCTAAAATTTAGCCCCAATTTGATCCTAAGGCCAGTGACGTAAGTATGGCGGCGATGTAAACAACAAATTACTGGTTTTTAATTTTTTTAAGTGACAAAATAGCAAAAGGTTAAATATTTATGATAGTCTGAATTTATTTTTTTGGGTAATGTGCCCTATGTCTGTATTATTTGGTCATTATTTAGAAGTTTTTCTGTCCAACTATTATATTTCAGGAAGTGGGAAAACAAAGTACTGCATGTTACAGAAAATGGACGGAAGAAAATATGATTAAATCGATAGAAAATGTCACAAGCAACAAACTGTGAGTGACGAGACTAGCCGGAATCGAACCTTACGTAGACACATCGTGGGTGGATAGAAAAGCAAGCAGAACATAAGTAGAACTTTCGGAATTAGGATATGAAAATGAATTGAGACTTGTAGCTCACATGAAACGCATGGAAGATCGGGTTTTCTCTAGAATAAAAACTGGGGCACATTATGACTGATGTATCCGTCAAATGTGCCTGTTCTAAATACATTTAAGAGGTTATTTTTAGTTTTTGCTATGCACATTGAGTCAGAGGTTAAGACTAATTACTAAAATATACATACTGAATGGATTCAGGCGTCACCTCGTCGCTAAATAGAAAACATGTTAAACTTCGACATAATATATGTTTCGCCTACTCACGAGGCATTATCAAGACTATCTGAGCGAAATCATTGCAATTTTTAAATTTCAACATCACATTTCCATTGTTTTAAAATAAACATGTTTTAAATACTTCCGTTTTTTATTTCAATTCTTCGAATGGTGGGGCACATATTGGGTGCAAAGAGGCTCTACCAACATCTTTAGGGCCCCAGTGACCTCACCTGCTAGTGGCACACCTGCTGATCAACGGATGAGGCTCATTAATTTACGGTACCTATGGAGTGGCTTCGGCCCCTACGTGGGTACCAGGTGGTACAACAGTGTTGGTCCGGGGGGGTACCACCGTGCAGCTGTGCTAAAGCCCCCCAAGTAACCCAGCGCAGGCTGGGTTACTGTATGGGGCGATGTATGGTGCAGCAGGGGGGCGAAACGGAGTCTAGTGTGGGTGGTGTGGGTCGATTCGCCGGCCAGGGAGACCCTTAGCAACGGCGTTGCCGCGGCCGCCCGCAACACAGTCATGGGGCCTGGGACGCCTGGGACCAACCACCCCAGGAGGCTGCCCCACATGTTGCGCATAATCCTAATGTGGGATCGCCGCTCCGGGTGGTAACCGGTGTGGGGTAGCGGCGGCCTTGCATCAGGGGGGTTTGGGAGCCCTTCCGTCCGGCGAGTCGGCTCCGACCTAACCACACGGTTCTAGACAAAGCTAGCCCCTGTGCTTTGTCACTTACTGCTGCACCAGATGTCGCCCTGTCTTCACGCTTCTTCTTCTTCAAAATCTACAATGGCAGTGCAACAAAAAAAAGTACACGTTTCACAGCGGCCCTAGGAAACCCCACAACTTCACTTTTCGAGGTGGAGTTCACTAACGTCCGTAGACTCCATGCGAACCTCGATGCCGTCCACCGTCACCTTGAGACGGCACGGCCCGCTGTGATGTTCCTCACGGAGACACAAATACGCCGCCCTGACGACACGTCTTACCTGTGTTACCCCGGCTATGTCAGCGAGGAACAATTTCGAGACAAAGCCGGGGTGTGCGTGTTCGTTAGGGCGGATGTTTTCTGCCGCCGGTTGCGCTGCCTAGAGAACCCCTCCAATTCCGTCCTTTGGCTGCACGTAGATCATGGCTCTATGAACCAGATCTACGTGTGCGTCTACCGTTCCCACGCAGGGGATTCTGAGACAACAAAGCTCTTCCAGTACCTCAGCGAGACGGCTGATGAAGCGCAGGTGCGGTTCCCGAACGCTGACCTAGTATTTCTGGGGGACTTCAATGGCCATCACATTGAATGGCTGGGGTCCCTCAAGACTGATCATGCGGGTAAGGCCGCCCATGCGTTCGCTCTCTCCCACGGTCTGACCCAGATGGTATGCGGGATCACCCGGATACCATCTTTCACTGATGTCGCCAGTATCCGCAGAGCCCGTCCCTAGTTCGGGCGAGATTGTGCCAAAGCTGTTCGACAAAAACAGTCGGCATATCGCGCCTGGATCAGGGCCCGGGCTGTGCGCGACCCAAACGTGGGCCACCTCAAAGCAGCGTACAACCGGGCCACAAAATCCAGCAAGAGGGCCTTTAAGAGAGCGGATGCCCAGCGCATCGCGCGGCTTGGTCAGGAGCTCACTTCCCATCCCACGGGCAGCCGTGGATACTGGCAACTGGCCAAAGCCGTGCAATCTAACTTCTGTCAGCCCTCGCTGCCACCGCTGCGTTACCCAGATGGAACACTGGCTCACAAAGCCCAAGAGAAAGCGGAAATGCTCGCAGACCTCTTTGCGGCTAATTCCCGGGTCGACGACCGTGGCCTGCAGCCCCCCGCCATCGCCAACTGTGGCTACACTATGCCTGACATTGTACTCAGGCAATGCGATGTACAGGCAGTGCTGCGATCACTCGACACGCGGAAAGCCAGTGGCCCTGACGGCATTCCGGCGGTGGTACTACGGAAATGCGCAGCTGAGTTGTCTCCTGTACTAAGTCGTCTGTACCGCCTGTCTTACTCCACAGGAATCGTGCTTGAGGTCTGGAAAGAGGCGAACGTACAACCGATCCCCAAGAAAGGGGATCGGTCTGATCCAGGCAACTATCGACCCATAGCTGTCACCTCAGTCATCTGCAAGGTGTTGGAGCTCATCATCAACAAGCAGCTCATGCGATACCTCGAAGATCACTCGCTAATAAATGATCGGCAATACGGCTTCAGGCCAAAACGATCAACGGGTGATCTTCTGGCATTCGTAACGCATGTCTGGGGTGAGGCTATGGAAAGGCACGGCGAGTCCTTGGCGATTAGCCTGTTAATCGCCAAAGCCTTCGATAGAGTCTGGCATGCTTCGCTCCTTTCCAAGTTTCCGGCATATGGTCTACCTCCTCAACTGTGC